>JAOSBN010000002.1:39489937-39512587 GCA_027563595.1 Erythroxylum suave
TTGAAACGGCGCAAATTACCTTTTCTTTTGCCTGAACTGAATTTGCTTTCGTTATGCAATAATCATATTATCAATTGGCGCAGTGAATGTTTTATTGTATTTAAATGGGTTTGAGCAATATATGCAATAATCATATTATCTAATGGATCGCCTTCAATGGATGGTCGAGCATCCATCGCATCTCCATACTCTCTTCCTTTTCCTTGTCAAGTTTATCTTTCCAATCTGCATCAATTCGTACTGATCTTTGTATCTGTAACGGTCCTACAATATTATTGCTGAAGATCACTATTGGAATATACGCCTGCCCTTTTAAAGTAATACATTCAATTGTATTTGAGGAACATGTTCTTGTAATATATAAGGTTGAGAAACACTTATGGGACAAGATCAGGTTGAGAAACTTCTATGGGACCAGATTGATGCGAGGCTAATACAAAGAAGAAACATGGCAACCTAAGACCTTTACAGGAAGGCCCCAGCCCCAATGTCAGATCTGATACAACTAAAATGTCATGTGAAAAGATCCAGTACCCAATTTCATAAACCTTCTTTTCTTTTGTTTTGATTAATGAATACTTTCCTTTATAAACAATGAATTAAAAGGAAAATTTATTAGCATTAGATTACAGATATCTTCGATTCAGATAAGATTAATACGAATTAGAATACAATTAAAAACTTTCTATATCTGTTTTCTATGTTCAATGCATTATTGCGTTTGGAATGGATATAATAATATCACAGTTAAACTTGGTCTCCCATGCCCACTTAAAGAATATGATATTCAAGATTGATTTAATCTAATTTTATTCCAGAAAATCTTTTAGTCGGTGCTATAAGTCTTTTACTAAGTTGAAAGAATTCAATTTCTCTATCAATGAGCTTGGATTGGTGAAATGATCAAAACTTTTAAAGATATCTTCATTTTAAATTTTTAATCATTTTGTTGTAAATCATCATGCTTCAGAGTATAATCATAAGTGACATATATATTAAAATAATAGAAGAATTGAACAACTTATTACTTGATAGAAAAGGGAAACAGCACAAGAAAATTAGAAATTAGTGATGAAAAATTATCGATCGAAATGAAAAGGTAGCAAGTTACTGACAGAAAATCATGTTTCGTCGGTAACATTGTCGGAAAAAATTTCATTTTGTGATTGAAAAAATAATTATAGGTATATATGGAGGGAAATTATCCTAGTAAATATTCTGACAGAATATAATGATGGTAGAAAATTCTTGTCAGTAAAAAGGTGGGAATGCTTGGCGGAATAAATAAGTTTTGGGTTTACCAACAAAATATATTTCCGTCGTTAATTTTTACAGATAAACGTCATCATTTGTTTTGGTTCCAACATTTTTATTTCAGGCGATGTTGTTTTCGTTTAACCTAAATCTACCGCAGCAGCCTCCCCTTGCCCCCCCTCCATTGCATTTAGCTATTTTTTGCTCTCTTCTATTGTCCCCATCCCTGCCATCCTCTCTATGCCTACTGAATCCCTATCGTCCTCGTCTTCCCCGTGCATACTTGTCGTGCCATTGTCCTCAGTGTCCCAGCGTCTTTATCTCTGTCGCTACTAAAGCCCCCATCCTCTGTCTCTCGTGCCAACTGGTGATACACCAACTGGCAACCACTTTTCTTTACTAAGGCGTGCCCTTGCATGTGCTTTTTCCTTGCATGTTCTTTGTGCACACAAGAAAAAGAAAAGTCCTCATAATGACAATGGGGGAGGAACAGATCATGTTGATGGTAACCTATCCATTTTCACGTATCTTAGATGATATATGGACATTCAACAAGAATCATGTTATCAGAGGAAGAAATAGAGGTTGCCATGGTTACATTTGATTAAACTGTCAAGAGGTTCAACCTTTCGTGCAGAAAGTTGAAGTTGATTTTGAAATTGATTATTTAGGTTTTGAGAGTTAATGTTATTCACAACTAAAATATATAATAATGTTTTTAGATTATACGAGGAATGGTTACGAGAGTTAATGCCTGAGAAAACACAGGATGATACCAACAAAGAAGTTGGAAGAGACTTTCCTTGATGGTTTGAGAAATATGTAAGTTTTCACTTAAACTTATTGAAATGGTTGAATAGTAAGATTAAAGTGTTCGAATGATATTATACTATTTAATATGATAATTTCTTTTGTATAGGCCTTATAAAATCTAATAGAGAACAAGTTCATATATGATCTTGCAAAAGGACCTTTGTGAAATGTTAAATCGTATCTAATGTATTTTGTTAATGGATACAAATATCATACATAATATCATGGTCATAGTATGGCAACAATAAATAGTGAGGTTTGCCTATAGAGAGAATTGATGGATTACTATAATCAAATCATTGAGATATTTGAAATTGAGTACCTTGTATTGCCAATAAAGTGGAGTGTGATAATTAAGTGTAACAGGTTTGATCCAACTCCTAATGTTGGTATAAAAGTGCATAGCCGATACAATTTAGTTGAAATCAACTAGCGAAGAAGATTTAGACAATTTGAACCTTTTTTGTTAGCAATGCAAGCGATTTAGTGTAATATATCCCTTTTCCTAACTTATGACGAGATAAGTCAGATTGGTTGGCCGTTTGCAAAGTTAAATATAGAGGTATTTTTGAATCACATTGAAAAGGAGAATAGAGAATTGAAAATGAAGCGTTTCAAGAAGATGTTTATGAAATAAATGCATCTATTACATATAACGATAATGAACCTTTGAATAATCCAAATAATGAATATGTTGAAATTTCATCTGGAGAGGATGAGGAGGGCGAGAGATCTGAAGAGGAGCCTGGGTTTGATTCTAATTCTTTAGGAAAAGAAAATGATGATGCTTTTGATCTACAATTAAGTGTTGATAGTGATTAATTTGATTGTAATAAAATATTATATTTAATAAATCAATTATTGAATCAACAATATATTGCTATATATTGAATTTAAATTGTTATATTTATATAATATTCAATAAAATATGAATTTTAGAGCATGATTTGGAGCCAGTTATTTTTCAGGTAAAGCATTACATTCTGCAGGTGCAACATAATTAGAAAATTTTCCTTTAGCACTACACATGTAGATGACGCATCACCTTCCATACCTATTGCTACACCATCTAACAATTTTACAACATCCATTACCCTTATATCGTCAGAAATATCAGAGGTAAACATTGTGGACGACAGATGTAGCCTCCAGCTTAGAACTGAGGGAGTTGACGGAAGAACTTACATTATAACTGTCAATAATCTGTAAGTGAAAATACATGAAACAACATATGTTTATAATTAAGTTATAGGTTTAATTTTAAAAATGATACAAGCTTGTTTTAATATTAGGTTGATTCCGTTTGGATCGTACTCAAGAAATAAGACATTAAAGTTTAAGAAGAAGATTGATCTTGAGGGTTATATATGAAAGAATATCTCTCAGGTGACAAAGTATTTTTATTATCAGTAGTTTGAGATACAAAAAATATTTTTGTAATTAATTTTAATACATTAATTACATAAATATTGTAGGTTATAAGTACTTATCGTATGCTATTCCTTTTTTTTAAAAGAATTTTTTTGGGATTTTGAATTTGACTCGATTGTCTATAAAGTATGGGAGAGACGAGCTCGTATACATTATAGAGACTTTATTGGTGCGCTACACAAGATTAGTGTATGACCTTCTTATATTTATGAAGAAATATGAAGTTGTTGACAATAGTATTAGACATCACCTGAGGCAATGTCAACTTTTGGAGCATAATTCTACCAATAGACGTGGAGAACTCAGGGGAGAGAGTCTTCTCGTTCACAATGGAGGATCCATTACCCACCACAAACATACAGAGAAACTTGTAACTATCTACACTTTACACATATATTCTAATTTTTTTTACTTTGATGTATTTTTATTTAATTTGATGTGTGAATTTTGCAATAAAAATATGTGTATTATAGAAAATGATCATGCTATAAATGTTTGGTACGATATATGACTGTGTTGTTGAGTTGTTTTCTTTGTTCAACAGGGGTAAATATCATAAAAATAGAGAAAATTCTGCCGAAATTTTTGTAAATTGTAGTTCACTTATAACATTTTATTCTAGTCCAGGAAAAGTCCATGGGAAGGAAGCCTTTACCCCGTCAGCTCTTTTTGTACTCTCATACTAAGAAGTATGATGGTGTGACCTTCGTCTATACCAGATGCAGAAAATTAAATGTATGTGAAATTTATGCTAAATAATTATCACTTATTAACGTAAACATTGCCTTCTGATAGTTCCAAATACAAGAAAGCATTCAATGATAGTCTCAGCAGTTTAAGGATGTTGATGAGAGTAAAACATATCTTCATGTTATGGGTGGTAGGGACCGACATGGAAGGATCTTCAGCTTAGTTTGATTTGCAAACACAAATTATTCGTAATCCTCTACATCCAGTACAATAGTATCGAGTAGGCAGCCCACATCTAATAAAGTCTATAAGCTTTGGAGCATAGTACAAGCACTGGTAACTCAGTTGCAACAGTCGATAGAGTACATAATCCAACTCTGTAATGAGATGGATGAGTTGAAAGGGAAGGGCAACACCTCATCGTAATGTTCAGAGCATCCAGATTCACCAAATGAATAACGTATTAGTAGTCATTTTGTATGAATTAAATAATTATTGTTGTAGATAATATTTTTTATTATCAATTAAGATAATTTTTACTTTATATCATCAATCAACTTTCTGTTTTAACAAAATTAAACGTACAAATAAATTAAAATATTATCAACAGATAACTGATAACTGTATAAATTATACAAAATATGTCAGTAAAATGTGAATTTATTAACGGATCACCAAAATCTATCAGTAAAATGTCGTGAATTTACTAATGGACTACTAAGATCTATTGGTAAAATTATTCATGAATTTACTGATAGATTTGCGAAATCCGTCATTAAAGTTATCGACGGAGGAGTCTTATTCATCGCTACATTTATTGATGAAACCAACCTTCCGTCACTAAATTTACTAACATTATAAAAATATTCGTCACTAAATATAGCAATAGAATAGAAAATATTCGTCGGTAAATTAGCGAAAGAAAATTTATACTCCGTCATCAATTATTACCTACAGTCATTTCTCCGACTATTTATTCTGTTGGTAAAATTCGTCACTAACTTAGCTTGTTGATGGAAAACCTTCACATTCTGTCGGTAATTTTTTGTCTCTAAACCCCATTTTTCTTGTAATGAAAGAAAGAGGCCTCTAACAAATGAAAAAAATGTCATGCGTTTTTATACTGTTTCATCTACTCTTTCAGCTGCTGATTTATAATGTTAAACATACTTTATCTAATAGAGTAGAAAATCTTGTAGAAATTACCTATGTTCCTTTAAGGAATTCTATAAATGAAGGTAAAATTAAATTAAAGAAGAAGAATAATATGATATGTTATGGATGTTAGAAATTTGGATATGAAAATCTTAATCCCTCTAACATAAGTGATTAGGAAAAAAGAAATATTTATATGTGAGATATCAAACATTCAATTTGTAACACTTGAAAATATCTAACCTAAATTCTCTTCTAAACGTAGATGATAAGTTCATTTGTAATGAACTGATAGAATATTTAGAGATTTTACTAAAAGAAATAAGTAAATCATTATCGAGATGTAAAGTTTTTCAAAGAACTAAAGGTTAATTTTCTTAAAGAAGACAATACAAGACTTAAAAGTTTGTTGAGCTAAATAATTTTTAAAAATAATGAAAATAGTGAAAACAATTCTTGAGAGAGAAACTTTTTTTTTCTCTTTTTTCCGATCGATAGTCTTTGCATGGCATTCAATGTTCTCCACCCTGAACTCTTCTTATTCAACATTTTCTAATATTCCACTTGTTTGTTACTGCTCCTTTATTTTTAATTTCACTGCCCTTTCACCCCTGCTTTCTATTCATTCCACTTCTTGTTTTACTAATAGTAAGAAATCCTTGCTACCCTCTAGGTCTATTACTTCCTTTCAATGCAAAATGATTGAATCCCCTAGTATTGTAGCCCTTAAAAAACACCTTGGTCTCTCTTCCTCCACTTCTCCTCGGGCCTAAATCTTCCTACTACAGATACCCTATCCTCCAACACTCAAAACATAGATCCACATGCCTTTGATGGACAAAAAGTGTCTACTGCCTAAAATGTTTAAATAACAAGGAAACCTAGAGTTTGGTCTTGAATGACTCAAGGATCTAACTCACTCCAGTTTTCCTACCTGAAAGCAAGGATAAACAAATGGCGTTGCTTCCTCGACAAGTCCTTTAGGACATCATGGCCAAATAGAAGTCTTCTTTGGTCAGATTCTTTGTGGCTAAAATACCCCTCTACCCCTAAATCATGCCAAAAATTATAAAGTATGGAAAATTTTTGATTAGTGAATGTTTTTATTTTAAATGAAGACAACTTTATTTTCAAGCTTACCTCTGAATTTGAGGCACAAAGATTAATTGACTTTCGTCCATGGTACTGTAACAACAAATCAAATTTCCTTTATAAATGTCATCCTTGAGTACTATCTCATAATATCTTTTGGAAAAGGAAATAATAAATACATTGAATGGGTGGAAATTACAAAGTGTACCAAGTTACATCTCCTGAGAGTGGAGTTTATACAATATTAAGGAGACTACAACATAGAACATGTCTAACAACAACAATTTCTATATGTTTAGTTGCATTTTTGTATGACTGGAAATAAGTTGTTTATTAGCATTGATCTTGATTTTTATCCTTAGTTTGAGCCAAAATTATTTCCAGTTGTATTCCTTTTATTGTTTAGCTTTTCCAAAGATTTTGGTATTTCTAATATAATGCACCAACGTGGCAAAACTAGTTTTTAAAACCTTTTGGTCCTTTCTACTAGTCCATCTCCATTTTTTAGCCTAAGCCAAGCAATTCATCCAGCTAAGATTTCTATCTTGTAGTTCAATGATGTTAAGAAATGCACTTTATAGTTGTCAACTATGAAGACTCTTTAAGGACATGTGTTTTACTATTTGAGTTTCTCTAGAGCAAAAAGAATAATTTGTATTTAGAATTTGAAACTTATTACTATCTCTAGTTCCCAATTTCTGTAGTGCTGCTAGTATAAGATGAAAGAGTAAGTTGGAGTAATACTTGATCCTCATAACATCTTGTGAAGAGGAAACTTGACAATGGGGCCTAGCATCAATTATTTAAAGGATTAAATTGTAAATTTGTGAGACTTATGAAGCTTCCATTTGATTTCATCTTCTAGTATCTGATTTGGAGAATTTGAAGGCCACTGCTCAACAACAAATCTAATTCCTCTACACATATGAAAAGTCTAATACCAATTATTGTTCCGAATTAATGCTTGCACTTTAGTATCTTTAGGGAAAGATCCTCTTAAAGCTGAAAAGCATTGAGCATTACATAAAGGCCCTAAGTCATGCTAATTTTCAAACCAAGTTGTTATGTTTTTCCTATTTTGAATGTAATGTTTGAGATGAGGGTGCATAAATGACCTCGTATGTAGAATCTATTGTAAGGTGTAAGATTGAGAATAACTCAGAGAAATAGACCATAAGTTTTTCTACTTAATATGAAACATGTGAGTGCATCTTATCCACACACTTTCTTTATCCCACAATATGCTCTAAAGTCTTTTTGCCAACAAAATCTTGTTCATTATGCTAGCTGAATTGATTCCCAATCCTTCATACTACTTAGGAAGACATATTACACTCCATTTAACTTTGGAAAATTTCCTACCATTAGATTTATGTGCATGTTAAATGAAGTCTCTAATGCTCCGGTCAATTTTCTTCATATCTTTTTTAGGGATAGTTAGATGTGATAGCCAGTAGATGTGAAAATTATTAATAATAGAGGTAGCTAACTGCAATCTATCCTTATATGACAATAATCTACTAGCCTATTAAGAGATTCTTATGTTTACTTTATCTATGAGAGATTTGATTCAGCTTCCTTAAGCTTCTTTCTAGAGATTGAAACCCCCCAAGTATGTAATAGGCAATTGATGAATAATAAGCCTATAATCTGTTATCACTCATTGAATCTTCACAACTTTTTCTAGATATATAAGCATCACTCTTACTTGGGTTGAATTTGAGCCCTGAAATCTCTGCAATGCTTTTAAGAGAATTATAATGGAAACAAGATCATTGGCACAAAAGTATGAGCAAATCATCTGCAAAGGAAAGTTGAGTGATACCAAGATCACTACATCGATAATGAAATCTGAAACTCATATTTTCCTCTATGCAAAGTTGTATGATTCTCTGGAGAACTTCCATAGCAGTGGCAATAGATAGAGAGAGAGTAGATCACCTTGTTTGGTTCCTTTAGCAGCTCTATAAAGTTTAGAAGGTTCTCTATTCATCAACATTAAGAAAGACACAAATATTTTACAAGATTGAACATATTTGATAAACTTAGATGGATATCCAAAAGCCTAAAGAGAATTTACAATGAAATTCCATTTAATAGTGTCATATAATTTAATGAAGTTAATTTTGAGTGCATAACTCCTGATATGCTCCTTTGACTTGTAATCTTTGAATAATTATTGAGCTAACAAGATATTGTCTCCCATGCTCCTCCTTTAGACATAAGCACTCTGACTTAGATTGATTAACCCAAGTAAGGTAACTTTCAAATTGTTAGTAAGGATTTTTGCAATAATCTTGAACAACAC
The DNA here is from genome assembly GCA_027563595.1 of Erythroxylum suave. Classification (NCBI taxonomy): domain Eukaryota; kingdom Viridiplantae; phylum Streptophyta; class Magnoliopsida; order Malpighiales; family Erythroxylaceae; genus Erythroxylum; species Erythroxylum suave. The sequence continues at coordinate 39,498,681 of JAOSBN010000002.1, forward strand.
TGGTAAATCTGTCGAAATTCCTAAAAATAATAGTGAATAGTTATCTCGATCAATGATTTTGGTTTGCAGTAATAGGGAACCACTAGGTCGAATCCTGTGAATCTTATATGGTAGATTTCTTCTGTGAGCAATAATAGATATTTAAAAAAGGGTTTTAGTGATTGGAATTTAGAGTGCAGAATTAAAGTAATCAAGTTGGAATTAATATATCAGTAATAGAAAATTCAGCTCTAAGGTTGACATGTGATTCATAAATTTCTACTGATCATTGAAGTATAAAAATTTGTTACTTTCCTATTCCAATAATGAACTCGCTTCTCCCTATCGCTGGCAGAAAAATGGAATATTTCAGAATTGAATTAAATCAGAAGAAGCGCTTCTAATTAATTCCTTAGCGAACAATTAATCAGATATTGGAAAACAAGATCTAATCAATAGACACTAGCATAAAGTGCTAGAAATAAGTCATGTCAAGCAACCAATCAAGAGACGCTTGAAAGATTAAATCTTGTCCTATACTTCTTTAATCAATTAACCAGAATAAGAGATGCTTTTTCAATTAAATTGACTTTGCTTCTGATCTAAAACTTATTATGCACACGACATAAGCATTAGAAAGCATATAACAATTGAGAATTTAATCAAATACATAATTGCCTAAGAAATCAAAGAAGAATTGGTACTGGAATAATTGAAAAGTAAAATCAATAAATCAAAACTTCTCACAACATAATTCTTGAATCGTAATATCTTCCCTAGAACTGAATAAAAGGAAACTACTCACTCATGATTCTAAAACTAGAAAAAGAATTAATCAAAAACAATGGTAGATAAAAAATCCAACAGATGATAAATCAAATTGTGTTCCTAAGTGCAAAAACGAGAAGAAAAGTAAAATCTCCAGTAGCAAAGAAAGCTGCGTTGTCTTTACTTGTAGCTTCTACCGCCTCCCTTTCTTTTACGCTGTGTATGGTTATTGTCTCTGGTATCTGGAGACGGAACGAAACAGAAATTTGGAGATGGAACGGAACAAAAATTGGAGACAGTGAGATGTTTGGTTGTAATTGTCTCCGTCTCGAGAACAGAATGTGTTTGGTTGCAGTGAATAGAATGAAAAAATTGTGCCAATGACAAAAATACCCCTGATCCTTAATATGATTAGTAATATATAATTCATTAATAATTTTATTACGAATGATTTGTATTAGTTAAAAAATTAACTAACAATAATAATAACAATTTCAAATTAAGATCGAATAATAATAATAATAATAATAATAATAATAATAATAATAATAATAATAATAATAATAATAATAATAATAATAATAAAATACAAAATGATGCTTAATAATAATAATAATACACCTACTACTACTAATAATAATAATAAGAAGAAGAAATTTATAATAATAATAAAACAAAAAAAATTGTTTGATAACAATAATAATAATATTAATAATAACAATAATTAATACTAGCATTTATAATAATAATAATAATAATAAATAAAAATTTTATTATAATAATAATAATAATAAATACAAATTTAATAATAATAATAATAATAATAATAATAATAACAACAAAAGGTTATGTCCAGTGCTCTTTACACAAATTGTGAAGGAATAATTTTTGTCCAGTGCAATGTGCTCACAACACACATTTGGAGACAGGGACAAAATTTTTTGTCCTTATTTTTTTAGAGGAACAAAAATTTTTGTCCCTGTCATTCGAGGACGGAAGACAAAAATTTGAAAACAGCAATCAAATATGAGGGAGGGATATGATTTTTTTGTTTTGTCTTCTGTACCGCTAACGGGACAGTAAACATTAAGATGGTTAATGCATGTAGAAGTATATACGTGTACGTAGGCTATGGTTTTGTCCTTTTCTTCTGTTTATTTCCAACGTGAGCCCACATGATCATGTGAACCCATTTTTTAATTCATGTGGGACCAACAGCAACTTCCTTTTTGCCACTTTAGTCCCTACTCTTTAATCTGTGCTTATTTAAGTTGCAACTCCAACTTTTTATCCATATCTTCTTACCAACAACAGATTTACAAAATCATTCCAAATTGATGCGGTAACATATTCCGGATGATAATATTTACTTATAAAGTACATAGGAATAACACCCCCACACTTACGTATTTATTTGTCCTCAAGTAAAAAGAAATCAACACCATTTTTTTTATTAGATTCCGTCTAACTTTCCTTCTCATAAAAATTTCTTAATTACAAAATAAAATTCTCATGTGCCATCCGTAATCATACTCGTGTAAAGTGAATATCAACATTATCATAAGCATTAAGCCAGCTCCATGAACATATTAAAAGTAAACCCCTCAACAATAAATTATTTAACAAATCACTATTCAAACCAAACACGTTGGTGTGAGTAGTTTAATATTCTTATCTTTTAACCAGAGGTCTCGAGTTCGAACCCTGAACATGGAAAGATTTGTTTGGCCAACACTTTACTCCTAATGAGCTGACCCGGTGTGAACGGGGATTAGTCTAGGCGTGGACTTGGGACACCTCGCAGAAATACCAAAAAAAAAAAAACAAATCACCATCCTCACGTTCTTATTTTGAGCTGCCTTTATTTTATTTTATTTTAATAACAGATGGAGTTTTTTGTTTTGGAAACATTAAGCAAGCCTTCTAACCAACCCATGTAACGAGCTTTCAATCAATGACTCTCAAACCAGTTGATTTTAGGGCATCAGACGCAAGTATCCCAAAGGAAGTACTTACTCGAGTTGGAAAGGCTAGCATATCCCTAGGGAATAAAAATAAATGCACACCCTTTTTTTTTTGATAGGGCTCGGACTTACCTTCAATAAATATGACATTCATACACTTTTTTTTTAATTGTTTAGAACATTAAACGGTGAAAAGCTAAATAACCCACAATTTTAAAGTACTAAAAATATGTATTAGGAACTAAATTTAATCCACACAACAATGTCAACGTGTAAGTGCATAATTGAGCATGTTACAGATGACAAAATCAATCACATTTTTATGTAATTCTACTCTAACATTTAAAATTGCCTTTGACTATTGAATTTTAAATATAGCATAAAAAGTGCTTATAAAATAAATTGAGAAATAAAACTAGATGAAATCTAAAAAAATCTTTTATTATTATTATCAATTTGGTGTTGTTTTTTTCTTTTTCAGCCTCTATCGCAAGTCGTTAGCTTCACCGTTTCAAGGTCTGTACCCAGCGTCTCTCCCAAGTCGTCATCTTCTCCATTGCAAGGTCCGTACCCAGCCTCTCTCGCAACTCATCGTCTCCATTTTCTTTCTTTTTTTGTTTTTGTTTTTTTGTTCCCATTTGTTCTCTCAAGTCGTCATCTTCTCCATGAAGTAGAAGAGAGCTGAATACCTTTGAGTCTTGTGGTGTAGAGTACGAGAGCTAAGTAGGGTGGTGGTGGCTAAATCCTTGCTGATCGGCAGTTCCAGTGGCGGATCGGGGCAGTGAGAACGACGGTGGTGCTGCAACGGTCGTCATGCGCGACATCGGAAGCCTTGGTCTTGCAAGACAGTCCCCAACTTAAAACCTAGGTGTAATAATTTAAAATGCCTGTATATATTCTTTTGCTGGGTTTGTAATAATAGAATTAGGGTTTAACGCTAAGGATCACTAACTGCTGAGGTACATCACTGAACCTTCATTTTAAATTTTCTGCATTTATTTTTCTGTTGCGCCTTAGTGGATATGGCACGCCTTCGATGATGCATGTGTTCTTTGCCATGGAAGAAGATACCTAGGTATGATTATAGTAAATGGGAAATTTGCATGCTTAAGTAGATGTTGAGGGTAGAATAGCAAACTAATATAAACTAAAGTGAAGAACTAGAAAATTTTGACTAACAAAGTTAGAATGAAAACTAGGGTACCAAAAATAAAACAAAAATTAAAAGAAAATAATAATAATAATAATGGGTTGCCTCCCAGTAGCGCCTTTCTTTAGTGTCTTTGGTTAGACATTTCTTCCCTTAGTCGCTCTGGTAGATAGGATCAGTCAGCCTAACTTCCTCTATTGATGGGGTAGGATCGTATCCTCTAAGAAAGGTTTAAGTCTATGACCATTAACCTTAAAAATAGAACCAGAATCCATACCTTGAATTTCAATGCATCCATTTGGGAAAACCTTCCTCACCACAAACGGCCCAATCTAACGAGAACGAAGTTTACTTGGCATGAGCTTTAGCCTAGATTGGAAAAGTAAAACGTTCTGGCCTTCTATGAATGATTTTTGTGGGAGTTGGCTGTCATGAATGAACTTGGTCTATTCTTTGTAAATCTTGGCATTGTTATAGGCATCCAACTTGATCTTTTCTAATTCTTGGAGTTAGAGCTTCCTTTCCACCCCAGCCTCATTAAAGTTCAAATTGCATTGTTGCACTGCCCAAAATGCTTTATGCTCAATTTCAAGTGGTAAATGACAGAGTTTCCCAAATGCCAACCTGCACGGGGACATTCTGATCAGTGTCTTGTATGCTATCTAGTACGTCCATATGGTGTCATCTAGCCTCATGCTCCAATCTTTTCGACTAGGGTTAACAGTCTTCTCCAAAATCCTTTTGACTTCTCTGTTGGAAACTTCAGCTTGACCATTTGTTTATGGATGATAGGTAGTTTCTATCTTGTGTTGGACACTGTATTTGCGCATTAGGGCCTCAACTGTTTGATTACAGAAATGTGTTCCTTAATCACTGATAATAACTCTTGGAGTGCCAAACCTGTTGAAAATATTAGACTTCAAAACACCTACAACAACCTTAGAATTGTTAGTTCTGGTGGCTTTTGCTTCCACCCACTTTGAAACATAATCAACAGCAAGTAAAATGTAAAGATTTCCAAAAGAATTAGGAAAAGAACCCATAAAATTTATACCCCATATGTCAAATATTTCACATAATAACATAGGAAATTGAGGCATTTCATTTCTTTTTCTTAGATTGCCAGATTTTTGATATTTAGCACAGGTTTTACAAAATTGATAAGCATCTTTAAATAGTGAGGGCCAGTAAAATCCACTATCTAAAACTTTTCTTGCTATCGTTTTTGGTCCAAAATGGCCACCGCATGTAAAACCATGACAATGTGAAAGGATGGGATGGGTTTCTATTTCTGTTGCACACCGTGGAATAATCTAATCAGATCCTATCTTCCATAAGTAAGGCTCATCCCATAAGTAAAATCTTGAGTCACTCTTAAGTTTGTCTTTTTGAGCTTTAGTGAATCGTGAAGGAAAAATACCAACAGCTATAAAATTCACTAAATCAGCAAACAAGGTTCCTTACTTTGGACGAGCAGAAGTTGCTCATTTGGAAATGATTCAAAAATTGGCTTGTAATCTTCTGTCGTAATTATTATGCTCAAATGGTTTGCTACAGGATTGTCTGCTCCTTTTCTGTCCTTAATCTCCAAATCAAATTCTTGTATAAGCAATACCTAATGTATCAGTTGTGGCTTAGATTCCTTCTTAGCAAGTAGGTAGCGCAGAGTTACATGATAAGAATAAACAATAGCTTTAGAGCCCAAGAGATAAGATCTAAATTTATCTAAACCACAAACAATTGCCAAAAGCTCCTTCTTTGTTGTTGTGTAATTAGCCTGAGCTTGGTTCAATGTCTTTGAGGCATAATAGATGACATGACTTTTCTTATCAATTCTCTATCCTAGAACAGCTCCCACGGCATAGTTACTGGCGTCGCACGTAATTTTAAATGGGTAGTCCCAATTCGGTGCTGGAATGATTGGTGCCGAGGTAAGCGGTGCCTTCAACTTGTCAAAGGCTTGTTTGCAACCTGCATCAAATTTGAATTTGATATCTTTTTGGAGCAACCTAGAAAGGGGTTGTGCAATCTTTGAAAAATCTTTGATAAATCGTCTATAAAATCCTGCATGCCTAAGAAAACTTTGAATTGCTCGCTCGTTAGTAGGGTAAGGAAGATTTGAAATTAGTTCAAACTTTGCCTTATCAACTAAGATGCCTTTTTCAGAGACTATATGACCTAAAACAATTCCATGTTGCACCATGAAATGACATTTTTCAAAGTTCAAAACCAAGTTAGATTGAATGCATCTCTTTAGTGCTTTGGTTAAATTTTCAAGGCATTGATCGAATGAATCTCCATATATAGTAAAATCTTCCATAAAAATTTCAATGTAATTCTCAATCATATCAGAAAAATGCTCATCATGCATCTCTGGAAGGTTTTAGGAGCGTTACATAATCCAAATAACATCCTTTTATATGCCAAAGTACCAAATGGACAAGTAAAAGTGGTTTTTTCCTGGTCGTCTTGTGCCATAACTATTTGGAAATATCTAGAGAAACCGTCAAGAAAACAAAAATAGGACTTACCTGCAAGTCTCTCCAACATCTGATCAATGAAAAGCAAAGGGAAGTGATCTTTCCTTATAGCTGTGTTTAGCTTCCTGTAACCAATACACAATCGCCATCCGTTTTGAACTCTCATTGGAATAGGCTTGTGCATTTGGAGCCAAAGTGAAGCCTGTATTCTTTGGAACAATGTGCACAGGGCTTACCCATTGGTTGTCAGCAATTAGGTATATGATTCCGTGCTCTAGGAGCTTAAGGACTTCCTTTAAAACAACTTCCTTCATTGTAGGGTTAAGTTTGCGCTGAGGTTCTCTTACTGGTTTAGCATGTGGTTCTAGTGCAATACGGTGCATGCAAATCGCAAGACTGATTCCCTTTATGTCTGCCAATGTCCAACCAATGGCTGTTTTGTTTTCCTTTAGGACCTTCAACAGTTTCTCCTCCTGCAAGTCAGTAAGATTATTAGCAATGATTACTAGCAAGGTTTCTCCTTCTCCTAAATATACATATTTAAGGTTCTCTAGTACTCTTTTCAGTTCTAGTTGTGGAGTTTTCTCAGTGAAGGGTAGCACTGTCTTGGTGTTGTTGTTTAACCTCATGATTTCTAGGCTTTCCTCCTTGCTATCTTTCCTGCTTGTGTCATTCTTTAGAAAACCATCTTGGTTGTTTGTGGAAATTTCCTGCACAAAAACTTGTTTGATAAGAGGGTCAATGACATCAATATGACATATAGATTCAGCGTCTTCAGGATACTTTATTGCTTATGAGATATTGAAAGTGACAATTTCACCATAAAATTCTTGGGCAATGTACCCCTTATACACATCAATTTTATTTCTTTCCATTTTTATAAATGGTCTTCCTAACAGTATTTAAGCTGACCCTTTTTCTGAAGCATCATGCATTTCTATAACATAAAAATCAACAGGAAATATTAACTCATTGACCTTCACTAATACATCCTCAATGGCGCCTTCTGGATAAGTGTTAGACCTATCTGCAAGCTGAATAATGACTTTTGTATCTTTCAAAGGTCCTAAGTTGAGAAGTTTAAAAAATTGATAATGGCATAACATTGATCGATGCCTCTAAATTTGGCATTGCTTTCTCAACTCTTTTGCTTCCAATAACACAAGGAATAGAAAATATACCTGGGTCAGTGCACTTTTCAGGTAACTTCCTCTGAATCACAACAAAGTTTTCGTTTACCTAAATTTTTGTGCCTGGGTGTAGCCTTCACTTGTTCGTGCACAATTCCTTATGAAATTTAGCGTACCTTGGAATTTGTTTGATTGCATCCAGAAGTGGAATGTTCACTTCTACTTTTCAAAATGTCTCTAGGATTTCTTAGTCCTTATCATCCTTGACTTGCTTCATCAACCTGCCAGGAAAGGGAGGTTTAATCACAATATCTAAAATTTTTTTTCCTTAAGTTACCATCTTTTTGTGGTGCAATTTCTGTTGCTTCCTCCCCAATCTTTTCATCATGTTCTAATCTTGGAACTTGTTTACCATTGCGAAGGGTGATTGCATTTGCATTCTCCCTTAGACTGCCGGTACTTGTTGCTAGTTGTTGGACTTGATTGCTTAGGTCTTTTATGCTAGCTCGTGTCTCTTACTGAAAGGTTTGAGTGTTAGTTGCTAAAGCTTTAATAATATCTTGAAGTGACGTACTTGAACTTAATGCTTGGTTTTGTGGAGGTGGGTTTGGATTGTTGAACCCCGTTGGTCTGTATGGCTGTTGTCCATTATTTTAAGCATTCTGTTGACCATATGGTTGCTGGTTGCTCTGCTGCCCATATCTGAAATTAGGATGATCCCTCCATCCTGGGTTGTACTGGTTAGAGTATGGATCATATTTCTTGGCTGGTTAGTGAATCTAGCAACAACGTTGACTTAAGGGCATGAGTCCTTTTGGAGTTGTTGGCAGGAGTCAGTTGGATGTTCTCTCGCAGGGCAAATTCCACATGCTTTGTTGCTTTGCACTTGTCCTAAAGCAACCTGTCTTACAAGGGAGGTTAATTCACAAAGTTGGGACAGTGTTTAGAGAACTAACCTTGTTAACCTTCTTTGGAATCTGTTCTGTGCGTGCCCCAAATTGTTGGAAGTTTGCTGCCATTCTAGAGATTAGGGCCATGACATCTTCTAGTATCTTCTCAACAAAGGCACCGCCACTGGCAATATCAATCATGTTGTGGTCCATGGGTTGTAGTCCTTCATAAACATATTGTAACAGCAGGTGATCTGAAATTTGGGGGTGTAGGTAGCTAGCACAAAGTTGGTTAAATCGCTCCCAATACTCATACAAGCACTCTCTAAGGTATTGTTTGATGCCGCTGATCTCCTTACGAATTGTTCTAGCCCTTGAAAGAACTTCTCTAGGAAAGTCCTCTTCAGATCATTCCATGTTTGTATGGAGTCGGAGGGTAGGTAATAGAGCCAATCCTTCGCCTTATCTACAAGTGAAAATGGAAAGGCTCACATCTTTATTTGCTTATCTGTTACACCATGTGGTTTCATAGTTGTACAAATGACGTGAAACTCCTTTAAGTGTTTGTGTGGATCTTCTCCTGCAAAACCATGAAAAGTAGGTAGTAAGTGTATTAACCCAGATTTAAGCTCAAATCCCACATTTATATTCGGAAATTTAATGCACAATGATTGTTGGTCAACATCAGGCATTGCCAACTGCTTTAAAGTTCGCTGTGGTGCAGCCATTTGTTCTTCTATAATAGCCAACTGGGTTTCTGATTTAGAATCGTTGTCTAGTGCACTGGAATTTGCTTGACGCTTTGCTCTCCTTGCCGCTCTTAAGGTTCTTTCAATTTCTAGATCGAATTGAAGTGTACCTGGTTGAGATTGTCTCAACATAAGTTAAATTAGCTCACAAGTTGAAATTTATGAAAAAGATTCCTCGGCAACGGCGCCAAATTTTTGGAGAATCCGTCAAAATTCCCAAAAATAATACTGAATAGTTATCCCGATCAAAGATTTTGGTTTGCAGTAATAGGGAACCACTAGGTTAAATCCTGTGAATCTTATGTAGCAGATTTCTTATGTGAGCAATAATAGATATTTAAAAAGGGGTTTTAGTGATTGGAATTTAGTGCAGAATTAAAGTAAACAGGCTGGAATTAATATATCAGTAATAGAAAATTCAGCTCTAAGGTCGACATGTGATTTATAAATTTCTGCTGATCGTTAAAGTATGAAAATTTGTTACTTTCCTATACCAATAATGACCTCGCTTCTCCTTAACGCTAGCAAAAAAACAGAATATTTCAGAATTGAATTAATTATAAGAAACGCTTCTAATTAATTCCTTAGTGAATAATTAATCAGATATTGGAAAGCAAGATCTAATCAAGAGACACTAGCATAAAGTGTTGGAAATAGGTCATACCAAGCAACCAATCAAGAGACACTTGAAAGATTAAATCTTGTTGTATCCTTCTTTAATCAATTAAGCAAAATAAGATACGCTCTTCTAATTAAATTGACTTTGCTTCTAATCTAAAACTTATTACACACACGACATAAGCATTAGAAATCATATAACAATTGAGAATTTAATCAAATACACAATTTCCTAAGAAATCAAAGAAGAATTGGTACTGGAATAATTGAAAAGTAAAATCAATAAATCAAAACTTCTCACATCATAATTCTTGAATCACAATATCTTCCCTAGAACTGAATAAAAGGAAACTACTCACTTATGATTCTAAAACTAGAAAAAGAATTAATAAAAAATGGTAAATAAATAAAATCCAACAAATGATAAATCAAATTGTGTTCCTGTGTGCAAAATGAGAAGAAAAGTAAAATCTCCATTCGCAAAAGAAAACTACGTTGTCTCTACTTGTAGTTTCTACTGCCTTCCTTTCTTTTAATGCATGTAGACATTTATATGTGTAGGTAGGCTAGGGTCTTGTCTTTTTCTTCTATTTTAATTCCAACGTGAGCCCATATGGTCATACGAACCAATTTTTTATTCATGTGGGACCAATAATAACTTGGCCTCAAAATTTCATCCTTTTTGCCACTTTGGTCCCTACTCTTTAATCTGTGCCAATTTAAGCTACAATTCTAACTTCTTATCCATATCTTCATATCAGCAACAGATCTACAAAATCATTCCAAATAGACGCAGTAACATATTCCAGAAGATAATATTTGCTTATAAAGTATATGGGAATAATGTAAAATTACGTACTCATAAACCACATTACATTATTCAATAGGTCTGAAATCATCCAAGCATTTAGGATTAGGGGTTTTAGGTAACAAGACTAAGTTAGTCTTATTCATCTCTGTGAGCAACCTGTCACTTCTGAATAATTCCTACACTATTCTAAGTAATGGGATTTGTAAGACATTCCATTTTTTTCGAAAGAACCTTGCATTGAATCCATTTGGTCCTGGTGACTTATTAATAGGATGAAATGAAAATAACAGTTCTTTTATTTCTTCATTGGTAACTTCCTTAAGTAGTTCAGATTGTTAATCTTGGCTTATGGGACTTGACAATCTATTTAGCATATTCTCAGGAAGATTAGTTGTATGTGTAGTTACACCATTTATTTCTTTAAAGTGACTTGTAGCTGCCCCTTTCATCATTTCTTAATCATAAACCAATAAGCCATTTCTATCTTCAAGGGATACTATTTTGTTTCTGTTCCTCCTACCTTGAATCACAGTGTAGAAATACTTGGTATTCCTATCTCTCTGTCACATCTTTTAAATTCTTGATTTCTACTTTAGCTGGGAATTGTATGCTTTAGTGCCTGTAGGTTATTGTTGAGGTCAACTTTCTCTTTCTCAATTAGCAAATGGTCTATAGGATTGATCATTAGCTGTTTCAGTGAGTGAAGGCTCCTCCGTTGCTTGTAACTTAACTATCTTCATATGATCAAGGTACCTTTGAGAAGTTTGATACAATCATCTTTGATAGATTTTAGAATTTGCATGCATTGAAATGCTTTAGAAACCTGAGATTGTTTCAACTTGACTCAATTATATTTTTTTAATTTCCTTTAATAATAACTAACAACCATACCAATGTCCGATAAAGATTAAATGTGACACATAACAAACCACCAACTACTTCTCACTTTCTACGTAATTTTGTTATTTCTCAGTTAAAAGTTGAAATTAAATAGTCTTTGAATGGATGTATTTAATACAAAATTCATTTAGCATGAGATTATTATTGGTCAACTTACATATATTTTCTAGGAAATTGATAGTATCAGATACTAAGTAATAATAACTTACAATTCCTTATTAATGCGAGACACTAAATGTTGGGCCCAGGTCCCCTTACGGATTTTATGACGACTACGTGTCACCATTGGAAATTTATTTGTAATGATTATAGTTGGGAACTTTGCAATAAAATAAATTATAACATTTAAATTTAATTAAAGTCTAGACAAGGAAAATTTATGATGGGATCATAAAATGATTTTAGACATATAATTAAATTATTCAAAAACAAAAATGTTTTAATAAAAACAATTAACTTTTAATAAAATAATTAATGGATAATATCAATTAAAAGAAATAGATGATAATTATATTAACTAAACAAAATTCATAGGAAAAGTAAAAATAATACTCAACAATTTAATTCAAAATTTTTCATAGCAAAAATAACAAAAAGAAAGTTTGGGTGTTAAAAGAATTAATTGTAATTTAATTAAGTAAAAGAGGAAGAAGTATTACCGCGTGAGAAGGAAGTAAAAATTTTAGTTGTCGCGATCGTACTGTGTTACAATCGCGATTTTGTCGCGATCGCGAATTTGAGGAATTTGGGAATTGTCGCGATCGCATTGAGCCATGATCGCGATTTTTCTGATCCTATCGTGATCGAGGCTTGGTCGCGATTGCGATTTGGTGAAATTTAGGGACTGTTGCGATCGCACTGTGTCACGATCGTGACTTTCCCCCAGTTAGACATCCTTATTTCTAAACAACATAACTTTTAATCCAGAAGTCCAAAAATTACAAACTATATATCATTGGAAAGCTAAGAACAAGATATACAACTTTTATGAAGACAATTTTGTCTAATTCATTCTATATTGATATAGTTTAATCATTTAATTAAGGTTACCATTTTAGTTGAAATTATTCACCAATTATGCAAAAATGTACACAAACACTGCCATCTTATAAGCGTCATAACTTTTGCGTTTGAAGTCAAAATTTTCAATCTTTATATCGTTAGAAAGCTAAAAGAATAATCTACAACTTTTATGTAGAACACTTAGCCTAATTCTACCTAGATCAATGCAGTTTATTCATTAAAGTTTCAGGTCACATTTTTACCCCCATTCTTTGTTTTCACTCATCTATTCACAAACAGTTCTCATACAAATTTCAAAGGACCCGAACCAACATTAATTTTCTTACATACCAAACTCTTTTGATACACAATTTATCATAAACAAATCCATCCAAAAAATCTCTCAACTTTCACACACTGCCAATTTAACATAAGAAGAAAAATTCTGCATATATATAACTATCAACTTACAACAACAAAGTTGATACATATTTTCATACTTCATTTCACAATGTTGTGTCAGTATCATGGTCGCAAAATACATACAGTAATGTTTATGCTGACATGCTTCTAAGCTTATCCAAAAATGATTCACACTAATTTAGTTACAAAAAGTCTGAAATTCTTGGAGATATGCCAAAACTTTGCAAGGCTCACTATTGATCTGCTGATTCTTCACCTGAGGAGTAGAAAATTTTGGGGTGAGCCGGAAAGTTCAGTGGCTAATATATTTATAGCCGGTGATAACGAACCATACACAACATATATATAAAAATTCATAATACAATACATCATCACAAAAACACATTGACTGAAAGTTATCGTCAAACATAACACTCAAAATACATCATAACTTAACATAACCAAAATGCAATGCACCACTCAATGGCTCGAGAGTTCCGTGGAACAAAACGGCAAAATCAAAGTTTACACCGTGAAACGAAACGGGTCCAATTTCTCAGGATCTTGTGGCCACAAGCTAGCGGGTAGCCGGGAGAAGGCTATAGGTCATCGTGCAGGAGACAAACGAAACGGATTTCTCTCTTGCCCACATAATAGATTTTTCAATGCTCATACATTTCATAACATATTCATGCTTTCATGCTTCTTAGATTTTCTGTTTTTCATTAACACAAAGGCAACAGAATTCTTATAAAGCATCTTGATATACATTCACAGAATCACAACAAACTTATTTAACATTCATACACACAATCATTTCAGCTCATCATCACCAAAACCATAAACATATTACCCATCTATTTAACTTGATATTTCCAAGAGTCAAGCTTGCTCTTCTCCTTGCTCTTGACGTCGATATGCTTGATTCCTTAAGAACAAACATATTTCATTTAATCACACACACATAAATCTTTCCTTAAACCTAGATATCCATGAATAAGCTTACACTTAATCTCTTCTTGATTTTTATCTAGCTAGAATAAACTAAGATCTAACATCAACCT
>JAOSBN010000002.1:39523159-39544937 GCA_027563595.1 Erythroxylum suave
CTCTTCTCTGTTGCTGTAGCTAATCAATTGGAAGTTCCCGATTAGCCAATTTCACTCTAAATTGCGTCACTTTGTATATCGTCACCTAGAACATACAACGACACAAATTACCATAAAAATAACATCACAACAACCTTCCAAAAGAACATAAAACACAAATAGTTAACATGACAAAATTGCAAGTTATCAGGAATCAAAAGCAAAAGAAGAAGAAGGCTAGAATAAACGAGAACAACTTATGGAGAAGAGGAAAGAATAATGGGAAAAATAAAATAGGAGCAAGCTCTATCTAGGAGAAAGTTGCATATGGAACAAGATGCTATTTAAAAAGAAGGAAAAAGAGAAGCAAGAGCTTCTCTTTCTATGAAGCTATATATGAAAGTACTAAATTTCTTTTCTGTTAAGAGATAGTCGATAGATACCTATTAGGGAATAGTTTCGCTTATAGGAAAATCAAGAAAATAGGTTCTTAATAATGAATTAGAAGAATTCATAGTACAGAAGGGCTTATAAAATAAAAAAGAAAAGAAACATAAAAAGTAAATAATTAAAAAAAGAGATAAAGATGTAATATTGCTTACAGGCATAATTAGGATCAAAGTTGGGAATAACATATCAAAGTTAATATTGGTTTTAGTTTTGGTACGATATAGTAACATTATTTCATTTTAAAATATAAATTTAGTTATTTTATAATTTTAAAATAATTTAAGAAGAATAGAACTTAGAAAAATTATAAATTTCAATTAATAAAATACTAATTTAAGAAAATATAAAATAGTATAAATGACTCTTAGATCTTATTAATAAACTTGGTTTGGGTGTCTTAGATTCTTCTTTTCTTTTTCCACGACACCTTATGTATATATACACTATTTAAAACTTGTTTATAAAATGTATTAGGCTATATTAAGTTATTGATGAATCGTATACTTCCTTACTTATCTTTTTTAGTTTATATAAGAAGTGTTGAGCTTCTTTTCTTTTAAAAAACGTTCAATAGATCTATATCTAACCATTAGTTTTAATACGACCCTCACAATTAGGACTAATATTCTATAACAAGAACAAGGATTGATCGATTGGAATTTTATTAAATCAATAAAACTATTATAGAAACACAATAATAAACATAAAAACCGACATAATCTATAAAAAGAAATGATTGGGAGTGAAAATTCTTAAGGTTTGATAGTCATCAACGAGTTAGATAAGATCACAAGTTTTAAAAAGAACCTAAAACAAGAGTTTCTTTAAAAAATTGAAGACAATTTCTCGAACAAGGTTTTGAATGATCAATAATATGATAATATGTCTATTACAATTGTAAAACCCTTTTATAAGCATAAAAACCTAAAACTAGCATTCAAAAAGGAAATAATTACTTAAAATAACAAAAATCTTACTAATTGAAACATTTTTTCGACATTTATCCTAGAACATAGTGACACTAGTTTTATTCTAAAGTTTTTGGATGAGTCTCACACCATTTGCAAGTTGAACTCTGACATTAGTTTACTCCTACTTCTCCATTTATAAACCTTGCAAAAAATTAATGTTGGTTTAGTTATATGTTTGGTTCCATTTATGTATATAACCTCCTTCCTATATCTTATTCCTTCACTGGATCAACATTATAGGTTTGAATTTAGTTTTTAAGGTAGCACATTTTTACCCCTTATATAAATACCAACCTTTAAACTATTAATAATTTCTTTGACTTTCTTTGTTCTACTCTACATCAATGGATATCTAATGTCCTTTAATGGATCTTTAGCTTCTTTTGGTACTTCACTTAAGTTTTTCATAAGTTTTCTACGCCCCTTGCCGCCTCGTCGCCAACCCAACCCCCCTCCCCCCCGTCTTCATCCCTCGCCTTAGTAGAAAGTTGTATAGCTCATGTTTATTCTTGATTCTTATCATTTTCTCTCTACTTAAAATGATTTGTCCTTAAATCAATGCCTTTATCTATAAAATAAAATAAAAATTGAGTCTTTAATAACAATGAATATCTAACATCTTCCAGTCTTATTGATAAACTTAGTCCTTTCACTTGTGTTTGAATCTTATTTAACTTTACTTAAGATGTTTGAATTAACTTAAGTGTTTTTTCTCATTTTTTCTTTTAAATTCTCATGCTCACTCTTATAAATCTGGTGTTGATCTTTGTAAACTTACTTAAGTGACAATGTTGTAATGGCAACTAAGTTTCATTTATGGAAAATGAATATCTATTTTAATATTCATCATATGTAGTTCTCCTATCTAATTTCCATGGATTCACCAAAAGAATGTGTCCCATTTATGTAAGAACCACATAACAAAACATTTCATGCTTATACTTCCCAATCGAGAAAAGAAGTAGCACCAACTATGTTACCTAATCTTGCCACTCTTATTAAACTATTACAGGTTGTATAATTTAGAGTGTTTTGTGATTGGCAGGCCTAACTTCTCTACCAACTATAAAATAGTAATATTAGCACAGCTCCCTCTATCTATAATCATGTTGCACACTTGATCCTTGACGATACATCTAGTATGGAAATTTTTTTCCCTTTTATCATTATTTCTTCTTTCCTTAAATACTCAATGCCCTCCTAGTGACTAGCATCATTCCATCAAGTCTCATAAGACACTCATCATTATTAACATCCTCCAAACTAGGTATATCTCCTTCCACCTCCTCTTTACTTTTGGATACATAATGTCCATCCTCCTTTATCAACTTCACTTGCTTTTTAGGATACTGTAAAGCTATATACCCTCTTTATAAGCATTTGTAGTACTTGATATCTTAATTCTCAATTATCGAAGAGGAATCAAACTTAGTTAACTCACAATAAAATTGGTCAATTGTCACTTACAGTTCTTTTCCCATATTCCTTAGCTATGGTAACTTACATCTCTTTATGGTACTCCTCCATACTTTTGGAAATTTTGGTAGAAATCCTTATAGTAAGAACTTGACAAAAAATGTTTTCTCATCACCATCTTGATCTCCTATCATGTTTTGATGGGTAGTCCTTAAAGAATTTGTTAATCCCACCAATCTACAGTATATTCACTAAACTCTACAATAACCAATTTAACCATTTTCTCTTTTGAAAAGTTATAGTAATACAAAAATAACTCCATACACTTCTCTCAGTCCAAGTAAGCATTTGGATTTATATTCCTTAAAAAATGTGGTATGATAATCTTAACGCTATCTAGTATCCATACTTTTTCTATACCCTCTTTTATAGTCCATACCAATTCTACCCCATCCCTGTTCCCCTATTTTTCATCCTTTTGCTCCTTTATCACCTCTTAGATTTGGCACTCCCAAGTAGTTGGAAGCACCCTCAACCTCATCATATGCCTTATTCATTCTTCCTACTAGCTAGAGGTGGATTATGATGTATTCTAACTATGAAAACTTCATGTTTCTTGAACCGAATCCTCACTTCACTAGATTATCAAATAATTTGCTCATATTGATGATGGATGACATTCATGAAGGACTTATAGCCTAGTCCCCCTCTTTCTTCCTTATTTCCTTATCTTTAGACAAATTTCTACTTTGAGTTTGAGTCATAATAAGCAATACAAAACATTAACAGCATAAATACTTTATCACATGTTTTTCTCAAGGTTTTACTTTACTTAAAACCTAAATTGTTGACTAAAGATTCTTTGAAAAATAGAAAATCTAACTCAAAGTTAGTTTAAATCTTCCTTTTCAAATAACCCATGAAGAAGTAATTGAAACAAAACAAAATAATGAACACATTACTAAAATACAAAAAACAAGAAAACTCAAAAATAGGAAATTGAGTTTAATGGAACATAGCTAGATGAAAAGAAGAATAAAACTTAATAAGAATAATTGAACAATAAGTAAGAATAAGATAACTAATGAATAAGATTCTTTATAAACTTGTAAAATCATCAAAAAAATAAACAAGAAAGTTTACAAAAATGTAAACAAAGGATTGAATAAACAAAAAGAAGGCGACACAAGAATATTGAAAACATAAATAAATAATATAAAAAACAATCCTGAATATCAAGATAGATACAATAATAAATTACGATATGACCCTACTAATAGGACTAGTATGATTCTACATCAACCATGGAGTGATCTATTACAACCAATTGAAAATAGGAACACCATTATGAAAAGGCAACGAGAAAGAAACGAATGGTGATAAGGTAATTAATCCATTCATTAATAGTTAAGGCATTAATTTTCACTTCTTTTAGGTACAAACTTCAACCACACAAACACAACACATTCAACAACTTCACGTCGTTGACTTTTTGAAGCTCAAACAATTAACAACACAAACAACTTCACACATTAGTTAACTCGGTTAAGTTCATAAAAAAGACAATCACGTCATTTCATAGCTTCACTTCTGGGGTTCCTCGAGCTGAAAAGCCGAGGCAGGTTGAGAACTCGAAAGTCCTGTCTGCTTATTGGCGAACGTCAATAAACTTGAGTCCTTGTCATCAACAAAAATGTCAGTGACTGCGAGGCTGAACAGACGCCCCTTGTATTTGGCACCAGCGATTTTGCTTAGCCGCCGTTTCTGGACGAACGCCGTCACCACCATGTCGTAACCCATCGTATGACCCACGGCACGGAACTTGTGGTCCAGCTTGTTTTTCTGCTTCAGCCAAATGAATCCAGTTGTGCGGTTGAACCCTATCTCTTCTATGTTTTTGAGAGGCAATAATCCTGTTGGAAGCTCCATCCCCTCCAGGAGCTTCACTGATTTTTCCCTGCCGAGTGCGTCCCCGTAGTATATCTCTGCCCCTCTTCTATGATTTTCTATTTCCTTAGTAGCCATTTCTGGAACTCACTTTGGTTTAATTTCCTTTCACGAATTAATTTATATATATATATATAGCATACCAAGTTCTTGATGACAAGTCAGCGATGGGACTTCGAATCTTTTAGAAAATGACAGAATCAACGACAAATACGGTCTACGAAATGGGATTTGGATTTGCAGATTTGGAGGTGATCTGCGTGGTTTAATGAATATCAAGTTGTACAGTCCAAATCTAATGCATTCCAGCAAATGCTAAATAAAGCAAGGATCCTGCAATGTGCTTTATTTATTTTCTTTGATCTTTTAATATGTTTGCTTTGAGTTTTAAATTAGGGGAAATAAACGTGAGGTCAACTTGCTCCAAAATTTCGATATTTCTGTAGCAACAGAATAAGAAAGAGATATTCTTCTTCGATGTCCACATCTTTCGGATCTTCGATCTCACGTTTTGTGTAGTTAATTAAGTCTTTGGCTGAGGGTTATGAAATGTATATGAAGACTGTCATGAGTATATATCTTCTGTCAAATATTTTCTAGTCATATGATTAACTAGTGGTCAAATGTACGTAAGAACAATTAGTGAAAACATTGATTTTTCTTCTTACGCATTTAAGTACTTTCAGGCAGGTAATATAGTATTAGCAGGATTCATGAATATTGTTATTGTTATTATTGTTGTGTTTATACATATGTTTATTACATAGCAACATACAAACAACAAAAACTGAAAAATCAGTCGCGGAAAACCATAAAAGAAGTTTTTCTTCTTTAAAACTTCATATCAATCGTTACTATACATGTAATTGTTTGAAAGTTACTACTACCAAAATAAAATTGGTTCTTTAAGTAGAAGACAATAATTATGTTAAGTAGTAATTACTTTAGCTACTTTATTAAATCAAATCTCAAATTTTCTAATAAGTAATAAGACCTCAACATGGGACCATGAATCAGTCCGGTTATTCTATAATACATTGCGTATCTTTTTGAAAGTTAGTACTCTCAATTCGAGGATGTGTGTGGTTCGGCTTCAAATTTTCTATGCCCTTTTTCCCCTACGCCCTCTATTCCAACAACACCTCACCTATTTAAATTTATCTCTCTTAATTATTGTATAGTTAGATGTTACTTGGAAAATAAGATAACCTGCTTCAATTTTCAAATTCTATCCTCTTATTAAATACGCATAAATTTAAACAGAACAAGAGCATTAAGAACTTGTTTGAAAAGCCCCCTAGGGGTTAATCGAGTTGATGGAGTAGGGAGTATAAGGCTAAAAAGTCCCATGTTCGAATCTCCTACCTATACTCTCTCGATCGAGTTTGTTGTACAGGACTTGTCTAGTGCGGAGTACCTAGTTGATGTAATTTATAGGCTATTGTGTCAATCTGAAGATTTAGTCAGTGCGCATCCAAAGGACAACAGCTGTTAGTTTCTCTGTTTTAAAATAAAACTTGTTTGAAAAGTTAGCTACCCTTTTTATGTGAGAGTAGACACTTTATCTTAAATACTTCTAGTTATTTATCATAAAGAAATAGTCACTATGTCAAAGTATACTAACGTCACTCTTTTAACTTCAAAATTTTTATTAGTATAAAGCTAACCTAGTGAAATTATTTGTACTTATTTATTCATAATTTTATCTTTTTTCAAGATAATGAAAATGCTCAAAAGAAGTCACAACTAATTAATACATGCATATTTTACATAAGGAATATTTAAGATTATATTAATAAAAAGAAAGTTCAAAGAAATAAGTGCTCTTTTGTGTAAAGTTTGGACTAAAGTTAGTAAATTATTATTATGTCAACAAATAATGCTGACCAAAAGTGTGAATTATGTTTCAACATTTCACAAAATATTTAAGTAAAAAGGTGTCTATTTGACTAATTATTAAATTTAAACGGGCGCTTTAGTCAATGACAATCCATTGTTTATTTGATTAGTCCACGAGGTGTCTTAAAAGAGTTCTAACTATGACAAGGTATCTTGAACCTATTCATATTCAGACTAATCCTGCCTCGCATTGAATCTATCTGTCCGTAAAGATTAAACTACGATGACAATCCCTTGTTTAACATCAGAACAAGTACTTCCATACTTCTTTTAATTAAAGTGCGATAACACAACTCCAATTCAAGTCCTTAACTTGCACAAGTTCAAACAAATCAACAGCACACAAGTTCACTGGTTTATTCACTTGATCTAGTTCATAACAATGACAAACAACATTTCACAACTTCACGTCTCGGCTTCCTCATGCTGACAATCCAAGGCAGGTTGAGAAGTTGAGATTCTTGTTCCCTCATCGGCGATCGTCATTAAGCTTGAGTCCTTGTCATCAACACAAATGTCGGTGACTGGGAGGGTGAACAGAAGACACTTGTATTTGACCCCCGTCATTTTTCTGAGCCGTTGTTTCTCCAAGAAAGCCGTAACGACCATGTCGTACCCTACAGTGTGACCGACGGTACAAAGCTTGTGGTCCAACTGGTTTTCCTGCTTCAGCCAAATGAACCCAGTTGTCCGATTGAACCCTATCCCTGCAGTGAATTGATTCAGGGAGCGGTCGTCAGAATATATGTAGCATATCAAGTTCTTGATGACAAGTCAGCGATGGGACTTCTGAATGTTTCTTCAAAATGGCAGAATGGATGACGACAAATATACAGTTTATGAAAAGGTATTTGGATTTGGAGATTTGCAGTTGATCTGCGTGGTTTTCTGAATATCAAGTTTCATAATCCTCCAAATCTTATATATTCCGGCAAATGCTAAACAATGCAAGAAAAATCTTACGAATAGTTGATGTGCAATAACTTATTGAACAGATTCTTGCAAGATTTTGAGCACAGGATCCTGCGATTTACTTTATCCGTTTTCTTTAATCTTAGAATATGTTCGCTTTGAGTTTTAAATTACGGGGAAGAAACATAATGTCAACTCGTCCCTAAATTCCTATTTTTCTATAGCAAAATTTTTTTTTTTAAAACGGAGGAACTCATAGACGCTATCTTATATTGTGCATTAGATAAACTTTCAGGTTGAAACAATAGCCTGCAAATCACACTAACCGGATACTTCGCACTAGACGAGTCATGTATAACATGCTCGACCAAGAGAGCATAGATAGGAGGATTCTATAGCAACATGATAACAACTAATGATATAAGTACCATATTACTACCATTACTGGATTTATTTCTATTACGATACAATACTGGTATCCGTCGAGTATAATTTCAAGTAATTTTTTTAAAATTATAAAATAGTTCCTCAATACTGTGTTATATGATTTTTAATTTTACATCAACCTTCTGTCTAAAATTCATAATAACATAAATTTGAAATAATAACTCTCTTTATTTCTATTAATATTACTTTTAACATATTTCATGTATAAGTAATAACTACAATTAATATAAAAAAAGATCATATAATTATCATACAAATATAAAATTAAGAATAATGTCAAAGTATTTAAAATATTATAATTTACATCATATCGTAAAGAATAATTACTCAAAACATCATATATTAAAAATAATCTAGATCTATGATTCCATAAGCCTTGCAATAAGAGCTTGTGCCGAAAAACACATAAATATAGAAGTAAAACCTGAAACAAAAATACTTATAGTTAAAAGTTTTATACTTATATTGCATATAAAAAATTTCACATATATATCAAATATAATTAAAATTAAAACAAAAATAAATAAAAACCTAGAATTTCTTTCAATAGAATATTAGCTCAAATCTGACACTGCTGTCGCCTGCAACCAAATTAAAAAGAAACCAACTTCTGTTAATACAAATTAATGTAGTGGTAGTAAGTAGATATCGTTCCCATAAGAAATTTTTAACTGTAAAGGTTAGCAAGTTTAAAACTAAAACAATGTAACGAAAGGGGGAGGGGGTTGTTTTCAATTCACGAAATTTAAGAAATAGATAACAAAAAATATGAATTTAACAAAAGTGATTGGTTCTGCAAATTTAATAGAAAGACTTTGGTTTTGGGTCACCGATGTTATCACGCTAAAATGAATTCTCGATATAAAATTTTAATCATTAATAAACATTCATTGAGGGGGTATTTTCTCTTAAGTGTAAATGGTGAGAAACATGTATCCTAAGCATTCTTATTAATCAACAACCTAAATACAATCTTAAGTTCAATTGAATAATAGCTTTAAGAATCAAGAAACAAATGAGTAAGATAATACACGTACAACATGCAATTAATCAAGTGAAAATCTTCTTAGAATTTCCGACTCTAACGTAAAGAAGGTAATCCTAATTGCTACTTGTGATTAACGAAACTGAATGTCATATTTCATTAATCTAATTATTGAACGAATTAATCTCTAGTTGGGCACCTAGAAATCAGTCAATTCAATTAGAAAAAATAATTCAAAAGATATTCAATGTTCGTCAACGACATAAACTTTATTGAAACATCTCACACATAATAACGGATAACATAGCTTCTCTCAACCAAGAAAAGAAGTTTAGTTATTCATAACAAAAGTATAAATCAAAGAAATAACAAAACATATAGTATCCATCCCTGATCTTTCCCTAAAGAATACGAAAATCCCTAGAAGAAAAGTGTAGAAATCGAGAACCAACAGTGGCTTTCCAAAAAAAAATAGAAGAAGAAGTGCAGAAACGTAAACTCTATCCCTAAGTTGCTGTTAAAAAGAACAAAAGAAGAATGCAGAAAAATGTCAAAACTACTCCTAAACTATGCTGCCGAAAGCTAGAAGAAAAGAATGCAGAAACTAAAACTAATCCTATGGAAATTCTGCCAAAAAATTTGCAAAAAACTATCCTACACTAAAGGTCGCGTGAACAGTAACGATTTTTCCTCTTTATTCCTCCCGATCCCTTCCTTTCCCATCCTCTATTGCAGATCACGTCTCTCACGTCATCAGATTGTGAATCTCTATCAATCTGATCTTAAAAGATTATGAAAATCTCAAAAGAATCAGATTTAAATTTAAAAGCATATCAGATTTTTCCTTTTATCCTTGCACCTGGCCACGTCTAGTCATAAATTTGCTGCCAACTTGGAATTTCGGATTTCTTTGTTTCTTTTGTATCTTTTTAACCCAATTTCATCTCCCAAGTGTTCAAAATCATCTGAAAACAATTAAGATACAAATCCATAAATTTTGAATAATAATTTCAACATATGAGAGAGAGATATATATATCAAATAAGTGCAAAATAACAACTTAATAAATTTTCCCACACCAAACCTTTGCTCGCCCTCGAGCAAACATACCAAACCATTACACTTTATCAATTCATCCTTTAAAAGATTAAATATACACAATCCATTAACTTGGGCCAATAAGACTTAAGTTGCAACACATATTATAATCGCTTTTCACCAATACAAATAAATGAAGTCAAAAGAAGACATTTTTTTTCAAAAGAAAATATGAAATAAAAATGAATTCTTCTCACGAATTTCGCTCTTACACTCAAGTGTTTGAGGGTAAAGTGTTTCTCTCAAATCTCTCTCTAACATATTGCACTGCCATAGGCTTGCAATCTTACCAATTATCATTCATTCAGATCACATAAGCTAATAGATCATAAGGACTTTATTCAGGGTTGTAATGGGGCTAGGTTCACAGGTGAGGTAAAAATGGTAAAAGGTTAATCACAAACATTCACAAAGTATCAAGTAAAAGGGATCCTCAACTTAAAATTATGAGATAAATACATGACACAAAGGGTTACAACTACTCATACTAACTCCTGCTACTATGCTTTATTCTTCTTCTTCTTTTTTCTTCTCTTTTTTTAGTTTTTCTGTTTTTTTAACTTTAATTTTTTCTTTTTCTTTTTGAATAACGATAAACACACGGAAAAACAAGAAAAATTGCTAGCAGCAAAAGTTGATAAACATATGAGTAGAAGCACTTATAACAGTATCTCACAATAAAATACAAAACAAAAGTCTCAAATTACTGAATGCTTCATTCAACTTGTGATAGGGTAAGGCTAATGGGGTTTTTGGGTTTTAAAAATAAGTTGATTGATTGAAAAACAAGGATAAAGGCTGAAAAATGTTTGCAAAGGGAAAATAAGTAGTTGGGTCATTTTTAAGCTAAAGGGATTAAAAACAGGGAAGGCCTTAATCATGTCTATATCTCATGTAATCAAATAAATTCAAATCGGTTCCGTGCAAGTTCTAAAGGCAACATGAATAGAGGAGCATCACATATTTGAAAGAAATTGCATGATCTAAAGATGATGTCATTTAGGCTCAAGTTCGCTCACAGGTTTAATTCAAGAATTTACCTTAATTCCACAATTTACCTCATCACTCAAATGTCAAAATTTTCGGTAAGTCTATAAGATCAGTTATTGCAATCAATCAACATGATTCACCTCAAAACTCACTTAGCCCAATTTAATTTCATGCATTGTCCTCAATCTTATCCAAACTAGTATGACAAAGCTTTATGGTTTAACACACAACAATCATGCAAAAATCAACAAAAGTCACACAAAAATCAAAAAAATATTCACACGCCAAAACTCCAATTCTTTCCCCTACACTTAGACCAACATTTTCCTCAATGTTAAAGAAGCATAAATATAAAGGAAAAGGTTAAAGAAAGTTTCGCTATTATGGAAGTGCTGAAATCATGGTGTTGGCGGATGTGGAGGTTGGAATCCTTTATACTCCTAGTAGGCCACAAAAGACATGATTGGAGTATCCAACCTTCGTGACTCATTTTTTTCTCCTTGGCATTGTGTTGAATTTGTGAAATGCAGGCCTTCAATCACAAAAGAAAAGAAACGAAATCAATAAAATCACAAGTGAGGGCTGGGTGGGTTTTTCGGTTAATAACAATTTGAAAGATGGGCGTTATGTGAAAGGTTGGTGTAGTGTGCACTATAAGGGCAATAACGCATGGAACCTGCAGGACGATGGTGAGAAAAGAACTAAATGAAAGAACGAGAGGAAAAAGATAGGGGAAAATGGGGGGTGACGTGAATAATTTTTTCTTTTTTATATAATAATAATTTTTAAATTAAAAGATAAAAAATTAAAACTGCAGAATCGAAAATATTAAATTAAATTCCTAACTAAACTGAATTAAACCTAAAAATGAAAATAAAAGAAAATTGCCAAAAAACACATAAAAGAAAGAAATACAAATGGGTGCCTCCCATTAAGCGCTTATCAAAGGCCATAAACTTGACCCTTGATATATGTACATCATCCATTATCAAATGGATGCTTGAGTCCAACAGGAAGCATGCTCAAACTTTGTGAGGATCTTGGAGCACCTTCCTTCGAAGTAGGCTCTTTATTAGCACGATGCTTCATGACTTCTAATGAGTGGAACTTCATCGCTTCACTATCATACTCTAATGTTCACTCGTCCTTTTAGGCATTGCCCTTCTCACACCAAGATGATCTCTATAAGAGTAATGCCAATGGGTGCGGAGACTTGGCATCTTACTCACAACCTTCGATCTTCAGCTCGCTTGCCTACAGCTCGTTCAACTCATATATGATTAGTAGCTTTTCTTCTTCTCGTTTCTCTACTTGTTCTTCTTCTTCTTTTACCTGTAAACAACTAGGAAAAGGAAACGAAATTTGGTTAGTGATAACATGAACTTCATCACTTACCTTAGGAGGTTGCATATCCTCCATCTTTTCTCAAACTATAACCTCTTCCTCTCCTAACTCTGCTTGCTCTTCCTTCTTTGCCTTGGCAAATTGACTTGGAAAAGAGGGCAGAATCACCATATTCTGCAGATTATTTTGCGTCATTTTTGGTTGTGAAGGTGCTTTTTGCATGATTTCTTCTTCTACCTCTCTTCTAGAATTCTTCAAAAGTGAGTCCTGCAATTCCTTACCACTCTGCAATGTGATAGCCTTCGTACTTTGTTTGGAATTGATCTTCGGTTGTACTAGAAAATTTCCAAAAGTTCGTATTTCTAATCGATTTATGGCAGTTGCCATTTGGCTTATTTGATTTTCAATGTTCCGTTGTTGATTCTCAATATTTCTTTGTTGATTCTCAATATTTCGAATACTTGCTTCAGTACTCCGCTGAAACGTCAAAGTGTTAGTAGCCAAAGTTTGCATTATATCTTCCAAAGAAGACTTACCTTCGGAATTGGATGTTGTATTTTGATTTTTCTGAGGCATATACCATTGTCTAAACTGCTGGAATTGAAGAGTGCCTGTCGCCAAACTCATTACGATCTCCTCCAAAGACATCTCATCAACTTGTGGCGGCGATGGTGGAGGTGGAGGCTCTAGCTCAACGTAGGACTGCTCTTCATATTAGCTCGATGGAGAAGTGAATCTGTACTGTGTATCCTACAAAAAGGAACACGTATAAAAAGAATAACCAAAAAATGAAGCAAACTTCATATACCTTAGCTTGTTGGTGATCCTTCGGTACTTGCGTGGCTAAGGGTGTGAAATCCGCCATTTGATGGTCAAACTTAGAAGTCACAACATATGGAAACTCATTATCATAATAAGGATAATATGAAAAATCAAAATCAAAAACATACTGATAGTGAGCCATGTCGCTAAAAGATCAAAAAATCAGAACCAGTTGTAAAACTAAAACAAACAAAAGACAAGGTAACCAAGAGCAACGAAACGAAAAACAAAAACAAAAACAAAAACATCACTAAAAAAACTGTTAAGAAATCCCCGACAATGGCGTCAAAATTTGGTACTGTTGTTGCCTGCAACCAAATTAAAAAAAACCAACTTTCGTTAATACAAATTAATGTAGTAGTGGTAAGTGGATATCATTCTCACGAGAAATTTTTAACGGTAAAGGTTAGCAAGTTTTAAGCTAAAATTTTCAATTCACGAAATTTAAGAAATAGATAACAAAAATCTGAATTTAACAAAAGTGATTGGATCTGAAAATTTAATGAAAAAACCTTAGTTTCGGGTCACCTATGTTATCACGCTAAAATGAATGCTCGATATAAAATTTTAGTCATTAATAAACATTCATTGAGCGGTATTTTCTCTTAAGTGTAAATGATTAGAAATATGTATCCTAAGCATTCTTATTAATCAACAACCCAGAGACAATCGTAGGTTCAATTGAATAATAGCTTGAAGAATCAAGAAACCAATGAGCAAGATAATACATGTACAACATGCAATTAATCAAGTGAATATCTTCTTAGAATTTCTGACTCTAACGTAAAGAAGGTAATCCTAATTGTTACTTTTGATTAACAAAACTGAAAGTCATATTTCATTAATCTAGCTATTGAACGAATTAATCCCCAATTGCGCACCTAGAAATCAACCAATTCAATTAGAAAAAATAATTCAGAAGATATTCAATGTTCGTTAACAACATAAACTTTATTGAAATATCTCAAACATAATAACGGATAACATGACTTTCCTCAACCAAGAAAAGAAGTTTAGCTATTCATAACGAAAGTAGAAATTAAAGAAATGACAAAACACATAGTCTCCATCCCTGTTCTTTCCCTAAAGAATACAAAAATCCCTAGAAGAAAAGTGCAAAAATCAAGAACCAATAGTGGTTGCCCACAAAATAACAAAAGAAGAAGTGCAGAAACGTAAACTCTATCCATAAGTTGCTGTTAAAAAGAACAAAAGAAGAATGCAAAAAATGTCAAAACTACTCCTAAACTATGCTGCTGAAAGCTAGACAAAAAGAATGTAGAAACTAAAACTAATCCTATGGAAATTCTGCAGAAAACTATCCTACACTAAATGTCACATGAATAGTAGCGATTTTTTCTCTTTATTCCTCCCGATCCCTTCCTTTCCCATCCTCTATTGTAGATCACGCCTCCCACATGTTCAGATTGTGAATCCCTATCAATTTGATCTTAAAAGATTATGAAAATCTCAAAAGAATCATATTTAAATTTGAAAGCAGATCTGCAGATTTTTTCTTTTATCCTTGCACGTAGCCACGTCTAGTCATGAATTTGTTGCCAACTTGAAATTTTGGATTTCTTTGTTTCTTTTGCTTCTTTTTAACTCAATTTCATCTCCCAAGTGTTGGAAATCATATGAAAATAATTAAGACACAAATCTATAAATTTTGAATAATAATTTCAACATATGAGAGAGATTTATATATTAAATAAGTGCAAAATAACAACTTAACAAAATCCAATCCAACTATACAAGGTAACTTCAGACCTATGTCCTGCTATGATTTTATTTACATTGTTATATTAAAATTACTTACTCATAAGCTGAAGAAAGCCATTAAACCTCCAATCAATGATTCTCTTCCTTTAATGTAAGCAACTTACATTAATATATTTTTAGTTCATAACTTTTTCCAAAACTAAAGTGTAAAAAACTCTTTAAAGTGCAACTTACATTAAAGGAAGAGACATGAGGGACAATATATTTTTAGTTCATAACTTTTTCCAAAACTAGAGTGTAAAAAACTCTTTAAAGTGTTAAACTATCAAGGTGGACTTCAGAAATGCTTTTAGCTCAGTTAATTTGCCCTTTTTATCCATACTTTATATGTATCTAGGTTTCCATCAAGATATATTGGATGGGTACAATAGTGTATTTCTTAAATTTCTGACAGTATTTTGATAAATAGATTGCTAACCAAATTGATCATAGGGGTAAGGGACATTAGACAAGGGGACCTCTATCACCTCGTCTCTTTTCTCTCTTAATGGAAGTTCTTTCAAGATTAATTGAACGTTACGTTATATTGGAATATGAGCTTAAGTATCATAATAAATGCACGAGGTTAGGAATTCATAGCATTGCCTTTGTTGATGATCTCCTGATTTTTTCTGGAGCTGATTCTCATTCAGTTAAGGCATTGATGAATGCCTTGAAGACATTCAAAACCAAATCAGACTTGTTTATAAATAAGGAGAAAGTTGTTTCTTTCTGGCCTCATCTGCTACTCATCTATCCAATTGACTTTCGAATGAGTACTATCACAGGTTTAAAAGAGAAAGACGACCGTTTTACTTACTTGGTTATTCCCATTTCTCAAAAGAGGCCATCCTTTGGTGAGTTCCTTCTTTAATTTCTAAGATATAGAGGAGAATACATAATTAGTGCAACAAAGCATATTGTCTTTTGCATGAAGGGTCCAATTAATCAATGTTGTCTTCCATCTTTTTTTATCAAAACTATAGAAAGGATTCGGAGGAATGTCTTATGGCCGGTGCATCTGATTCTTCTTTCATTGATAAAGAAGCTTAGAAAGTAGTCTGTCAGCCTAATAAAGAGGAGGACCTGGGAATAATTCTTTTCAAGCTCAACAGAAAAATTATTTTAATCAAAAAAGATTTAGAGATTATTAAGTGATAAGGAATGGATCCAGTCCTATCGCTTGAACTAACAAGACTTTTAGACATGTGTGCCTAAGCATAAAGCGACTGTTTCATCATCAAATCACATAGCAAGGAGTACTTTTCCAAGAAATCCTTATCAGCCATTGGGTCTTAATAAGTTCCAATTGAAGTTATAATAACATCCTCTATTAATTAATGTTACCGTATTTGTACATTTACATGAGAATTGTTACCTCAACATTACTTCAAACTAAGACTGCCTGTATCTTCTTCTTTTTTATTTGAATGGAGGAATCCACAGTTGCTATCTTATGAATGCGCATTGGGTAAATCTTCATATTGATGCAATAGCTTATAAATCATGTCAACCGGGTACTCCGCACTAGACAAACCCTGTATGACAGACTTGATCGAGAGAATATAGATAAAGGGATTCAAACACTGGACCTTTTGACCTCATATCTCCTCACTCCACCAACTCGACAAGCTATTAAGGAGCTCCTACATTGTTAAACCCAAATTCATTTCTTTAAACTTGGAAGTTTTGACTAATTTAAGTTATCATTAAAATTTAAAAATTACAATGTTTAGTTTAAATTATAAATAGCTTTATAATGAGGTGATGTAACCTAACTAGTGAAAATATTTATTTTTATCTGATTAATTAGTTAAATAATTAGTGAAAATTCTCTTTTTTATTTTTTGTCAGTGAGGTTATTTAGTTAATTTGAATATAATATAAACATCTTTAAATTATAACATAGATTTGGGGATCTAACTCTGGTAAGGTAAGAAAAATGTTAAGTATTTCTAATTTAAAATTATTTCAAAACTTAAATTTTTAATTATTACAATAAATATGTAATAGTTATCTCTTCATATTAAAATATCAATACCTAAACTACCATAACCACCCAAAACACAAAAGTCAAATTAAATGTTTATCGTACGGAACTCTAGGCTAACATGTCTGCATCTTCACGTGAAACTTTCATGGAGTTTGCAGATACCGCAAGTCATAAATGAATGGGATTACTAGTCACTGAATGACGATAAGAAGAATAACCTGTATGGCTCCGAAAGAACAAGAAGGGTAATAGTCAAAAACAATATTCTATTACATGCATTACGTCATCATTCTTGGATGGAATTCCCAGAGCATTAATTCCAATAACTCCCATCAGCGACAGTCACATGAACTCCACATGCAAGAAAGCCCAAATGGTGGCTTCACTTTGTCCATATATTGAAGCGTGTAAACACTCCGTGGAAGTGACACGAGGATTGGGGTGAGATCCTTTAAAAGTTCAAACTCTTCCTTGCCGACAGTTTCGAATGAGCCTCCAATAAGTGCCCATTTCAGCAAGCAATCGGAAGATTTTGTGCGGATGGTGTAACCTGTACGATTATATACGTCATCCATCCTTTTTTAAGTTTAGCATTTGAGGTTGAAAATATCGGCCTCCATTTGAAGAAAGTTGAAGGACTCCACTCCACCTGTAACTTCTTCAACATCTGTCATCACAAACATCCAACTCGTGGCAAATGCAACTTTGCTCTTGCTGATTACAGGTTCATTGCATGGTTTAGATTTGGAGTGGGGCATATCAGGATGTTGATTTTTTGGGTATTACGGGTTCATTCATTGGTTAAGTCTGACAGAGTTCCTATGGATCATGTCAGGATCCCTAGTTCGTTGTCTATGTTCCGTATAAGCCAACGATTCCTATTAACTCTAAAGCAGCGGAGAGTTAAATATAGGATGTGCAGTAAGACATACATGGTCCCTGATACTGACGTTTCTCCAGTCTAATGTCCGGTTGTTTATTATTCTGGGTAGGATGGATAAGTATAAATTTTTTGTTTTTTGAATTTAAAATATGTAATCTAAATGTTACTGTTGTTTTTATTTATTATTTATTATTTATTTGTATTTATGTATTTATTTTTTCTTTTTTACGTTTATTTTTGACTTATTTACTTAGTTATTTTTTATTTTAGCATTTTTTTAATTTTATAATATCTTGATGACACATTATACATATTTCTATCTGAATCGGACACATCGTACGTATTTCTTTCAGAAATAGACTCTCTAATAAAGAGGAGTAATATTACGTATTATCGGAACTCCCAAAATCCCGCGCCTCAAGGGTAATTCAATGATGATGATGGTGAATTTAAAATATCTTTATTTAGTTTGTTTAACTTGGCATTAAATAAGATTTGTTATGCAACTATAAGTGGATTAAACTCTAAATAAACTTTTATACGGAATTCCAAATGGTTTTATCTAATTTGAATATAATATATAGAACGCATCAAATCTTAATAATCTTATTTAAAATGACAATATGAAACATAAATTTGATTAATTTGTCCGAATTAGTCACATTTTGAATGTAGAGATAGCAATAGGTTAGCTCATGAACCTAAATTTAGGTATTTTTAATAAATCAGCTCATAGGTCTAGGCATGGGTAATTAAGGCCCGGACTTAATTTAAAAACGTTGTTTTACACATTTATTTTTAAAAAAGATAACAAGAACGGCTCATTATCATTCCTATTTGAATGTTTATAAAAAAAAGCAAAAATTTGAAAAGAAGTTTTATTTATAAATTACTATTTATTATAAATGTGTAATACAAATAAGTTTATGTATATCGAAACTTTTTAAGATCTTATTTGCACTTATTCATCCAACTTGAATAAAATATAAAAATATTTCTAATTTTGAATTTCTTGAAAACTTATTAAATTCTTATTTATTTTAAATTTATTTGAATTTTAAAATAATTCATCCAACTTTAATAAAATATAAATATTTCTAATTTTCGACTTCTTCCAAAAATTCAAAATGGAATTAAATTTTATCTTTTAAGTTTCAATCAACTTGAGCTATATATTTAAATAGTATTAAAATATTCTTATTCGTGTAGATTCTACAAATGATATTTACCATACTATTCTAAAATACAATTATATAATACGTTAAGTGTATATATAAAATTTTGATTTTTGGAAAGATTGAGTGTTTGTTCTTTTGTTTGATTTAGCTTGCATCTTCTAAATTACCATTTGATATGAAAAATAAAAAAAACATATAACAAATGTTTCTCTATTTGGACGTTAAAGAAAATCTTTTTATTTTGAACAGAAGAACCCACAGTAACAATCATTTGGATGCACGCTAGATAAACCTTTGGATTGATACAATAGCTTGTAAATCACGTCAATCGGGTATTCTGCATTAGGCAAGCCCTATAGGACAGACTCGATCAAAAGAATGTAAGTAGAGAGATTCAAACACAAGATCTTTTGACCTCATACCCCCACTCCATCAACTCGACCACCCCCTAAGGGGCTTTTAATACACACTAATACATTGCTGATTATTAGGTGTGAGTTATATATCATTATGTTTATAATGATTAATTAGTTAACAATTTATATAAAAATAACTTAATAAGTATTTATTATAAGACATTTTTAATACACTAAATTGTTTCATTAATGCAAACAATGAATATAACATTTGATAAAAGTGAAAATAGGCCCCCCCCCCCCCCCCGCCCCCCCTTTTTACCCCTTCAAGTAAACATTATCTTTTATAGTATTATACATTTTTATCCATAATAGAATTTATGATTGACTCACTACAAAAAAATAACACAATCCACGATGTTTTATTAATAAAATGTCACAAATTGTGAAGACTTTTCATGACGTTAAAAGAACATCACTAAAAGTTCAAATTTTTTGCTACGTTTTATGAAAACGTCACGAATTTGTAATACTTTTTGCGACGTTTTATCAATAAAACGTCACGAAATAGAAACCGCGATGTTTTGTTGAATAAAACGTCATGGTTGGCGTTTGCCTTTGTTTAATTAACGCGCCTTCATTTCCCACCATTTTGTGGGTTTCATCTCTAACGTTTCTTCTTCTCTGGTTTCTCCTCTCTGCCTTCTTCCCACCTAAATGTGAGGCCTAAAACTAGTTTATAACTTTTACCAATTTATGGTCGCTATGAGTGTTGCTGCAGTTAGAATTAGAATATATTAGGGGATATGAAGAAATATAAATAAGTGAGGTTGGAGTAAAGTAGATAATTTCGATACCCTATCCCCTTCTTTATCGAGAGAAAGCGACTCATAGAGAGAAAAACAATTACGTCTAAAAACTAGATCGACTCCGCGATGTACGTTCAAGACGGCGAATCTACTCCTCCACCATATGGCTGCTCTGGATATGGCAGTACTGGAGGATATGGAGGAGGAGGCAGTGGCAACGGAGGATATAATGGTTATGGAGGCGATGCTGGATATGGTGGTGGAGGAGGAGGTGGTTGTGGAGGTTACATCAGTCGAGCTGATGGCGGCAGTGGGGGCTATGGTGGTAATTCACAAACTCGAGATATCAATACTGGATTGCATCTTTCATGAGGTTGTTTACTTAGTTAGTTCGTTAGATATTTGTTGATTTTTTGGATTAATGTGTTAGGGGAGTTTTAATTGAGGTTTATGGTTGAGGGAAGATACTCAAGAAGCATCATAGCTTATTGCTAATGGTGTGGTTTTTGGTGATTTAACAAGAACAGTGAATAATCCTAGTTTAGGAATTGGATTTCAGGGTAATAGGGCTTTGAATAACAGTTCTATACTAATCAAATTGCTATGAACTCCTCGAATTTGCCTTTGAATGTGAACGGGATTAAATCAAATAAGGTACAAGCCCCGACACAGGAGCAAGTTCAGCACCAACAAATTTTCCCTAAGTAGTCAAATCCTGGATATGTAATGCAAGTTCCTCTGCAAAGCAGTCCAGGAATTAGGAGTGGGGTTATGGGGATTGGGGATCAAGGGCTAAATGGTGGTTCAATGCCAAGTGGAGCTATGGTAATGTATGGGTTCTGTTGCACTATGCTTTGACCATATATGTTTTCTCATAGGAAAAAGCTATTCCTGTATGAAAAACTACCATCAGGCACCACCTTAACGTTGATACCTTATTGCAATTTTAGTTAAAAATTGAAAAAAAGAAAATGAATATGAAAAGAAGAGCAGCTATTAACTATAATGTCTAGTATTGATCTTAAAACATTATGTCAAAGTTTTTCTAAACTGAAGCCTTATCAATGAAATGCAAGACTTCGGTTGGTATAGGAATTTATAACGTCTCAAAATGTGTTAAAATGTTCTCTTAATCTGGTTT
The DNA here is from genome assembly GCA_027563595.1 of Erythroxylum suave. Lineage (NCBI taxonomy): Eukaryota > Viridiplantae > Streptophyta > Magnoliopsida > Malpighiales > Erythroxylaceae > Erythroxylum > Erythroxylum suave. The sequence continues at coordinate 39,544,541 of JAOSBN010000002.1, forward strand.
TTAGACTTGCTACAGGCGTATACCATGGAATTGGAAGCAGAAATTGCAAAGTTGAAGGAGGAAAACAAGGAATTACTGAAGAAACAGGTAAGTTATGTGTATTTACTTATCATTTGATCACTCCACAATCCATACATTATTGGAACACGCTTATCAAACAATTAATCATATCATTAATTCAAGTTATTTCTTACAAGTGGAAATCATTAAGATGCAGAAAACTCAGGTTCATTTTTCTTTTTTTAACTTCTGCATGATGAGTGGTGACTAATTTTATCTCTTCCTTCTCCCAAAAATTGGCTAGTGTTTTACTTGTTTTTTGTACGAACCCTTCACTAGTTTACTGTCTTTTGAGGCAATTCTTTGAAAGATTGTTTCTACCTTCACATTACAAGAT
>JAOSBN010000002.1:39545037-39565617 GCA_027563595.1 Erythroxylum suave
TGTACGAACCCTTCACTAGTTTACTGTCTTTTGAGGCAATTCTTTGAAAGATTGTTTCTACCTTCACATTACAAGATGAAGGAATTCAGGTCTTGAATATAAATTTTCTATTTTCATTTAATATGTCCACAATATTCGTAGTTCATTTCTTCAAATGTAATCAAAATTTGAAGAAACAATAAGGTCAAGAAAGTTAGTTGGAGACTTAGTCCCTTGATATAATGCATAGATGTTTCCTTTTGTTTGGATGTTATACAATCTAAAATAGCCTTATACAAGATGAACAGTAACTGTGAGTAATGTCTTTGATAGACACTAATTGCATAGTTCTAAAATCTTGCAAGATGTAGGATTCATTCCTTCACTTTTAAATAATTAGCATAATTCGATTTTGGTTTTCATTACAAACTATGGAGAACATGAACATGCAGTAAGGATCTAAAAAATGATGCTTGAGATGGACTCAAATTAGTCCATGGTGAAGTTGAGACACACTCATGTGGCAGACAAAAGTGCGGTGTACAGATATCCTATAGGAACACATTTTCTTCCTTAGATTAAAAACATGAGAATTTGCAGCTAAAAGTGATGGGAGTTCTTTTATAATTCTTCTACTTTGTTTCTGTTTAGGAAGCAAATGTCTTACTTCTGTTAAGGTAGCTACCATGAGACTTTTTGTTACAAAGTAATGTCATTTTGTGTTTGTAGTTAATTTCTATGTAAATTTTCAGTTGTAATCACATTATTATACATTCCATTGGTCTCTGTTTTCTGCGTCTACTTGGAAATGAAGGCATATCTGTCACCAATGTGATACATGAAAAATTGTTAAAATTAATGATATGCTAAAAAAATTGAGGAATTAAATAAATAAAATTTATAAATAATATTGAATAGTTATCAAACAAATAAGATTTATAAAAAAATTTATTTAAAAATAATTATTAAATTAAAATTATTTTCAAAAAATAAAAATAATAATAATTAAAAGAAAAACATTGTGGAATGCTATCCGCGACGTTTCCAAAAACATCGCGAAATGTGACTTTCTGCGACATTTTTGACACCGTAGAATGCCACACATTTCGCGAAGTTTCTAAAAACGTCATAAAATGTCAATGTTTTCTGTGATGTTTTTCCAAAAACGTCGCAGAAACCTTTTGCCTATATTTCATTCCGTGACGTTTTTTAAAACGTCACAAATGATATTTTGTAACGTTTTTTAAGATTCTATGACGTTTTTTAAACATCGCCAATAGTGTTGTTTTCTTGTAATGACTTTTGATTATGTGAACTAATATTTTAAATAAAATAAAAATGGTTTAAACCATTTATTTAGATCGTTTAAAAAACTAAATGCACATAAAAAAGTCCAACCGATTCGATCGTAAAAATTTTAAACCATCCAATTTTTTAGTTTGGTTTTTAACTTTTCGGTTCAGTTTACTTTAATAACTTTTGTTTATTAAAGATTGATCAATTTATTAATTAATATTTCATTTTTTTAATTTTTATTTAACAATCTCTTTTTCCATTAAACTTCAAATTCTTCATAAATAAGAACAATCTCTTTTAATTATATTTCAAATTCTTTACATGCCAATATTAAAAAGTAAGAGGAAATTTTTTACAAATATTTAAAATTAATTTGAGCTTTTATTTTTTATCAGATGAAGAAAAATAAAATTAGTTAAAATTGTGGATAAGTTGATCCAACATGACTCTACAATTTACGCCTAGAAAAGGTTGCTATTGTATACGTCAAATCCTCTGTTCTACTTGTTCTGTACCACTCTTATTCTATTAAATTTCATACACACATTTATATAGAGTTTATGTAAATATGTGGATGAGATTTAATGCAATATGATAAAAATACTATATTCGGAAATTTGATGGAAGAGTTTTACATAATCAGAAAAACATGTTACAAAAAGACAGCATTCTAGGAAACGTATCTTTGGTACATGGTATTAAATTTCTAGGAATGCTAACTAAAGTACTGTGGGAATGCTAACAAGGATACATATGGGAACATTTCCAAAGAAAGAAGCAGTACAAATCAAGAAATGAAGACTTTGAATTGTTTTGCAAAGTAATAAAATAGAAGCAGTATCTACTGTTGACGAGGATAAGATCTAAATTGGGCGTGTGAGCGTGAAGAGAATCAGCAGAAGCTGGAGGACTTTCAGGAACGTAAGGAATCAGGACACGAACACTAGATTCTGTGACATCTGATACACCCTATCCCTCCACGTTTCGAATGTACAGCCCCAGTGTAAGGCAAGGCATGACATGTCCAATACTGCTGCTCTTCCACCACTCTAAACGTTAGGAATCAGGACACGACCACTAGATTCTTTGCGACATCTGATACACCCTATCCCTCCACGTTTCGAATGTACAGGCAAGGCATGACATGTCCACTGCTCCTCTTCTACCACTCTGACTCTCCCGCCCCCAAGTCGTGGGATAATTGTCCTTTAAGTAGCTGCCCCACATGACCACCGTGTGCTCCTGCTCCCGCGGCTGCTGCTCTTGCATTAATAAGCCAAAAAGCTTGTCAATTTTGAAGTTACCATGAACCTCGAGCTCCTTTATCTTCACTACCAACGTCACGTTTGCAAAATAGTGCTTTTTATAGTTGGTGGGACAATATCCAAATCGCTAGTTATACCCTCCCCTTTTCCATTCACTCCTTCGGATCACGAATCCTTAAGAACTTGATGATAACACCTTGAAACCAGCAATTAATTAATTCCTAATTTTCTTGGTGCAACCCAATTAGCTATCTATCAATTAGATCACTTAATCACAATTGTTGTCTTCGAATGAAATTCTAAATTATCAATCAATTTACATCCTCCCTTACCTTCTTGCTATCAAGTACTTTAATGATTCTGAAGGACGTTGCTTGCCTAATCTTTAGATCACGTCACAAAATTTGGATGATAAGCATGTGATTGGATAACACTAAAGAGTTGATCAATTGAGATAAGAATACTATAAATATCCCTATTTTCAAAAAGCAAAAGAACTATAAATATCCCTTAGTCACGGAGAAGTCGCATCAAGGAAAAGCATATAGTTTTCCAAGATGATCTGTGGTCAAATTCTAGGGTCACCACTCTTCAAACTGACCGTTTAAGTCTTAGTAGTAATGATGTGCTAGAGATGTCTACTTCGGTGGCAATCATTCTAGACCAACGGCTTGTATTGATCACATAAAAACCGTGTTTTATTGCTAGCTCTATCCCCCCTCCCTGTCTATCCAACTACAGCTAGCCATCATTTCTGAATAGAAGGCAAAGCAATGATTTCTTGCTCATAAGCTACTAAGGAACTCAGTGGTATTGCCTTTGTATGATGGTCATTGATTATAGGATCGGCCAATTTCACGTCCCTACATATATAAGGAATTGACTACAGGTGAATTAAGAGATATTCACATTATCTGGATGGAAGAATGACAACGAGCACGCCTATTAAATTAGGTAACATATTGGACTCTAAATTTTGTAGTAATAGATCCTACACCGATGTTAGCTAGTCTCTTCTCCTATGATGAAAGATCACGAATAAGTTTAATTATTGGAGCTGCTTAGGGTAGTGATGACTTGAATTGAATGAAAACAAAATATACTGTCCAAAATAAAAAAGATGGTTGAGCAATGTTTTGGGAACATTTTACTTGCATTACAATAAGATCATTGCATAGCTGATGGAGGATGTATAACTAAAATACTACAGTAATAAGCATTTGTCTCCACAGCTTACACTAAACTTATCAAATCTTCAGTTATAATTAATTTATTTCAACATTATTTCATTAAATCTTATCCATAAATTTATGTTAGATTTATATAAATATATAGATGAAATTTAATAAAATATAATAAAAATATTATACTGAAAACAGAAGATCTTATTTCTATAATAAATTGTTAATATCTTCTGCTCAATTGTACTCGTGCTCTAAATCTAATTAGGTATATATTCTTATTGTATCAGAAAAGGCAAATGGGAAAAGGCGACCAATAGCGAATCACTGTTCATTCGTACCCTTTCTGTTGTTTGTAAAATTGTCTTTTTGGGAATAGGAATGAATCATTTCTGCTGATGACAAGTGGACTAATGCGATAAGAACAACCTTCATAGACTTGTACAAATTGTAGCGTTCATGTTCAAAATTTTTTGACCTAGTTTAAAACTTGGTCAAACTTTGAGTCATTTCAACGGATTTATGAGTGACTAATCAGTGGTTTTGATGTAGAAGTCATCAAATTGGACTTCTAAAGGGGGCAAGTAATGCTTAACCAACAAGGATACCAAAAGAAAATATCCACAACACATCATGATAATGGTCTTTGCTTAATTTCAATGCACTTATTTAGGGTTTTAGAAACCATTCATGGTAGGTTGATTCCTAAGGATCTCTTTGTCTTTGCCTAGAAGAATTTGGTTTTCTTTTTCAATACTACCCCGGAAGGACAGGTGCCATATTTTTTTTCCAAGATATGCTCAAATTGGAAAGTGACTGACTTGATCCTTATCTACTGAAAGCTCCCCCTTACCTTTAATTAATAATCTGTTATCACCCCACCAATATTGTCTGCTAAAATTGGGTATAAATGCTCTACTCCATTATAATTAGCTATACTACACTGATGTGTGACCTAGACTGCACACAAATTTACTGCACTACCGTTTTAATTATTTACCATAGAAAGGCACTTCTAAATTATTGGAGAAAGTTATTTTTCCATAAGTTAATATAAAATATAGGATCAGATCTCTTATTTCGATTATAGTATATATTTTATACACATTAAATCTTCTGTTCACTTACTCTGTTTTAACTATATTTTATTAAATTTTATTTATACATTTACATAGACTCTACATAAATATATGAATGAGATTTTAACCGAACAGAGTAAGTGAAATAAAAGATTTTATGTGTATAAAATACATACCATAACATAACATCCTGTTCTAAATAAGAAAAACAACAACGACATATGATTAATTGATACAGAACAAGCTAAAACTTTTACAAAAAAACAAACAAGCCTCATCATTTTATCACGAAACATTGGACCTCATATTCTACTCGATGATACATATGCTTCGAATGTTAGCTGGGTAAAAATCTTCGTTCCTCTGATATTTAGCACAGTTATACCGAACCGAACTAATTAAGCACTTCCCAACAAGATAACTGGTGCATTGAACTCAGCATTAATGATCAACAGATGGGGGCCAAGTATTCAAGTCCCTAAAGTTTAAATGAATTTGCATTCCATGTCATTCTTGTCCAATCAAAAGCCGTAGGTGGCCTACAAAGATCACGATCTATGTGAGCTGATCACCAATGCCCTAAATAGTTTCACCTACACACTCATTATGTAAGTGTAATTATCAAGACTTAGAAGACGACTTTATCTCCTTAGGTTTTGCACTTTTGATTTCGATGCCTTTCAAGATGGTGAAAGTACTAGGATCTTAGGACCTATGTCTACAAGTAATGATGATGGATTCGTGATGACTCATAGTACTTTCGCGATCTTGGAAACTATTGATAGTAGCTACCATATTCTTACTTTTCCAAAAGCAAACCAGATTGTCAAAGATACGATTGATTGCTCCTAGAAAACACACATATCATGGATATTATTCTTCGATTACATCTACCTGCACAGAAAATTGATACATAATGTACGCGAACTTACAAAAGAATGGTAGTATTGATCATGTGTTTTAATTTGGGGAAATCTTTTCAAAGATACTATGGCTCAGTGCATATCAAGAATGTTACGAGACAATAGTTTCAAAGAAAACTACGAAAACGCGATTTCAGGTCATTAATACTCAACATGTAGTGTATCGGTGAACTGAAACCTAACAATAATTAGGAAATTGAAAGGAACATGCTTAGATAAGAAAACAAATACTACGTTTAGTTGCTTAGAGTTTCCTACTGTACAATGGAATTATTAAATACAGGTACGTGCACATTAATGCCGCTCAGTCAACTTCATTGATAGAGAATGCAAACACTCTTATCCTTTATGAGAGTTCAAATTCTAAAAGGGCCTTTAAATTTTCGACTAACAACAGTACAATCAAATTATTAGCCTAAGCTATCAACGCCGAAGAAGTTGTGATGCTTGGCTATACCAATGATAATATTCAAAAGAAGAGCCATTGTCTACTCAGTCCATGAACTAGTCGAGTAATAAACAAAATACCCTTCACAATGTGTAAATGCTCCCCAAAGATAAAAGGTAAATAGTAACGTTTTAAAAGATTCAATTCGGTAAGAAAATTTTAAGATTTAACTGGTATTAAATAATCATAAAATTTGCTAAAAATAAATAAATTAAAAATTTTTAATATGATTAAAAAAGATTATCTTTACATATCGAAAATTTTGAATCTTAATTGAAAATTGAATTATTAAATAAAAATTAATTGATATATTTTAATTTATAAGAATTTATTAATTTACTAAACTTGATCAATTAATTAATTAATTAATTAATTTTTAACAACAAAAATTATTTATTGAGAAGTTCAAAACTTTAAAATTTTTATAATTGAAACCGATCGACTGGTTGACATTGGTAAATAACATCAATGTTAGATCTTTTGGTTCTTATTGAAAAATGGGAAATTTTTATTAAAATAATATGTAGCATCATTATTTTTAAAAATTATATACTTTAATTAATAATTTATATAATGTTATGAAATTATCACCATACATTAAAATTGAAGACAATTTTACACTAAAAATTAAATATGTTTATCTCAATAATAACAAGTAAAATTTAATAATAAAATAACATAAATATAATTTGTTTTAATATTAAATTATTGAGACAACATATTAAAATTGAATTATAGGACCCCTTACAAAATACAAATAGTACAAAGTTCTTAATTGAATTAATCTTTAAAAAGGGTTTACTAGCTATCATCTAATCTTTATAAATAGATCATCTGTCCGGTTTACTAATTCTTGTCATATTTTATTAAATTTTATCTATTTATTTACGTAAAATTTATATAAATATATAGATAAAATTAAATGACTAAAGATTGAAACATCCTAACGAAATCAGTTATGCTCCAACCTCTGCTCTTCTATCACGTATAATGGTTCAGAGTAGTGTGTAGAAAGTTTTGTCTACGTTCAAATCACATGAAGATTTTTTCTCGTTTCCTTATCCTTTTTCCTATAGAATATAATCAGATGCTTGTTGAAAATTCGACGGTGAGAAGAAAATGGATGCAAAAACCCTAATTAATGCTGCCGTACATGTGGATGAGTGAAAATCTTTGTCCTTAAAATGTATCATTGTCTTCTTGACTGACTTTCATTATTGATCTGACATGTATTCAACCATTTATTTAATTGCTTAGGTCTATGAAAGGTCAGTAGTGCTTAATGACATTTCTCTCACGCTTTTGTCCGTCCTAGTCATGGCCCTATTCCTGCTGTCCTACTTTGTCATAGCTCATTTCTGTTCATGTATTGCCTTCATTGCATTCTGTTCATCCGTTCGATATCAGATTCTCTCTTCCAAACTAACTCTGATATAACCGATTTTATATTCTTGTAAGTTTCACATATAATACGATGTAATTTTTACTACAAAATGATTTCGTATGAAACGTAAAATAAGGTTGAAACAAAATAACGAGAACGTAATATTTGACCCCACCTAATGCCTTCATTGCACTTATTATATTTTGACCTTTTATCTCAATAAAATAATAAAGTAGTAAAGTATATGCATTTTTAAATTATCATCTAAGTTAAAAAATACATTGTATTATAGATACATCATATTATTATAATATTTAGAAATTATAGTACAATACTTTAGATAAATTTGTCAAACATTTAGTTAATTTTCTGAATTGAGAGAATTATTTTAGTATTTAAATTCCATTATCAGATTTTTTAATTTTAAATAAAGGTATCATTTAATGTTTAATAACCTCCTCAAAGAAAATGGTAGATTACAAGTCATAATGTTTGAGACATAAAAGTGGGTGATAAAATAATTCTTAAATAATTTATAAATAAAGATTTTCAAAAATCTCGTGACAATAATATAAAGATAAAATGTATTGTTATTGTTGTTGTTGTTGTTGTTTTTTATTTTGCTGTTGTTGTTGTTGTATGAACTTTAATTATATTAATATGTTTATTATTGCTTATTAATTTTGGGTTATTTGTAGTTTGAAATTAACTAACTTGATAGAAAAATGTTCTTATTTGATATTATAAAGTTCATTCTCTTAAAATTAGAAGAAGACACTTGTTATAATTTGTTCATTGTTGAACTAAGATTCTCCTTTATTGAATTATTTTTAACAGTTCTCTTGAAATTTATTTGTAGTTTTATGTTTTGCATTAAGCAAGTATAATGCTTTGTTCCAAATCTTTCAATTATAATTATTAGGATAAACTCAGGCATATTAAAAGAGTTGTCCTTAAAAAGTATGGATGATAGACATAGCATTTCAACACTACTTTATATAAAATACTAGAATAGTTTATTGCCACTCTAGCAGTTGGTATCAACTATAATATGAAGTTTCCTTTAGATGATATGATATGTCCTTCTTCCTTAGTTTATGAAGTATTATACTTACAGCAAGAATACAAAAAGCTACACCTAATTGTAAAGTTCTTCTAATTAACAAATTAAATCATAATTTATCTTGTTCAACTGGTAAAAATGAAGGATATATACTAAAAATTAATCTCTTATTTAGTTCCTTAGATATATAGTCATTTAATGTAGAAAATAAATAAAACTTACTATTAAAAATTGGTAAATGATTTAAAATAATGAATAGTGTGTATTATCAATTTAAGCAGTCACCTCTGTCTTTTTATTTTTACTGCTTTCCATCACATTCTTTGCTAAGAATTATTATCTTGGTTTTCTTTAATGAGTAGATGATTATATGTATTTATTGGAATAGGAACAAATTATCAAACTCTCTACTCTTTGATGTGACTAGTTTTATTGATAATTCTAGTTTTTTGTCACTTATTAAGAATTCTAGTTCCATTACACATGATCTTATTATCGATTGCAGAAAGAATCAACTTAATTAGCCAATTTTTGATAATGTGATTTAAATTCATATTGATTGTTGGTTATGAGAATACGAATTAAGGAATGTTTCACCGAAAATTAGCTCACATTTATTTAAGACAACATGACAATTATTCAATCTAGTTTGAAATTAGCTCATATGTATTCAAGACAACATAAACATTATTTATCACTTCAATTGAATAGGGAGCCCATGATTTTTAAATAAGGAGCCTAAGATTTTTAAAGGGGAGTGAACTCCTCTTAAAACTTGTAATAATTGTCACATTTAGCAAAAATCAAGAAGTTAATTTTTTCATATTAATTGAAAGACTAGATAGAGATTCAAACTCAATGATCATTGATGTCAAAATTTTAATCGATTCAAGATATTTATAAGAAAACATTAATAAACTATTCACGAATAATAAAATAGGCAAATTATTTGTAAAACATCTAGAGAGAAATTTGAAACCACTTGAATTGAAAATAGTCTTTTTAAGCATCAACAAAAAAATTTCCTAACTTAGCACAAATAAATATGGGACAAAGAGTCCCTTTAATAAAGTCCTCTTCCTCTATAAAAAAAAATTGATATTAATGGTATCTTCATTATTAACCAAAGATATTCTTTCCTAATAGTATAACTATTAGAAGTATAAATAAAGGTGACTTTTATATTAAAGGAGAAAGGGTGAATTAGCAGTCTTAAAGGGTGAATTAGCAGTCTTAAATGAATCAATTGATAACTTGAAAATAAAGGTGGAATGATACATTTTGAGGGATCTCAAGTGAATAAAGTATGATAATCATTATTAGAAGAAGAAGTATTAAAGGAGGACTAACTCTTACCAAGAAACAAAGGAATAAAGTTGATATTATGATTTCCAAAAATACCTATAAGAAAAGGTTAAAAGGCAAAATATGATTCTTTATAACATTTTATTTAAAGAGGCAATTAAAATGATTATGTTCCAAGCCACAGTAGTGATTTGGAGGAAAAGGATCTAGCAAAAGAGTTTTTCTTGTTAATATGCCTGATACTTTGCCTCTTCTTCTTACCAATAAATGCAAATTTTAAGAAATTCTGATTATCTGGATTGACTACTATAAGTGCTGGAGACCTTTAAATTTGAGCTAGATATATATCCTTAAGTAGGAACATCCTTAAAATATCACCCTTATTTGAAGGCTAAATCATATCAACAACACATTATGCAAAAGGTGTAAGAAGAATGGAATCACCCATCTCTTTAAAGGAAATCATGGATTCATGAGAACCATAACTTTCAAGGAGTAGGGAGCTACCATTTAACTTAGCATGATCACTTTTAAAATAACTTACTATTTGGATTTCAACAATTTTCTTTTATTTTCCTAAAATTTTCTAATGATAAGAAACATTGATTTTTCCTAAAATCAATTTTTCATCTTTGGCCATCTTATATATTTTGATAGTATCAATGAACTCTTTCTTAAGGCTAACCTTAATATGTAATCTGACATATCTTATTAATTTTATTAAGATAGTAACTTCTTCCTTGCAAATAGAAGTTTCAATAGCAATAGTGAGATGATCCAATCCATTTGTGCTCTAGTATTCCAACATAATGCTGTAAAAATTTATCCATATAAAGGAAAAAGATAGATTAAATCTATCTAATTCAACTCCAAGATACTACATCTTTAAGAAAATCAGCTTCCCTTAAATATCTTAAAGACTGATTTTAAGAATCGTGTATAAACCATAACTAGAGTTAAAAAGGAAGAGATCATATTCATTAATGAATACTTCTTTTGAGCTAAACTTAGCTCAAACCTAAGATGTCTATCTGTTAATCAATGGAAAGAGTGGCCTCTTATCTAGGAAAAAAAATCACAAACTAATATTTTTCATTTATCTACACTTTCTTGGAGACTTATTAGAGGAGAAAAATGATGCTTTCATTACTACAAGATTTTGGTGCAATGAATCTAAGAAAGTTTGAAAGCTCCTTTCCAAGAACTTTAAACTAAATGATCTTAAAGCCATGCATTTAAGAGGAAGATTTCAAAACAAGAAGAGGAGGTCAAAAATCTTTAATAGATGGAGGCAAAATTAAAATCATCCTTAAAAAAGAGATAACAATTGTAACAATGAGAGAAGGAATAAAGAATAAGAAGATAAGACATGTATAATTATTGAATAGGGATTAAAAAGATCAAGGACTAAAAGAATAAAAAAAAAAGGATGAATAAAGTAAGAAACAAATTTAGAGATATAAGTGCCACAAAAAGGTATAAGAGATAAAAATTACGAGAGAAACATTATAAAAAAAAAGAAAATATTATGAGAAGTAGAGAAAGAAATTGTAAGTATTAGAATTTTTAAGTGTAGGTAAAGTGTAGAGCTTAATAACAAGAGTTAGGCCTAAGTCCAACCATTGCCAAAATGATTAGAACTAGTCATTTGGTTAGTTGGCTCTTATCATTTATTAACTCTTTAGTATTTTTATTTTTAATCAATGTGAGATACTCAAACATTTTCCCTCAAGTGCAACTAAGATTGGATATTTAATTGTCACTTGAAATAAATGTAGAGGTAACTAGATTGAGATGTTAAGATTGGGTATCTAGACAATCTATCGAAAAATTAAGAATTCAGACTAGACCTGCTCTAATACCATATTAAAATTTTTAAATGTAGATAGAGTATAGAGTGTAGAGTCCATTAACAAAAATAGAACTTGGTCCAATCATTGTCAAAATGACTGGAACTAGCTATTTGATTAGTTGGCCCTTATTATTAACCCTTAACATTATTGTTTTTAACCAAAAAGAAGAATTTATAATAAAATAAAAAAATTAAAGAGGGAACTAGATTGTGTGAGTGATTATTTGTGTGTATATATATATATATGTAGACTTTTATGTTAAGAAATAGTTAAAATATTAAACATAATATTTTACTTTTCTTATATCAATTTGGTAGAGTAGTTCAAATTAATTAAAATAAATTAAAAAAGTTCGCACCAGCATTTCATATAGTTATATCTATTAAGAAAACCTTTTCACAGAAAGTAGATCCTAAGATAGACCAACCCTAAGGTTTCATTTCCACAAATACTCAAGGTCCACAGGCATACACGACATGCCTATACTAAGTTATAAAAAGTTGTGTGGATCCAGAAGTATCCTCCCCTTTAGCAAGGGCAAAATGAAAAAGCCAAGTTGATAGAACTTTTGTAATGGTGTTACGAGTTGGTCTTCTTAGTATGCCACCAATGAAGGTAGGTGTGATCTCCTTCATGCTCTCATCTGAAATGGAACGACGTCAGGCTGAGATAGGCAGCGGACAACAAAAAAGTAAAATAAACATTTGACTAAAAGAGTACACTTCTCTGTTTATCGTGGAGAAGATGAACTTTTTGTCTCGGTTAGCACGTCTGAAATCTAATTTACATTCAATCTTTATTTATCTTTAATCTCTTATAAAAATGTATTCTATAAACGATGCAACTCTTAATGAAGTATTTCATGAGATTATACTTCTCAATTTGCATGGTCTAACAATGCATGCTCTCTTATTACTATTTATCTAAATATTGTGAAAAATAATTTATATTAAAATTTAAAATTTTAATATATTTTTTGCTTTTTTTATATTTTTATATTTTTGTTTTTTAATGAAAGAAATGTATCTATCAGTACCTCAATGGTCGATAAATTTTTTGAAGCATACACGTAGAGCCACATGGGCGCCTCTGTCCCTCCCTCTTGTGCATTTAGCCTTCTCTCCCACTTTACTTCGCCTATTTAATCCCACCACCCTTTTCTTCTACTACTCACACACTCAGAATTCCATTTCCCTCTTTACTCTGTTTCTCTCTTCCTCTGTAACTCAATACCAGAAATCATGGTGGTACTCTCACAGAGAGGTTTAGACCAGTTCTCTTTTATCGACACAAACAAGCCCACGAGCTTGTTCACCCAGATTCCAGAGATAGATTTTACAGACCCTGATGCCAAGACTCGCATAGTCAGAGCATGTGAGGAGTTGGGGTTCTTCAAGTTGGTCAATCATGGAGTCTCATTGGACTTCATGACCAACTTGGAAACTCAAGCTCTAAACTTTTTTAACCTCCCTCAGTCCGAGAAGGACAAGGCTGGCCCTCCTGATCCTTTTGGCTATGGTAACAAGAGAATTGGCCCTAATGGTGACGTTGGTTGGATTGAATATCTCCTGCTCAACACCAACCCCCAAGTCAGCTCCGAGAAAAGTCTCGCTGTTTTTCATGAAAGCCCACATAATTTCCGGTAACGGATTCAACAGACACTTAATTACTATCCTTCTACCTTTTTTGTCATCGCGTTGGATTCATTAACTGTACTTGCCTATTTCAATGCAACATATTAACTTTTGTTTTTTTTGTTTTTGTATGGAACTGGGGTAGCTCTGCTGTGGAAGATTACATATTGGCAGTAAAGAGAATGGCTTTCGAAGTACTTGAATCGATGGCTGATGGACTGGGGATTGAGCCAAGGAATGTGTTAAGCAGGATGTTAAGAGATGAGAAGAGTGACTCTTGTTTCAGGGTAAACCACTATCCACCATGCCCAGAACTTCAAGCATGGAGTGGCAAAAATCTTGTTGGGTTTGGGGAGCACACCGACCCTCAGATAATTTCTGTCCTAAGATCCAACAACACAACTGGCCTGCAAATCTGTACCAGAGATGAGACTTGGGTTTCAGTTCCACCTGATCAGGAATCTTTCTTCATCAATGTTGGAGATGCTCTACAGGTAATGCAAACGTTTTGTGTTTTTTTGTTGTTGTTTTTCCAACGAAAGTTATTTACTTGTACTTATTGATCTCCGTAACGCATGTTGTTGGCTCTTGTTTTACCTCTGTGCCACCGCCTCTGTCTCTGTCTCTGTAGTGGTAGCTTACAGTTAGTATAGAAGAATCTTTCTTTGCATTCTCATTGATAGACTTCCATTGGTCCCACCTAATCTGGCTATAGAATGTTATCGCTATGATATAATATTCTTTTCTATATTGCATGTTTATTGTATGCAGGTGATGACTAATGGAAGGTTTCGAAGCGTGAAGCATAGAGTTTTGGCTGACCCAGTGAAGTCAAGAGTTTCCATGATCTACTTCGGCGGTCCACCTCTGAGTGAAAAGATAGCACCTTTACCTTCGCTTCTCGAAGAAGGAGAAGGCAGCTTGTACAAGGAATTCACCTGGTCTGAATACAAAATATCTGCCTACAAATCCAGACTGGCCGACTACAGGCTCGGCCAATTTGAGAATTAAACAAAATACAAAAGCTGTGGTTGTCAAGTTCCCATCCCTGTTTTAGCAATAACATAGTTGGGTCTTTTCTCTTTCCGTATAGGAGCAGTACCTTTTTCCTTTCGTGTGTTCCTGCCTACTCTGGCTTAGTTTAATGTAGCTGCAACTATCCTTCTCAAATCAACGGAAGTTTATCATCATTATCATTATGTAGTCATGTTATAATACTGTTTGAAAACCATCCTCTTAGATTTTCGAATCTTCTGTTTTAATTATCCTATTTTAACTTTGTTTTTATTCTCAAACGAACTCAAATCAATGCAAGTTTATCATCGTTGAATCGTCTTGTTATAATACTGTATGAAAATTAAATCAATGCAAGTTTATCATTATGTAATTTTAACGTCGTTTTAGAATTAAAACAGAATAATTAAAACAGAAGACTTAAATTTTGACGTGTCATTTTAGAATTAAAACAGGATAATTAGAACGTACATAAAACCTAAACGCCAGCCTGAACATTCCTGTTCCTTTGTCTCGTTCCTGTTCAATTCTGATCAGTGAGCCACCTAGAAGTCTTGAGTGACGGGGTTTAATCATGGTATTACAGTGTACTTAATCCAGTTATACAGTAACAATTTAACAGTATCAGGAGGTGACAGGACTTATATTTTTCTGAAGATAAATGATTGTTCCATTAAGACATCCATTTATGCGCATGGTTTTTAATTAGAGTTGGCCCTGTAACTACCCCACAATAAAAGGTAGCGGCTAACAATCTACTCGGAAGGCCAGTCGCTCTCCAAAGGACCATCCAAATGCACTTCCCTATCCCTATCGCAACCTCAGTCTTTTTCTGACTTTAGCATTTCATCACCCATTATATTTCTACAAAATGGAGACACTGGTGATTTCGACAACTCACTATTTCTCACACAGCCTATCGCTGTAAAATTCTAACCAGAAAGGGACATTCAAAATTCATGTTTTGACTTGGAATTCCTGCACTTATCACCAACTTATCTGCCCTGGAATCAACAAGAGCCCTTTTCAGAACAACATTTGTGCATGAGAATATAGATGACAAGTTGCAGCCTATGCATGTGACCTTAGCGCTGATAACGTGTTTTCTTGTGGTTCTTATTTCTCAAATATGACAATATTTGCCATAAAAGAATGTCCTGGTTCTTTGTTCTTTGTTCTCGCATTTTGGCATTGATGCATTGCTTACTTACCAGATCGTAGACCAAGACCTAATTCTAGAAGGCAATAACAACTAAGTCGACGTCATGCTAATTATCACAAATATACAACAGAGAACATCTTACCTTTCTTTCTCATGTTAGCAAACATAAACACTTCAATTAGTTTTATGTGACTTATACTACCCAAACTGAGTTTATAGTTCTCTTTTTGTATTTGGTATAATGTTTCTAGATATCATATTTATCAGGATTTTTACTGAGGATTGTTGTTGTTGTTTGTAGATATTATACCATAGAAAACAAATCTTTAAAATTAGTTTTGTGCATTAAATTATATAATTATTCTTATTTATAAGAAATGTGCATTATGCCACAACCGCCAAAAGGCTTAACTCCACTCCTTCGTGGGGATATGATTGGAGAGGCTTGCAAGGGAAATGCAACTCTCTCGAGTGATATTTGAGTTAGACTCCATGGTTGCATGCCAACTAATAACTGGTACTCAACCAAGTTCCCATCGCACTGCCTCCCTGTTGTGTGTCATTTGTAAGTGTCTGAAGGCAAGTTGCGAGATTGTTGTTTGCCATGTTCATCAAGAAGGGAATGTGTGTGCGGATTGGTTAGCAAGCTTTGGATTGACTATATCTGGCAACTTTGCGCGTCTGCCGCATGCAACCGCCAAAAGGCTTAACTTCACTCTTTCGTGGAGATATGATTGGGTTGGTTGTATCTTGTTTATGTTTTTTCTTATTTTTTTATTCTTCTTTTCCTTTCTCTTTAAGCTTTTAGCCTCTATTTTATCCACACACAAAAAAGAAATGTGCATTATGCCATCTAAATCCTTCTATCTTTTCTACTTTCTATTATTCTTTGGTAGACCATGTAGCTATCTTTCCAAAACCTTTCACCCTAATCTTTACATGTAAATCAAAATACTAGTGATGATGTTACTGCCAATGGAAGGTAAATCCATATAATAGCAGTAGCGTTCTTACCAATCATTTTACAACACCAAAACATGATTGCGAACCAATGTTAGCATATTGTTGAGTGAATTGTGTTTGTTATCGAATGTGGTAAAACGAAGAGTTAGAGAAGTTGAGTTTAATGTGGTAAAATGACAAGTTAGCAGGACTTTTGGCTATCCAAACTGTAGATTATTGGATTTTTTGAACATAAACGATAGAAAGAAGAGTGGGCAAAGAAGATGGGAACAAACAGATAAAAGGAAAACGAAGTTAACTACTCACACACTTGCATTAACTTATCATAACGAGGCCTTATATAAGGCTTACGCATAGTGGCCAACATGGGTCACAAAAGCATTAATAAAAACTACTCACTACTACTATCTTGACTCAAAATCTTAGCAACACTTTACTGACTTCCTAAAGACTAGGACAACTAAATAACCTTGCCAGACATGTGACATAAATCTTAACACCTTCCCTTAAATTGAAATCAGCTTAATTCAGTTTAAGAAACAAATTGACAACTTTGGCTAAATCAGCTCTTAAAAAACTTCTTTTACACGGCAATTCAAATTTTCTGGAGCACTTCTCCCCGTCTTCAAAATATTCTATGAAGCACTTCTCTTCACCAATTGATGCACCTCTCATCATCGTGTTGATGCCCTTCTCACCAACCTACAATTATTAGAGCACGTCTCTCCAAAAACATCTTGGTGCACTTCTCACCAACTCTTAAAAAAGAGTTTCTTCACCAACCAACTCCACCATATTTGTTTGCTTCTTTTTCAGTTTGCAATTTTTCTGTATATGTCCAATTTTTTTACAGTTGAAACATTAAGGTTTTCCCTTATGTCAACAATCTTTCTCTTCATGCCCCGGTTTCATGCAATGATCCCATTAAGAAATTTTACCTTTTCCTTTTAACGATTTGGCTAGAAGAGCTCTTTCATCGATTTGTTCAGTTTCAACTTTTCGCATGGCCCTTCTTTGCTCCTATTCCTGCAAAGCATTAATCAATTTGGATAAAGTTAAATCATTAATATCTCTTGAATCTTCAAGAGATGAAATTTTCGCCTCAAATTTTTAGGGTAAACTTATACAAATCGTTTCTACAATTTTTCTCTCAGATAGATCCTCCCCCAATAGCCATATTTGGTTCACCAAAGTCATCAATCGATCAGAATATTCTTGTATACTCTCATGTTCTTTCATGCTCAAAGCTACAAAATCTCTTTTGAGATTTAAAACTTGCATCTTCTTCATTCTCTTATTGCCTTGATATAATTCTTTCAGCATATCCCAAGCGTTTTTAGCTATTTCACAAGTTATAATTCTTGTGAAAACTGATTCTAAAATTACAGAGAAAATTATAAATAGCGCTCTTGGAGCTTTTGTCGCTTCTTCTTCATAGGCTCTTATTTGATTTAGTGTTGGATTATTTCCCAAGGCTGCTAATTCCCTTTCTTCTTCCACCTATTGCCATAAGTCGAGACCTCTTAAATGAGCTTTCATCTTGGCAACCCATACTTGATAGTTTTTACTATTGAAATTTAGGGATAGGAGAGTAGCTGAATTGCTAGAAGTCATTGGAAGCGTTTTTTTTTTTCACTCAATCTCACAATCCCTCAAGAATCTATGACTCTGATACCATATTAGATTTTTTGAACATAAACGATAGAAAGAAGAGTGAGCAAAGAAGATGAGACCAAAGAGATAAAAGGAAAACGACGTTAACTACTCACACACTTGCATTAACTTATTAGAACAAGGCCTTATGTAAGGCTTATGCATTGTGGCCAACATGGGTCACAAAAGCGTTAATAAAAACTACCCACTACTATTATCGTGACTCAAAATCTTAGCAACACTTTACTGACTTCTTAAAGACTAGGACAACTAAATAACCTTGCCAAACATGTGACATAAATCTTAACATAGATAACATATTTACCAAATAGCCTAGCTCGAAAAGACACTTATCTTCAACATCTTAATCAGAAATTAAAAAAATAAAGGAATTGGTGACTCTATATTGAATTTTCTTGATCTTCTTCTACTATGATCTTACTCATTCATCATCAGTTTAATTTATTATTGCTTCACGACAACCAGATAATTGAAAAGGAAAAAACAGAACTTGTGATGGTAGTTGGAAGGAACATGATGGGATATAAAAGGGCAAGTGTTTTTTATTTCCTCATGTACCTGCGAATAACTTGTACCCTGGTTGAGAAATCAGAAGCCTAACTTTCGTACATGATTTTGTTTAGGAGTTAGGAGGCATATCCTAAGACAGGATTGAACATTCACTTATATTTTCTAGGTATTCTCTTACACGATTTAATAACACCTATAATCCCTGGAGAATATATAGTACAATTATTGTTTCCTGTCTGAGAAAGTCTTGGACATTCGAAATAATGTATTCCCGCACCCTGGTAGACATTAATATCATGCTCTTCTGCGAGAACCAGTAATTTCAAGTGTCGTAAAAGATAACGTAGGTCCCTGAACTGGGTTCAACCTTTGTTCATCAAAAAGCTTTGAGGCTATCCAAGAACTGACATGAAATTGCAAGGCAGTCCCAACCAGGACAAAATAACTATGTGGGCAATTAATATGACTGTGATGTTTGTATCAATTATTTCGTCCCCAGCAGGTCACTTTTGTTCAACAAGAGAGGAAACATATAACAGAATCCGTATCTGCTACTCCTTATCTCTTCGCCAAACTCTTCTAACAAAAAGGGAACACTTGTACTATCATGTCTTGGATGAGTATATCTATGATTGAACCAGGCCTTATCTAAATAATCAATCGCACTTGTCTCTTCATGATTCTTATATACCGCTCGCCTAACTGACAATGCAGCTCCAGTTCGGTCTTGGATTGGTCCACATACTGCATGTCCAAGGACAAAGTGCACGTTATTGTAGGCTTGATGTTTTTTAACTCTTTTTGTGTTATGTCAAAACCGTACGTGGGACAATAGGAGTTAGAACTAGGATCAGACCTAGAAAGTTGAATAGGTGGGGATAGATTATGTTCTTAATCAAATCTAACAGTAACATTGTAATCGAAGTTTCCATTTTACTCTAAAGATACGCTTACAAGAACAAGCTAAGCAACAAAGAGAATTAGATTCGATATCAGTAACAATATTGTAATCGAAGTTTCCTTTTTAGTCTAAAGATACTTCAACGAGAATGAGCTAAGAAACAGAGGATTAGAGGCCATCCTGGTTTGTCCAAAAGCCAACTCTCAAAAGCCGCTTTTCACAATTTCTTTTGCCACACGCAACGTCAAAAGTCTTCATCCAACTTTTAGAAACCTTAAAACTACGTCAAAATACTCCGAACCCTTGTAGATCAAGGGTCAATTTCAATTACCGACATCAATCACCAGCCAGAGCACATCAAATCATAGAAAAGAATGTTCCTAAATTAAGCTTTTTAGCTATCATATACCACAAAAATGATAAATGAAAAGAGGAAATGGTACATCCCATTGACATGGAAAGTTTTCCATTGGTTAAACTTAAACCACCTGAGAATAATAATATCTCTCTTCTTTCTATATTTGGTAGGTAAGGGAAAGAACAGTAGTGCATGGACGGTTGTAGGCTGTTCTTGGTCTCCTTAGGTTGTTTAATTTTTATTGCATCAGAAAGCTGATTTAAATTTTGGAATAAAGCTATTGACTTATTTGGTCTTTATAGAATTAGGTTTCTCCGTATCATTCCATGATTTGGACTCTTCATAGTCAAACTCAACTGACAATACTTGTTCTCCAATTGGGAGTCGTTCTCATTCTCATCTTTGAAATTTGTTGTCCCTTCCAATCTCAGTCAGCTTTTCTAAGTTCATTGAATTCCTGTGAAGACTCACTCGTTGTAAAAGGATGTGTCATGATTTATTTCTTGCATGCCAAGAATACATTACTTTATATATTTTGTTCTGCTAAAATTCCCACTTCAACAAAATTACGATTGATGAAATGATTTT
>JAOSBN010000002.1:39565717-39581245 GCA_027563595.1 Erythroxylum suave
CAAGAATACATTACTTTATATATTTTGTTCTGCTAAAATTCCCACTTCAACAAAATTACGATTGATGAAATGATTTTTAAACAAAATTAATATATGGATAAAATTTTAAAAAGGATATATTTATTGTGCTGCTATTTTTATTTTTATTATGTTTATTAAATAAAACTATGATAATATATAATTATATGTCAATTATATTGTATATTTTAGATAAATCATTAATACATGTTCAAAAAGTCAACGTAAATATTACACAAAGCTCTTCGTTTTGCGGAGTTTAGGGAATAGTGTAAGCAAGCTTCTCTTTACAAAGAGAATGTTTCTATGACTTAAGATTTGTGATCTTATGATCACGAAGGAGCAACTTTAGTAAAACCCAACCTCCACTAACACGTGTTTAAATTAAATGAAAATTTTGGCTAAGTGATTAATGATGATTGATCTAAGGATGAGTTAGCTTAAATAATTAATAGTGATTTATAATAATATGTATAAATCAAAGTTTGTTTAAGTGATTGAAATAGTGATTAATAGTGAACTGAATCTTTAAAAGGCATCCTGCCGACGGAAATTGCACGACTTACATGCAATGATCCGACCAAAGTAACCAATTATTGGAATGATAGCGGCCAAAGTGGGTGCACTCGAGCTAATAGGGAAAGAGTACCGCATTATGGTCCATGAAGGACCAGTTTTGCTCTCCTAATATTGATAGATGGAAAGACTCAAACGTCGGCTTCATAGTGCCTAATTTGGGCACGTACAAGTGTCCCAATTGCTTATCGTCCATGTATGGTGGCCCTGAGGTTTTACGGCTAGTTTTGTGATTCATGTAGTGAAAAGATTGATGCTCTTTTTTCTTTTCCCCTTTTCATACTCATTCAATTGCCTTTGCTGGATACAAATTCCTAAAGTGTTCTGAATGAATCCTGAGCATTTCAATACTTTGATTCAAGAGGATGGAATAAAGTTAGAAAGGAAGAAGGATTGTCTTTTCTTATGTAACTTAGATGCTTTACTTGATTGATAATACTTCATAATCTCCTGTTCCAATAAACCACTTTATTGAATAAATTTTCAATACTTTGATTTAAGAGAATGAAATATATTTTAAATATAAATTATTTATCTTTTATTGTGTAATTTAAAGCTCTCATAACTTCTATATATGTTCATATTTTAAGTTTAAAAAAAAGTATCAGAACATGACTTGTTAATTTGGCACAATTTTGCTAAGTAATAATTTGGTATACTAAACAACTCATTCACAATGTTCTGACATGGGAAGCTTAAGGGTTAAGAGAGCATCAGTTTATGGGTCTACCTCCAAACCTCAAGGCATTTGAGAATTTCTAAGGCCTTTAACAGTAAGCATTACAAAAGCCCATATTTTCCTTATGTTGGGCACAATGTCAATAGCAAAATTGCAAACAAGGGGAAAGAACAAACAACAGTTCTTGACTCCATAACTGTTTTGTTTGGTTTTCTCTAATTTCCCTTTACTTGTAGTAATGAAAAGTTACCAAAGTAGTGTTAGCAGAGATTTCAGCTGATTAATTCCTTCTTAACCTTATCACCTTGTTGTAATCTTCACAAATATGATAAGCTCAAATTCCTTCGTTTTAGCATCAGTTTACATGTATAAATGGTAGTGTAAATGATCATATAAAACACCCAAAAATGCAATACAACATTGCTTTAGGATCACATTTTTTCATGGTGTTGGAGCTCACTTGAATCCTTCCTCTATACAACCTTTTCACAATGGCCATGGAAAATATCATATTACTAATTAACAATATTATCAATTTCATTATCACAAATCTTAACAATAACAACTACTTAATCAAGTAGAATCAAGTTAAGTCCATATTACTTGCCTGCAATTCACTTGGATTAATGGGTTAATTTCTCCACCGTCAAAGCACAATGAAACTACTACTGGTACATCATCTCCCTTATCTGAATTTTTGGAATGAGAAAAGAAAGACAAACTTATCTTCTGTTGCCTTACTGCCACCCGAAATCTCTAGATTACCTTTGAAGATTATTTTCTTTAGTAAGTAATAGCTCAAAAATCCTTACTCCGATGTCATCTTCATACAATGAGAAACGGAGACTCCTTAATCAGTGATTAGTTAATGACCATCGCGTTGATTGCTAAGATTTAGTTGCCATTGGTGACCTAATGTCATCTGAAGACCTTGTCTTCTTTACACTCAACGGACTACCTTCTGGTTATGAATCGTTCATCACTGTTGTTGAAAATCGCGACCTCACCCCATCATTCTTTGAATTGCGAGCTAAGTTGTTGCTTCATGTTGCTCTCCCGTCATGAATCATCCCCACTTGAAGTAGCTTTTGTGGCATCTTATAGGAGTCGGGTCTTAGCTTATAATTAAGGACGTTTCAAGCAATGCTTCCACCATAAGTTTCCTTTAGGTCAAAACGCAGAACACTCTTAACTTTTTTCTTCCTTGAATTTTTCAGGTCACGTCCTACTTCTGCTTGGCTTGGTTCTGTTGAATTCTTCAACCAACCCCTTGCAAATACCTCAGTCTAAAATCAACCCTATCAGCCATTTAATCTACACCACAACACCATCCTAGCCACTTTCCTTCATATAACCCACCATTCCTCCTCAATTCTGGACCCAATTTAGCTATCTAACACCTTAAATACCAAATTTGTAAACAGTTTGGTCTTATAGTTGCTACCTGTTGATTTTGGTATGTAATCTCAAAACAATTCCTCAGACCCTTCTCAAAATCCGACCATAATTTAAAATGCCTTTTCTACTTTGCATATTCCATCTAACTACCACCCCATCCATGTATCCTCCCAGTGAACTTTCATAATGGCTTCCGAATATTGCAGCTTCTACCCACATGATACCCAACGCTCGTCTTATTAACTTCCTCCAACCATATCACAATACTTACCAGGTAATACTCTCTCCCTCTCATCTAAGGGCTCTTTAACAATTCCTACAAATCACAGACCTTTACAATTATGTAATATTCTCATTATTCCCTATTTTACTTTCTGTTGCTCAATTTGTTAAAGATAATTTCTATCTAATTAAATTTAATCCCCTTGGTTATATTGTGAAAGCCCTTTCTGTAAGGATTTTTAATCAAACATGTGGGCTTATATTTGTATAATTGTATATAAAGGATATCATATAAAGTTGAGTACAATTAATTAAAGTGGTCTAATATGGTTATTGTATTTTGGGTTTTATATATCTATTTTAAGTATGAGCTTCATATGTGTAGAGGCCGGGCTATAATTTCTAGTTTTATGATGGGTCAAACTAGAAATTAGATTAAGGTTTTACCCTAATAAAAGGTGGTTATGGTCCCCCAAATTAAATATACACATTCTTCTTTTCTGATATCCCATCATCAGAGAGAAAACAGAGAGATTAAAGGAAAACTCTGGTGAAAAAGTTACATTTTAATTTGAAAAACAAACCGCAAGACTTTAGTGCAGATTACACAATGAATTCAGGTACACTTTCGCTTTTATTTAATTCTTGATGATCTGATATGAACGGATTCTTATTTTCAAGAGATTAAAGAGCAACAAGTGGTATTAGACCAAATACATAATTAAGTGATCAAGAATGATTATTTGGTTTTCTTTTGTCTTCCGTATTGTCTTCCGGAGTTTCTTTCGATTCTTTTCTGTCGATTCGGTCACTACATATACGAATACATTTAGGTGGTGGTCTTGATTTTGTATATGTATTCGGAGATAATCTTTCGATAGTTTTAAAGAATCATTTGTGGTGTTTTAATGTTTCTAGATAATAACTTATTAGTCCATCAGATAAAGAATACCCGTTGGATAAAAACTATTGTATACGTTATTTCCAGAATGCTTTCACAGACTTTTCAAAGTCAATAACCAATAAAGTTCTTTCATATTTGTAATAAAGTTACGATGCCATTCGATTTATGTAATAAACAGAAACTAAAGTATTATGAGAAATGAGTTTTGGGTCTAAAATTTATAATTTCTGATTTAATTTGTAAAATTTAACCCAATTTTTAATTTGAGCTGATAGGACTATTAGTATCGTAGCATCAAGAAATTAGAGCTATAATCCTTTCATACAGCTTATAAAAAATTTGATATTAATTTCAGATTTTGGTATTTTATAGAAATATATAGCATTTGAAATTAAATTAATTGAAGCAACATATTGCCAAAGCAACCTCTCTTGTTAAATTAATTTAACCTAGAATGTTAAAAAGTTTTGTGTGTATGTTATTCATGTGAATATGGACTGGCCTAAAGGAAAGTTTATATTTGGCCCGAATTGCATATACACTTGTGCTAGTAAATGTGTGGCAATTATTCAGTATAATATGTGAACATTAAATCGGTTCAAAAAAAGGTTTATTGTTTGACATACCTTATTGCCAGTATTTGATCACTAAACCAAGGTACCACTTACAAGTTAGTATTTCTTTTCAAAGACTAAATATTAATGTTGTCCAAGGTATCTTATGATGGAGCCCTACCATTATCTGTATATAATTAATTTGGCATATTATAGTGTGGTTATGTGAGTAATTAGATTTTGTTTGTTTTGTTCTCTGTCCAGTTCCTGGTTCTGCTGCAAATATCTCTGCTAGTGTTAATTCAATTCCTATGCTTAATGGCACCAATTTTAAGTCATGGAAGGAGAACGTTTTGATTGTTCTCAGAGTCATAAACTTGGATCTTGCTTTACGAGTTGATCAACCTAATCTACTTACTAGCGAGAGTACCTTTGATCAAAAGAGAAGATGGAAAAGTGGGAAGGTTCGAATCGTATGAGCTTGATGATCATGAAACGTGCCATTCCAGAAGCTTTTCGGGGCACTATGTCTGATCAGATTACTACGGCTTTGAGGATCTTGAGAAAAGATCTGCAAAAAATGAAAAGGCTGAAACAAGTACACTTTTGGCAAAGCTTATCTCAATGAGGTTTGTAGGAAAAGGAAACATAAGAGAGTACATTATGGAAATGTCTCACATTGTTTCAAAATTGAAAGCACTTAAGTTGGAATTATCCAAAGACCAATTGGTGCATCTAGTTTTGATATCTCTTCTGGCACAATACAGTCAATTCAAGGTGAGCTATAACTGTCAAAAGGAGACATGGTCTCTTAATGAGCTTATCTCACATTGTGTCTAAGAAGAGAAAAGGTTGAAGCATGATAAGGCAGAAAGTGCTCACTTAGCCACATCATCTAAGGACAAAAGGAACAAAAGAAAGAAAACTAAGGAAGCTGCAGTTCCGGCAATGGAAATCCAAAAGGTTGTTTCTTCTATGACGTTAAAGGTCATGTAAAGAAGCAGTGTGCCAACTATCACGCATGGCGTGCAAAGAAAGGTATACTTCTTATTTTGGTTTGTTCTGAGGTTAATTTGACTTCGGTACCTAGACACACATGGTAGTTAGATTCTGGTGCAACAACTCACATCAGTGTGTCTATGCAGGGTTGCCTGAGTTGCCGAAAACCAAGTGATGGTGAAAGATACATCTATGTAGGTGACGGCAAGTCAGTAGAAGTCGAAGCAATAGGGACTTTTAGATTATTGTTAAGAACTGGATTTTATTTGGATTTAGTTAAGACTTTGTTGTACCATCTTTTAGACAAAATTTTATTTCTATTTCTGCTTTGGACAAATCTGGTTATTGTTGTTCATTTGAAAATGGAATATTTAGTCTCTTTCAAAATTCAAATTTGGTTGTTACCAATTCTTTATCAGTTTACAATAATCTATATATGCTTGACACTAATGCTTCATTTAGTGAAGCTCTGTATGTGGGTACACGAAGTTTAAAGTGCAAATTAACTGGAGAGAATTTTACCTCGTTGTGGCACAAGAGATTAGGCCACATATCTGAAAGGAGAATTGAGAGACTTGTGTCAAACAGAATTCTTGATCCCCTTGATTTTACAGATTTTGCTACTTGTGTTAATTGCATTAAGGGAAATAAACAAATGTCAGGAGATTGGGTGCCAATAGGGCTTCGAACATCTTAGAACTTATCCATATGGATATTTATGGGTCATTCTCTATGGCATCTTGGAATGGTCAACCGTATTTTATAACTTTCATAGACGACTTTTCGCGATATG
Organism: Erythroxylum suave; assembly: GCA_027563595.1. NCBI lineage: Eukaryota > Viridiplantae > Streptophyta > Magnoliopsida > Malpighiales > Erythroxylaceae > Erythroxylum > Erythroxylum suave. The sequence goes on from JAOSBN010000002.1 coordinate 39,571,861, forward strand.
GCTACCTTTATCCCATCCATAACAAATCATAGTCTTTGGATGTGTTCAAAAACTTTAAGGCTGAAGTTGAGAACTAACTCAAAAAAAGGATTAAAAGTGTCAGATCTGACCATGGTCGTGAGTACTATGATAGATATGATGGATCAGGTGACCAACGTCCAGGACTGTTTGCTAAATTCCTAAAGGAATGCGGTATCGTCCCATAGTACACTATGCCAGGTTCGCCTAGCATGAATGGTGTTGCTGAAAGAGGAAATAGAATGCTCAAGGATATGGTGAGGAGTATGATTATTTATTCTACCTTGCCAGAATCACTATGGGGAGAAGCACTAAAGACTGCAGCATATATACTCAACAGAGTTCCAACTAAAGTAACTGATAAGACCCCTTATGAACTTTGGATGAGCAAGAAGCCTAGTTTAAAGCACTTACACATCTGGGGATGTCCAGCTGAGGCAAGGCCTTATAGGCCAAATGAAAAGAAACTAGACTCAAGGACTATCAGTTGTTACTTTATTGGATATTCTGAAAGATCCAGGGGTTACAAGTTTTATGATCCCACTACTATGGAAATTTTTGAGATGGAAAATGCCCGGTTTTTTTAGGATGTTGAGTTTGCCGGGGGAGAAAGGATTAAGGACTTTGTTCTTGACGAGGAACACGTTGAAATTCCTCTAATTGCTATTGACAATGATCAGGGTCAGGTTTCCATTCCTGACATTGTTCAAGGAGTAATTCTGAATCAAGACAATGTTATGGAAACTCCTCCCCAAGTTCAACAACTTGTTCCAGAAGAACAAACTCTACAACCTTAAGAACCTATGCCATTAAAGAGATTCACTAGAGAGACAAGAAATGCAATTCCAAATGATTATATTGTATTTCTTTAAGAACATGAAGTTGACATTGATATGGTGGAAGATGATCCAATCAATTTCCGTCAAGCCATGGAAAGTTCTAACTCTCAAAAGTGGATTGATGCTATGAATGAAAAGATAAAGTCCATGAAGGACAATGATGTTTGGGAACTTGTACCATTGCCTAAAGGTGCGGAACCTATTGGTTGCAAATGGATATTTAAGACCAAGAAGGATTCAAAAAGCAATATAGAAAGGTACAAAGCTCGTCTTGTTGCGAAGGGATTTACACAGAAAGAAGGCATTAATTATAAGGAGACTTTCTCTCTGGTTTCTTTGAAAGACTCTTTCAAGATAATAATGGCATTAGTGACACATTTTGATCTTGAGTTACATCAGATGGATGTTAAGATAATGTTTCTAAATGGTGACATTGATGAGACGATTTATATGGTGCAACCAAAAAACTTTGTGTCAGGAGATGCAAAGCAAATGGTTTGCAAACTAAAGAAATCCATCTATGGACTCAAGCCAGCATCTCGTTAATAGTATTAAAAATTTCACCAAGTTGTCATCTCGTTCGGTTTTGAGATGAACATGGCTGGTGATTGCATATACCATAAGTTCAATGGGAGTAAGTACATTTTTATGGTTTTATATGCCGATGACATATTGCTTGCCACTAATGATATAGGCTTATTGCATGAAACTAAGAGATTTCTATCAAAGAAATTTGAACTGAAAGATCTTGGTGACGCCTCTTTTGTTTTAGGGATTCAGATACATCGAGAACGTTCTTGGGGTGTATTCTTGGATTATCACAAAAGAACTATATCGAAAAGGTACTTAAAAGGTTTGGCATGTAAGATTGTAAACCAAGTGATACCTTTGTGTCTAAAGGAGATAAGTTTGGTTTTAAGTCGGTGCCCCAAGAATGACAATAAAGCTAAGGAAATGTAAAAGATTCCTTATGCTTCGGCTGTTGGAAGTCTAATGTATGCTCAAGTTTGTACACGTCCGGATATTGCATACATTGTTGGAATGCTAGGGAGATATTTAAGTAACCTGGGATTGGATCACTGGAAAGCAGTCAAACGGGTCATGCCGTACTTACAGAGAACGAAAGATTATATGCTCACATACAGAAAATCGGATAAGTTGGAGATCATTAGTTATTCTGATTTCGATTTTACTAAATGCTAAGATAGTAGGAGATCCACTTCGGGCTATATGTACCTGCTTGTTGGAGGAGCTATTTCCTAGAAGAGTGCTAAACAGACACTTATAGCTTCTTCCACTATGGCAGCGGAGTTTATAGCATGTTATGAGGAATCTAACCACAGGATATGGTTACGAAACTTTGCCACGGGTTTGCGCATTGTGGACTCTATTAAAAGACCACTTAAGTTATTTTGTGACAATAGCTCGGCAGTGCTATATTCCAATAACAATAGGAGCTCGACAAAGTCGAAGCACATCGACATCAAGTTCCTAATTGTTAAAGAGAGAGTTCAGAGTGGACAGTTGTCCATACAATATATTGGATCAAACTCCATGATTGCGGATCCGCTTACTAAAGGAGTGCCAATCAAGGTCTTTCATGAGCACACTGCTCATATGGGTGTTACATCTTTTCAGGATATATAGTTTCAGTGGGAGTTTGTATTGTAGACGTTTTTCAGATTAGACATTTTTCATTTCATTTTGGATATAGTTTTTTAGTTAATTAGCTCGAGATTATTTTTAGCTTCAAGATATTTAGTTTATTTTATCTCTGAACTTATTTGAAATTGATCTCACTAAAGCATAAAAAGGTTGGACCAGTTGGAAATAAGTATGCGAAGATCACGCTACTTATAATTTCCATGCTACGCATCCATGCTTGATCCATGTCATTTGATTATATCAGCATATGTGACCATTGATGGTTTTAGTTATGTTAATTGTAGTGAAAGACACTTTGTTCCTATGTTGGTATAATTAATGGACCGGATTGTTTAGGGATGCATACAATAATGATAACAAAATTCTGAGTACTCATAAGGTTAATACACAATTTTAAGGTAACACATATAGCCCAAGTAGGAGATTGTAAGGACTTTTAATCAAACACGTGGCCTTATATGTGTATAATTGTGTATAAAGGCTATCATATAAAGTTGAGCCTAATTAATTAAAGTGGTCTAATATGATTATTGTATTTTGGGCTTTATGTATCTATTTTAAGTGCGGGCTTCATATGTGTAGAGATCGGGCTATAATTTCTAGTTTTATGATGGGCCAAACTAGAAATTAGATTAGGGTTTTACCTTAATAAAATATGGTTATGGTCCCCAAATTAAACGTACGCATTCTTCTTTCTAATATCCCATCATCAAAGAGAAAACAGAGAGATCAAGAAAAACCTCTGGTGAAAAGGCTACGTTTTAATTTGGAAGACAAACCGCAAGACTTTAGTGCAGATTACACAATAGATTCAAGTATGCTTCAGCTTTTATTTAATTCTTGATGATCTGATATTAATGGATCCTGGTTTTCAAGTGATTAAAGACCAACACTTTCAACCAAGATTTCGTTCTTTGTTGGATCCATCCGCAGTAACATCTATCCTTTGAAGATTCTTGTTCTTAAAAATATATTAAAATAAAATTAACTTATAAATACAAATTTAATCATTTAATTATTTATGTTAATAAAATATGTAAATATATATTATATAAGATACTAAAATTATTTATTTATTTATTTACAAAATAATTTATCTTTAAAATTTAAATAATATGTAATTATTAAATATTAACAACTAAGCAAGTTTTTGTTTTTGTTTGAAAAATAAAAAATAAAAAAGGGAACGAAAACTAGAAACTATAATAGAAATAGAAGTAAATCCAACAAAGATCTTCGCCATAAGTTCCATAATAATAGAAAATATATTTTTCTATTAAAATAATAATTAAATTATTCTAATGAAAACTTTTTGAAAGAAGAGAGTGTGCAGAGAGAAAGAGTGTGTAGCCTTTAACTCTTTTATTAACAATTATATTTTTATCCTATAATTGAAAAATAGTTACTTTATTTTTGCTTATCTTCTTAACCAAGATTCTTTCCTTTTTAGGCAATTAAAGTCAGTTAGTCCCCTCTTCTTCCCAATTTTTACCTTTTTATTAGCGCTTTCACCTAAGCAGCCTCCTAATCATGTCAATCTTATTTTAGCACTTATTCTTTATATAATCTTTATTTTGTCCCTAGCTTTTATGGTAGTGTCTTTTGTCCAGATTACTTCAATATTTTATCTTCTCCTCCATTCAACACCATCATTTCTCCCCCATAATCTCCTTCTTTATGTCTTATTAAGAGAACTTACATGTAGGTGGTGGGAGAAACCTCGAACAAGCTAACCTTCTTCTAACCTGCTATTGGGGATGATAATGGTGTTAATACAAGAATTTCCCCTCCTATAAAGGTCTTAAAGCAAAGAACCAAAAAAAAAAATTGGATAGCACTTTGGTTGGCTTCTTTTCTAATAAAAAATTAGATTTTCCTAAAATGCATAAATGAGCTTTTAACAACTAAAGAAAATATGGTCTTGAAGATGTACTTATCAATAAGGATATACTATTCCTCTTCAAGCTTACAATAGACTATTCCTCTTCAAGCTTACAAGTGAACATTGTGGTCAAGATAGGTTTTGACATATCTTTGACAAACCTTTATTCTTAGTCAAATGGAGAGGTAGCTTGGACCTCAAAGGCATCAAAATAAAGCATCTACCATTATGGGTAAGACTTCACAATCTCCCATTAGAATATTGGACAACACAAAGATTAAGTTACAATTTCATCTCCATAGGAAAGCTTTTACATTTAGATGAAAATATAGCTAAGTTAAAGAGAGTGGAAGAATATGCATAGAAGTGGAATCCCGAGGCTCATTCCTGTATGAGACTTGACAAGAATGAGGTGTTGATGGAATATTGTATAATGGTAAGTTATTAATGGAAGCCCCCTTCATTAAATGAGAAAAAGGTATGGAAGGAGATAAGTTAGAAAGTGGAACTAGGTCACTTAGAGAAACATTAGGAACAATTTGATGTTGGCACACATTCCCCATATGGGAATCAATAAATATCTAAGAAAGGCTCAAGTTCTGTTAGCGCCTTACCTCTCCCAAAGGATAACACTAATATTAGCACAACCATTAAAGAGGAATTATTTATAGGTTTAAAAAAATCCACTTGAGAGTCTAGAGGAAAGCCCAATAACAAGTACTGACTAATTATGGTAACACTAGATTGGACTTGGCCTTTTTAACTAATGTGTGATGCTAATAACATTGTTCTTGGAGTAGTGTTTGAATAGTCTAAAGATAATCGCATTCAACCTTGATACTACATAAGTATTGATAGATGCTTAAGATAACTATACAAGTAGTGGAAGTGAGTTAATGGCAATAGTTTTTTGCATTTGATAAATTTTGTTCATAAGTTGTTATGTCTAAAATCATAGTTTATAATAATCACTAAGCACTTTAACATCTTTTAAGAAAAAGATAATGCTAAACCAAGGCTTATTAGATGGATTTTATTATTGTATGAGTTAATCTTAAGATAAAGGGTAAGAAAGAAGTGGAGAACGTGGCAATATACCATCTTTCTCGATTTGAGAACCTCCCAATAGGGAAGCATATAGAAGAAGATATTAGTGATTCTTTTCTTAATGAATAGCTCTGTAGGCTTGATGTATCTAACCTATATACAGCTTAGTTTGCTGAGTTTGCTAACTACTTAATTGATCCGGTTTTTCCAAAGAGGATGAATTATCAGCATAATAAAAGATTCTTCTTTGAGTTAAGGAATTAGCTATAGGAGGACATGTAACTATTTCATATTTTTGTAGATTAGATAATTAAAATATGTGTAATATATCTCGAGACAATCATCATCTCAGGGCACTGCCATAAAGAAAAAGTTAGAGGTCATTATTATGTTAATTAAATAGTGAGAAAAATTTAGAAGTAGGTTTTTATTTCCCTACATTGTTTAAGGATGCCAAAAGTTAAATGAAGTATTATAATACTTATCTATTGACAAGTAATATATCTCGTAAGGATGAGATGCCTCAAAATAGTATTAATGTTTGTGAAGTGTATGATATACAGGGCATTGAGTTCATAACTCCATTTCTTGCATCTTTTAATAGTAAATATATCCTAGTTACAATTGATTATGTCTTAATATGGGTTAATCCTCAAGCTTTGCCTATTAATGATGCTAGGGTAGTTGTTAAATTCCTTAAAAAAAAAGTTAATTACATGATATGGTACCTCTGCTGCTATAATTTGTGATATAGGCACACACTTTTGTAATCATCAATTAAAACAAGTGCTCTAATAGTTTTGTGTTACACATAAAGTGGCTACCTCTTATCACCCTTAAAATAGAGGTCAAGTGGAAGTGACTAATAAGAAACTAAGGAGTATCTTAGAAAAGACTATAGAGCACTTTAGGAAAGATTTGTTTATATGATTAGATGATGCTTTATGGGCTTATAATGCTACCAATAGAACACTAATTGGAACTATACTATATAGGCTAGTTTATATGAAAATTTTCCATCTATCATTGGAATTTATGAAAATTTCATTTAGGCTATGAATTTTATTAACTTTGATTTAAAAAAGGAAGGTGGCAAAAGTTGATTCCATATTAAAGAGCTAAAAGAGTGGTACAACATAGCTTAAGAAAATTCAAGGATATACAACAAAAAGGAAAAGAAGTGGCACCAACAAATCCTTAGGCATCCTAAGGAATTTAAACTGGGGTATCCAGTCTTAATATTTAAGATATATGTGCAACTTAGTCTTCCCGTGTAAAGGTGAAAATTTTACTCAACAAGGTACAGATGGATCCCAATCTTCTCATATAAATTTTAAGAAATTACTCATCAAGATATAAGTGTATTCAAAGTCAACAGACATCAAATAAAATTGTACTTAGAATTTGATTCCATAGAGTGGAGCAAGATGCTTACAATCTCTATAATCCCAATTTCAATAAAAAATTTTAAGAAAGTCTAGCTAAATGACTTATAACAAAACACTTATTAAAAGGCAACCCAACATTTTGAATTTCTTAATTTTACTTTTGATTTGATTAGTTTAGATCTCTTTGTTTCTTTTTATTATTTATGCTTTTATTTTAAGTTTAAGTAATTGCTAAACTCAAGGATTAAGCTAAAAGTTGATGGTGATTTCTTATTTTCTCATGTTATTCTACTTATACTTGATGCCATTCAAGTTTTGTAAGTTTATAGGTAAATATAGAACCTGACTCCCTACTATGTAAGTCAATTTTCTATTTCCTAAAAAGGCTAAAGGAAATAAAAAAAACATAGGGAAGAATATGGGATCATTTAATTCTCGTGTTTTATAACTCATTAACTTGTCCCCACCCATGTTGACCTATGTCAATTCATATTTAAGAATCTAAGAATAGTAGATTTAAACATAAGACAAATACAAAACCATGTTCCTAAACAACCTAGTGTGTCCTTTCTATGCCTTCTTTTGTGTTAGAGCTTACAAAATTTTAGATAAGAAGCCGTGAGCACCATTTTTTTAACAAGGTTATAATATTACTATATTACTACTTTAAGAACACCCTCCATATCTCATCTCGTGTATTTTTTCATATTATAGGAATATAAAAAATATCTGAGAAGCCAAGAGTAACCTAATATAAAATGGTCAAAACACACTACCACATACACCATGTTAGAGAACACCTTTACATGCCTATGTTCATACTCACACTTTTGAAGAAGCAGTGAAGAACATAGATAAACATGAGTGCAACATGTTACCATATATCTATTGTCTTTCACATAAAATTCTTAGAGTTTGATCATGCCCTAAACGTACTCCATGTTCAATACCAGAGACAATTTTCATCAATCAATAAGCATTATATGTACACTTTATTATCCCCATGTTAACAAAACTACGCCATTACATACCTATAGCCTTTTAATCTAATAATACTAGCAACTGTCTATGATATGTCAGGGAAGTACCATTCTTACTTTTATTTTTCTCCTATTGTTTGTTTACTTTCATTTCCTTTGCATAATATGTACATTAATGACAACACACATCTTAAGTATGGAAGCAGAAATTATATTTTCGATACCCAGGCTTATCAATTTCATTATGAATTTTTCAATGGGGAGCAATTATTAGAGTTTATTTTCACTTTGATAGCATGTTGATTTGGATAATCCATTATAAGCTTAATTATCTTTATGATTTAAATTTTAGGCAAATAGTCTTGAGTTTTGATGGCTAGGTTTAATTTATTTTGCTTTTGCATCATAATACTTTTTTATAACTTGTATATGTATGAGTGAATGTGACATCTTTTGACCATTTTCATTATATGCATATATATAAAGTGAGAAAAATTGTGAATGATTAGGAATTGAATAATTTCTCTTTACTAGCTTTATACCAAGAAAAATAATTAAAGTTAAAGAGTGGTGCTAGTACATATTAGGGGATCATAACTTAGTTGAGTAATTGGGCGTATTATGACAAGGTGTTTACTCTCACGTAAAAATTCTAGGTGATTTTTGTAATAAGCTTTTGAATGTTCCTGTATTGTCTAAATTTATGTTTTGTTTTATGGTAATAAGGGATATAAACATGTGTAGGAGTTGAAATATTTTTCTCATATATGGTCATTTTATACATATAATTGAATTTTTTGAATTAAGTTAAAGTTTGAAGAATTATGGAATAAATATAATTAGTTTATTAATTGATATAAGTAGCTAGTTATCTAACAACTTAATAACCACCCTTGCAATGGAATGATTGGTGTTTGATTTTAATCAATACGTTTGATTTGTTTAATGCTTTTTTGGAATTGCCACATATTTGAGTTAAGATAATCAAATTGTTTTGTTTCAAGACAAGCAAATGCTTAAGTGTGGAAGAATTTGATTTATAAGATTTGGTATCTAAGATAATTTTTATTGTATTTTAGGTCTTATTTTAACCCTTTAAAAGAAAAGGATAAATTTAAAGAAGATTGGAGTCAATTTAGAGAAACTTTGACAAATTTGAATAAAGGACTTAAAACACAAAATGGTATATGAAAACGATCTAGAAAGGGGGGATGAATGGATCTTTTAATTTTTTTTTCGCGAAGTGCTACAAAATAGATAATTAGAACACACAAAAACAAACAAAAACAAATTTAAATGTAAAAGAGTAAAGAAGAGAGGAACACAAATTTTTATAGAGGTTCGGTGTTAAGACCAACATCCTCTACCTAAGCTCCCACTCAGGATTTTGTCAAAGCTCTTTACTACACACTTTATAGTTTAGTGTGAACTCTTCAATCAACTTGACTTCCGGCTCAAGCAACACCTTACAAACGATTTGTTTTCAGGCACAAATCCTACCTTCCAAGCGATTCTACCCCAATCACTCAGCTCACAATAATAACAATGATAAAGATGTAGTAGCAA
>JAOSBN010000002.1:39586274-39607371 GCA_027563595.1 Erythroxylum suave
CACTTACAAATCATACTTCTTTTGATTGATAAAAATCTTTTATGATCTTTGTGCGACTCTAATTCTACTCATATTACTAAGACGAGTCATGTTAAACTTATGGTTTGTTAAATTTTTGAACATTATAAACATCAATTCATCATTTCGAATAAAAAGAAGATCATAAACATATAAACTTATAATTAACATATTGCTTGTCTTGATGAACAAAGTATGCTCATAGTCATAATTCTTTAATCCTTCCTTTGTGGAATAAGCTTCTTTTCAATTATGCCAAGTATATGTTGCTTACTTAAGCATAAAAGTTCCTTCTTTAACTTATATTTTTTTTTCTTCATTTCCTTTTTGGAGATAGCCATAAGTTCTACAAAAACATTTTCATTTAATTCACTATATGAAAAATAGTCTAACTAGAAGATAGACCATCCTTTTTTAATTGTAAATACCAAAACTAAGTGAACTTTCTCGATTCGCACCATATAAGTAAATACTTATGTGTAATCTATATCAGCATATCCCTTTATTAGAAGCATAGCCTTATATTTATTTACTTATCCACTTTCATTAAATTTAGTCTCATAAATCCACTTTATTTTAACCTTTTTCCTCCTTCAAGTAATTCGATTAATGCCTAATTTCCATTTTTTATATTGCTTCAATTTTAATGTCTATGGTTCTCGTCCATTTCTCACTCTTCACAACATCTTTATGGTCAGTAGATGCAAATTTGAACAAATAATTTGTATCTTCTTTATAAATTCCTTCTCATGTTTTGTAATCTTCCATTCAAACTGACAATCTTATATTCCTCCATTTATTTAAATGACAAGAACCATCTTCAATCAAAGAATCCTTCTCATTATCACCATACTCCATATCACCAAAGATAGTAGCTTCATACTTCTTATGCCATTCAAGTAATTCGATTAATGCCTAAGTTCCATTTTTTAGATTGCTTCAATTTTAATGTCTATGGTTCTCGTCCATTTCTCACTCTTCACTACATCTTTATGATCAGTAGATGCAAATGTGAACAAATAATTTGTATCTTCTTTATAAATTCCTTCTCATGTTTTGTAATCTTCCATTCAAACTGACAATCTTATATTCCTCCATTTATTTAAATGAGAAGAACCATCTTCAATCAAAGAATCCTTCTCATTATCACCATATTCCATATCACCAAAGATAGCAGCTTCATACTTCTTATACCACTCTCAATTTTTTTTTCTTCGAATGCTACACCCTTGTTGATTATCATCCTTAGTGAAATTGGATGGTAAAGTTTATAAGCCTTTGATCGCTTATTAATTTCGGGTAGGAAACACTACAAACTCTTATCGTCCAGCTTGGTTCTTATATTTTCAGGCACATCGGTATAAGAAACATAACCAAAAGCCCTTAAATAATCAACTGAAGAATTGACTCTACTTATTTTGGGATCTTATTTTTTACTGTTAGTTTTAAACTTTTATTCAAAATATACACTACCAAGTTAGCTGCTTCTAGGGATGAAGAAAAAGCCCAAGCTTAACCTGACCCAACCTAACTTAGTGCAAGGTCAGTGGACTCAACAAGAGTTCCTTAAGTTTCATCAGGTCTAGATTTAAGATTGGTCTTGAGGTTCATAACCCAACCCGACTTATCGTATAATCATAAAATGATGTTTAAGTATCTTATAATCATAAATGATGTCATTTGATGTATTGATGAATGACATATGTGATCAGGGTTATTGGGGTCCTCTATTTTATGTACCACACCTTACTTTCTTTAGTCTCCTCCTCTATCTTATCAGTCTCCATGCATCTATCTCTCCCCCTGGTCGCTGATGCCTGCCGCCTCATCTATCACTACTTATACATCCTAGTATCTCTCTTTTCTTGGAAGCAAGATTGTATGTATTGTCTCTAAGATTGTTGTTTATATTCTCTTTGAGATTCTTAGAACCAATTCCCACACTCATTTGGTATTTTTGGAAGCTTTATTTTGTAATGTCTTCAAAGGCCTTATTCTTTGGAAATAACTCATTTGGTTTGATTACCTTAGGGTCTTTTCACCATTTAGAGTTACATAATCTTTAACTTTAGTCTAAATATGAATTGAAAACTTTCTTCTTTTCACTTATGATTTATGGTTAAAAAGATTGTTATATCTATACAACGTTTTTAGGGAAAATAATTAAGATTTCAAACTTGGGCTAGCCTAGGCCTAGGAAAATTTTATTAGGCCAAGTTAAGGCCATATGTGGCCAAGCCTGAGCTACTCTATTGTCATCCTTAACTAATTCATCATAAAGTTTAGGAATTTTCCTTTTAGAAAGCATAATATAAACTAAGTACATAATGGTTTAATCTTGTGTTCCTTAACTCTATTATGTTTTAGTTTGTATGCATCTGCTAGTTATCTTCATATACCATTTACATTACATAAACTTCTAATTTCTTTCCTCGATCTATGTGTAAGCCTTTAACAAGCAAATTTATTTCTTTTTCAACAAAAATCTTGAAACTTTAAAAACATTGAAGGCCTTTAATTTTTATTAAGAAATAAATCGGTGTTTTTTTACTATAGTTAGGCCCAACCCTGGGCAAGGCAGGAAGAGCACCTACCCAGGGCCCACTCTTGATCTTCATAAAGGACATTTATAACTAGAATCTGATTTCTAACTAGAATATGATAAACTATTAATCATAAATATATTACCAGTTTGTTTTTTATAAACAGAGCCTGGATAGTTTATTAGTCTAAATAAACCAACCATAAGTGATTCTAATTGATAATATTATATTAATATGGATACCCTCAAAGCATAAACCTAGGAATCATGCATGTACGTTTTGATACATATGGTTCAACAAAAATAAAATTGCGAAAAAAGAATCAATGTGTAAATTCCAGCCTTCCTTTTCTTTTTTTTAATAGTGAGTACTTTCTAACTTCTCTTCTAACACAAGGGCTTTTCTTTCATTTTTCAAGAAACCCACTCTAGACCCTTATAAAGATTAAAATGAGGCAAAATAGTGTCCGGTTCTCTTGACTATCAAAAAGAGAAAAATAAGGCAAATCCTCTTAGCTTTCATTTTTTGCATATTTTTTATTTGATTTTTTTAGTTGTTCTCTTAATCTTAATATTAAGAATTAATGCAATCTAATATTAGAATCTTCAATTGTGTCACACTGAGGGGCCTAAGGTAGCCTCTTTAATAGTAAAATATACTTTTAAAGTTTACGTATTTATATATTGTCAATTTATTAAGACATCTTTTTAACTTTGTCCAAGGCCTATATATCGTTAGGAATGACCGTAACTATGGTTATCCATAAAAATAGTCAGATACCTTCTTTTCTATTAGAGATATGCTTCATTAGCCTATAACATTAGCATGATCTAATTTAAGGAGACTTTATCAATGGCAAGTCGTCCACCATCTTCTTTTTTTTGTTGAATAGTATATATGCCTTTACTGCTCAGATACTCATATCTATAAGTGGATGCTAAACTTTTCTCATGATGAAACACCTTCTCCTTTCTATGCTGAAATTGCCTGTCTAACCCTTTTTCTCACAGCTACTCAATGCTCATCAAATTATTACATAAAAAAAACTCATGCAATGATTTGTATGTTTCCATTTACTTTCAACCTTGCGATACCCTTCCTCTAGACGATCATGCTAAAGTCGTCGTCTAGCTTCATTGAATCTTTGGACTTGTCATCAAAATCCAGAAGTATTCCTTCTTACTAAACATATGATTGTTGCATGCTAAGTCAAAAAGCCACATATCTTATTTATTGGCCTTATTGGTATCAACAATTGCAATCAACATATCTTATTAAGTCTCTATATAGTTAGTCTCTTTGTTTTTTTCTTAAACATCCCGATTAAAAATGCCTAAGCTTATTAAGGTTATAGCCTTGTCTTCTTTTTTCCCATCCAAACTCCCACATCCTTATCCTGTTCCTTCACATTGGTCTAAATGAGTAATCTTAAAAGCATGTCCTCCTTTAATATTAGATATGTTTTGTTAATGCACAAGCCAGCCATTTTGTAATTCATTAATGATTAAAGTGCTTGTGTCTTTGAACTCCTCGATAAAACATAAAACATAACTAAACTTAGGAGTCCCTAATCTCAAAATCTTTTCAATACTAGCAATAACTCCTTGATCTTGACCATTATCTTTCATCTTATTACCATGGTAAAAATCCAAGTAAAGTACTTACTTATAGAGTCTCCTACCTTCATATAGAGAACTTCAAACTTCTTACGAAATAAACTACAAAGCGAAACTCCTTATAAAGCCCTTGTTTAGCAATCAGCTAATTGCATTAGCTATTAGTTGATAGTTAATTATATCAGCTGATTTGACCAATGGATTATATTAGCTATTTGTTAGAGATGTTTGATAAAATTAGTTGTTTATGTGTAAATGACTTATAAGGATATGATTTTAAATTATTATAAGGATATGAATATTATATATCTTAGTATTTCATTGAATATTCTTATAAGAATTTAGATTTTAGATATTTAATTCTACAAAAATTAAGTTTATAACTCTAATGAAAAAATATCTTATATGACTTAAAAAATATCTTTTTTGAGTGACTTTGAGATAGTTATCGAAGAGATAAACATTTTAACCACAGTCTTTAAAAAAATATCTTATATGAGTGACTAGAGTGACTTTGATAAACCTAGATATCTAGGAACCTCAACTAGGCTATCCTACTTACCAGAAATTGTGTGTATATTAGAAATTGTTGTTATGACGCTGCGTAGTACTTAATTGCAACTTAATCATGAATACAATTTAAACTGCAAAAACTTACGCAACTTAACAATAGAATTTAAAAGGCACAAGCAATTTTTGATATTTAAAATGTTGGCTAATCGGTAGAAAACGCTTCTGTATAGGATTGTTTTCATTTTTTATTGTTTGTTTTAAATCAGCTAATAAATCTGCTACTTTCCAAACACTTTTAGTAAGTGTTTGAGAAATAACAAATCACATCAAACAGTTGAGAATAATAAATCAGCTAAAAAAAATACTTGATCGATAGCTAACCAAATGAGGCCATGATCTTGAATCTCTAGATTAGGGTCAGAGTGTGATACAGTAGAATGTAGGTCATTTTCAGTAGGTCCATCTCACTTATTATGCGCTCATCATGTATTCTCTATTAGCTGGTCTTCTCTGCCACATGTCCACATTCTCATTCTAATCCTACCTCACGTGGCCCCTACCCAACTAATTGCATTCTATAATTGGAGCAACCACTCCAATGAATACGTTTACCAATTTTGTGAAGACCAGGAATGTCAAAATCGGTTCCGTCTGTTTGGTTCGGTTTGCTTTTGATTTATATTAGGCTGAGTTACAGGTAGGTTATGGGTTGATTATGGTCTATCTAATAGGCTACGGGTCGATTATGATCTAACTAAAGAGTTGCGGGTCGAAAGGAGGTTGGCAGGCCAACCCGTGACCCGTCGTTATTTTCAAAATAAAGTCATTTTATCGAAAACAACGTCATTTTAAAAATTTTTATTGAAAAAATAATTGACAGATTGGGTCAAACCAGTCTGTGAATGGGCAAGACCTAGGTTAACCATCACGGTCCACCGGGACCTGCCACAGGCCACCATGGTCTGGAGGTCTAGCCCTTTAACATCCGTAACCAAAACACTGACCGACAAGATGCCGGGAATAAAAATTGTAATAAATATAATAAAGGATGAAAATAAATATATGTTAATGAAGTGTTGTTTAAAAAGATATAATGATTTTATTTATCCATAACTTTTGACAACGAGGAGTAGCCTAATGGCTTAACCTTTTCACTTAAGGCTCTCTTTTATAGGAGGTCTTGAGTTCGAGTCACTTCAAAGGAGGAGAAATAGGAATTTGTCCTATTGATGATCTTCTAACCCTCTGGGTACAACTCCTTGATCGGATCAATTACGGATGCATCGCTTCCAGCGGCAGCGTGGGAGTTGAAGCTACTAGGGAACCCGAGGGCTACTAGAAACCTAATGCTGAGTTGGGGCCAGCGATCAATCAGCAGTTGATCAATCAAGTATGTGACGACTCTTTGTGCGCAGAAGTGTACAGGCTACGTAGGAATCTGAGGGATCTTAGAGTTCCAAATTTACATCCTCTAGGATTCTTGGGGTGGCCTCTTAGAGGCTTAGGATTAGTCCGACTAAGTTGGAATATCTAATGTAATAAAAAAAAAAAAAAGAAGATATAACGACAGCGGAGAGTAATGATTATTGCTACAATAACATATTAGGCGCATGCCCACTCGCTAATCACTACATTGCTCTCCGAAAGATCCAAACACAGCCACAGAGTGTTTGGGACTCGAACACACTGGAGAGAGTGAAAGCGAGAGATCAGAAATCTCTCGACTTTTCCTTTCTCTTCTCTCCTCCTGTTCTCTATAATGGCTGATGAACCTTCACTAACTCGCTGGTCTTTTCAGGTACTCTCTCTCTCTCTCTCTCTTTCTCGTTTTTGTGTGTTTGGTAAGAAAAGTGGGGAAACGTTTCCTGATAGTTGATACCTGAAGGACATGTATATCGGTTGAATGTAGGTTAGATTATCTGCTACTGACTTTTGATCTTCGATCTGAAGGCATGTCAGAAGAATTGAGTCAGTTGAGTTGGAACATTGTAGTTTTAGTTACTGATGTGTGCTTTTAGGATTTTAAACTGTTCTATGATGCTAAGTTTGGAAGAAAGAAGGGGACTGAGTCGCAAAACGGCGTAACCGCTGCTGATAACTCGCACTCCAGTGGTAGTTCTTCTTCTGCAAGTTCCGTATCCAGCGGAAATGGTCATGTTAAAGATAGTTCGGAATTGGCTATCTACGAACAGTACAGAAATCAGGTGATTTTGTTTATTAATTTGGTCTTTAAACTGATTTATTACATTTTCTGTGGTTTGCATGTGGTGTTAAATTGAATCTTTGTGTTCTTTTCGGTTTTCAGGGGGGAAGCTATGTACACACAAATGGAACTCTGTCCAATGGAGTTAGCGATAGGCCGTATGTTCATTGATTCCTTGACCCAGAAATAATTTGATTTCTTTCAGTTCATTTACTATATTGACTATCAAGTATGAGTTTATCTAAAATCAGCACTGTTTGATAAACTAAAGTGAACTTCAATTTCGATTGACAATTGTGGTCATCTTGCGACGATTTTTGACCTGTGAATGCGGTAGAACAGTTCTTGAATTACAGAACATCTTCCATATGCTTTTTCTGAGCCCTTTGTATCCTTATTTCAGGCAGAAATCTTTGCTCCCTGCTTTTGATTCTGCTGAAACACGTGCATTGGCAGAGGGTTTATGCAGGTATTTTACTACATTGATTTCATGCATAACAAGGAATATCTCTTCTTCACCAATTAGATTATGGCATTTTAATTGTTTACATATTTATCTTAATGACTTTAAAATTGCTAATACTAATTGATAAATCTTATACAGGGATATCATCCGTGGGAGTCCAGATGTTAAGTGGGAAAGCATAAAGGGACTAGAAAATGCCAAACGCTTACTGAAAGAAGCAGTGGTCATGCCAATTAAATATCCCAAGTAAGTCTTTTGTGTGCTACCTTATTGTTAGGGATCGTTGTTTATGCTAAAGATAAGACATGTTTTTAGTTGATGAACAATATGTATTACATTTCAAGTGAAGTTCAGGCTGTTGGCCACTATGCACATATATGCCTCTTCTCATTTCACCTTCTCCCGGTATATGAAGTGCTCTATGTGCTCCAAGAAATGAGTTTCTGAACTTTCTAGTGCTAGACCATTTCTAAGGAAGCTGTTGGACATTCACTAAAAGTTTTTCTCCCCTAGCATTCCTTCAAAAGAACATTTTTGGAGGTATCAACTAATTTAAGATATTAAAGACAAGAGAGATTGGAGGTTTGATGTTTCATGTTCTTGACATCTCTAAGGTAGTTTTTGCAGTGTTGTCGATACTCCCTTGTATTTGACTAATGTGCTAGCATGCTAGATAGTGTCATTATACTTACATGAATGCTTAAGAAATTTCTTTTGAGGTAGATTTGGGATCTTATTATTAAAATTGGTCCAAATTTTCCTTTCTTCCAGGTACTTTACTGGTCTTCTATCACCTTGGAAAGGCATTCTTTTGTTTGGTCCTCCTGGGACAGGAAAGGTTTGTGCAATTGGCATTAATCTATGTTTGAACGAGTTTATTTTTCTTACTGATTTTCTTTGATGTGACTTTTCTATTCACATGAAAACAAACAAGTGATTCATAATGATGATTTCGGCTGTGGGATACCAATATAATAAAATCAAATTAATTATAAAATTTGATGGATTGGAATATCTGCTGCTGATAGTAATAAAAAAACAGAGCTTCTGGCAGTGTACAATCATTACCCAACTCCAAGCATGGATGTTAATTAGGCATATCCTTTGATGGAATTGCAGTTTTCCTTCAAAACATAACCAAAAACATCAGTCTTAAGAGTCAATTTTCTTCTTATTTTAGATTTTTATTTCTTCTGTTTCTTTGTTGATGTTAAGGGGTAGTGGAACTGGTTTACTGATAATGTTCGTCAGGTGACCAAGCACAATTATAATTAAAAGACTGATTGCTTGATACATCTTTCCCTGACTAGAAGTTGGCTTTTTTATGACTTGTCTCATGTTCCTGATTCTGCTAAATTGTTCAGAGATTTATTCGGTAATAAAAGATCTAGGGAAAAGGAAATTACGTGATCTTTTTCCGTGATCAAATAGAAAACGAACTGTTAGATGTCTTGAGAATGTGGAAAAGGCATCTAAATAACCATATTCTGTACTTGTAAACTTATTAACAGAAAAGGTGTTGCACTGCCTTTAAATTTTTCAACTTTATCTAGATTGTTGCTCTCACTGTGGAATATTTTGTTTTGGGTACACTTTATGTTACATGTAGTGACTCATATTGGATACCCTTACTATATCTGTAGTTGGCTTTCTTTCCTGTGGTTACTTGATAGTATAGTTCTGAATTAATAGAACGTAACTTGATTTCATGCTATGTGTGCTGAGTCTCTTCTTTAATGTTTCAGACAATGCTTGCGAAAGCTGTTGCTACGGAATGCAAAACAACATTTTTCAATATATCGGCATCTTCTGTAGTTAGCAAGTGGAGAGGTATGTTTTGGAGTGGCAACACTTTAGCTGACGCTATGTGAGCTTGTTTCTACACTTGACTTTATGTACAATGCAAAGGGCGTATGAACAATTGTTGCTGATAAATAATTATGACAAACTTTTACCATGTGAACATAATACTGCATCAACGTGCATTCACTTGATTTTGATCTTATAGTCAACCATGTTAGCCTTTTTTACTCTCTATTCTTCACATGATATTACGCTCAAGTGATTTGTAGCACTCATTAATTCTTTTGCATGTTGTTCTTTTTTCTGAAGTTCCTAATTTATGTGCTTTGTAAGATACGCCAGTGGCATCTTCATTATCTATCTTTGGAATATACTTAAATAAATATACAATCAATCAGATGTCATTTAAGATTTGTGTTTATGGTGTCAATAGGAAATAAAGTAAGTCTTAGATATCAACTGGAGACTTTTGTGGTGTGTATGTTCACATTAGTCACAACGTATGTATAAGGGATCATACTTTCAAGTCTATACATTGTTACAGGTGATTCAGAGAAGTTAGTAAAGGTGTTGTTTGAGCTTGCAAGGCACCATGCCCCTTCAACTATATTTTTGGATGAAATTGATGCAATCATTAGTCAACGTGGAGAAGCTCGAAGTGAGCATGAAGCAAGTAGGCGTTTAAAGACTGAGCTACTTATACAGGTGATATTTGTTCTGTTAAAATGCATTTAATTAAATGTAGTTCTTGTTAGTTAGATGACAACGTTGGATCATACATGCCCTCATTTTCAAATCCTGAACACCATGAGACCTTGGTAGTATGACGATAGAATCATACATGATTTTCTTCAGCACATCCAGAAAACTGATCGCTTGAATTAGATTGCAGATGGATGGTTTGATGCGGACAGATGAACTTGTATTTGTTTTGGCTGCAACAAACCTCCCCTGGGAATTGGATGCTGCAATGCTCCGGCGGCTTGAAAAAAGAGTATCCTTTTTGCTATTAGTATATAGTGATGAATTCTAGTAGCAAAAGTAACAAATCATGTATAAGCGGTAGTACGGTTGTTTATATATTCTTTACAGTTTGCTACTTTTATCTTTGGTCAGTTCTTTGTAGGCAGTCTATTGCATTGCTATTGCCTTCCTCAGGGGCGACATGTTATGCACATTTAACCTTATTAGGAGGATAAGAATTTAAGTCTTATGTTGAACCTGCCCAACTGTTGGGCTTGTTATGCTCTATATTAGAAATTGCGGAAACAGTACAACTGGGTGGGGCTTGCACAATTTACTTGTTTTTTTTATCTTATTGTTGTGAAGCAACTGTAAGCTTTATTTCATCTGAAAAGTTATATCACGTTTAGATCCATTTTGGCATTTTTGTGGCAACACTACAACTGGGTTCTGCGGCTTGCACAATTTACTTGTTTTTTTGTCTCATTGTTGTGAAGCTACTTTATGCTTTATTTCAACTGAAAAGTTACTACAACGTTTAGATCCATTGTTTCGTTGGCATAATGTTCTTCTTTGACTAGTCAATTAGATCCTTGTACCTCTTCCGGAACCAGAAGCAAGAAGATCAATGTTTGAGGAGCTCTTGCCATCTCCACCTGGCGAAGAGGAGCTTCCATATGATGTGCTAGTGGATAGAACAGAAGGCTATTCAGGTTCAGATATTCGGTTGCTGTGCAAAGAGGCTGCCATGCAGCCTCTAAGGCGCATAATGACTCTTCTTGAAGATAAACAGGAGATAGTTCCTGACAATGGTGAGTGAATTCCAACTTAAATGAATCATTGTGGAATTTTGATGACTTGCCTAGTTGAAATGGAGAAAGCACGTTTTTAGTGTTAAATCTTTAAACATGAAACCCAATTTTTGGTTGTAATTTGCACATACATATACATATAGATATAAACCGGAGGATAGAATGGAAGTGCTAACTTCACCATTCGCATTTTTTAACATCTTCCTTGCATAAAAGGAATCTTTACATTCATATGCTTGCTCTCTGTTCTGCAATCAATCTGTAATAGTAATGAATAACTGGAGGTGACACTGTGTGTGCATGCAGAACTGCCAAAAGTTGGGCCCATTTCGTCTGTAGATATAGACATAGCATTAAGAAATACTAGGCCATCTGCGCATCTCCATGCTCACCGCTATGACAAGTTCAACGCTGATTATGGAAGTCAAGTACTGCAATGAAGGGATTCAACAGATGGCTTTGGGCATCATGTTCAGCAATATTTGTACTATTTTCTGTTATAATATTTTTTAAGCATGGTTTTCTTTTTTTATTTTTAATTATTTATCTCCCTCTTTGTAGCTTCAATTTAACTTTAGAGACCACCATAAAGGACCCTGTAATTTGTCTGGGAGCCGTAACTTGTTCAGTACATGGTTCAAACGCTATTGCTATTTATTTCACAATCGATTCCATCCCAACTTCGGAATACACTCAAAACTGGTAAAGCCAGAAACTCTCTTTTAAACATCCATTATGGCCCTCAGTTGCTGCATCGTTGGAAATTCTGCAGTTTATCCGGACGATCTCATCTCGCTGCAATCCTGGACGGATATTACTGGAAACCATCTTCGTCTGAGGGTCAGCTACTTGCAAAAGGACGAGGTCTGCAGATGTCTCGGTTGGATATCTTAATGGAGATGGAAAAATAAAGTT
This sequence comes from Erythroxylum suave, assembly GCA_027563595.1. Classification (NCBI taxonomy): domain Eukaryota; kingdom Viridiplantae; phylum Streptophyta; class Magnoliopsida; order Malpighiales; family Erythroxylaceae; genus Erythroxylum; species Erythroxylum suave. The sequence continues at coordinate 39,598,127 of JAOSBN010000002.1, forward strand.
TTAGTAATAAGTTCAACTAAATTCCCCATGATCAAACATTGGGATGATGTTTCTTCCTCATCCTGGTTTGGCATGGCTCCATTTGAAGTTAACAGGCTCGGCTTCAGTTGATGGGGACAGATCTTCTGTCCCTTTTATTCTGTACCTATTTAATATCTATTTGATCTCAACCATTCAATGCAATATATTGAATGGTTGAGATCAAAAGGGGACAGAGGGTACAAAACTGTACCCTCGGTTGATCGATTTTGAGTCAATTTTTTTTCTAATTTTTTAATTTTGGACGGGGCTTGAGCTCAAAGTTGTTTAGTATAATCTAATTTGAATCTCCACCATCCTAAGTAGGATGGGAGTGTTTAAGTAACTATCAATGTTAAGTAACTATCAACTTATATTTTTCAAACGAGCACTCCCAATCTCCTTTCCAATTAAGCAAGACGTACCTACCGCTGATTGCACCAAAGTTAAATCAATGCAAGTATACCCAGATGTGCTAAATGAAAGTGTTAGCCCAAATATGTCCAAACATAACGATGCATGCAAGGAAGATATGATAGGTCCTGAAGGGTTATCACATACGTACTTTCATTCTGAGCACGCAAGGAGTGAACGAGCAGCTTATATATGAATTGAAGTGGATGGAGTTTTTCCTATGTTTTTTTGAGATAAAAGAACGTGAGGAGCAAGTAAAATAATGAATATCAAAGGATTTAGTACATTTTGTCTTCATTGTGAATTCCCACATGCTTCCTCTTCAACCCCGCATTCATTCATGTCGTAAACTAGGGAGACAAACACATATCTACATTTACTACAAGGGAATGGTTATTAGTCCAATCCTTCCAACAACTCCCAAGCGAGTTCTGTAGTCATTTCTTGTGCAGAACTAGTCCATCTAAGTGGTCCTACGCTAGGAAACTTTGATTCAAAGTGGACTCGCCACGAGTTCAGGGTAAAGGTAAGGTTGTGTAGATACAACTCAAGCCAGCTGACTCGATAGAACTAACTTTTAAGACTATTTATTCCAACTTTTGACTAAAGTTTTCTAACCGAGCCAAACTAGCTGAATTAAATATCATTGGCTCCCTATTTGAGTCATAATACATATAAATCATCCTAAAAGCTTAAAAATACCATATGTTTTAGTTAAGAATAAAACGATTTAGATAAAAAAACCCGAAAGTTCACAAGTTCCTTAAGCAACCGAAGAAGACTTTAACCTTATATTTATAACATCTATATCAGACTTTCCTATCACAAACCCTCAATAGATCAAGAAGCCAAAGTAAAACCGGACACACCAATTACAACACTTAGTGAAATTTACTTGCATGTATTTCATAATTTTGAAAACAAAATAGACAACGAAGTAAGACATCGATTCCAAAATAATGTTCTCACAATCTCGGCACGAAATTAGCATCCCCGTTCAATAGATAAACACGAAATATTTAGAAACTATGGAGTGAAAATATGCAAACACACGGCTACAACTCTCTAGACTCCCAACGAATTTATGGATACCCCTTCAAAGGATCAGCTGCCTTCCCTGACCTTGCATCAGTCCATGCTTTTGCAATTGTCTTTTTCATCTCATCATCTCCTTCCTCGTACATATTCTGCGATTTGGTCCCAACCAAAGAAGAATAAGTGAATTAGTCATACCTTCATCAAGCTAAAACTGTTGGCCCTGCAATAAGACAAGATACAACTTACCTTCATCAAGTCCATAATTCCAGCCATTGGATCCCGTTCTTTATCCAGATTTGGCTTCAGCTGTAGGGCAAAGACGGAATTAGACAGAATTAAAAAATTATCTGTTTAATTTTTAATCTATATTCAAATAAGGGTATATGCTGAAACACCATAGTACCTTGTCCTCTTTGAAGTGCAGATCTGACCAATTACCCTTGGAAGCTTTAACCAAAGTGATGATAACCCTAGTAGGCTTCACCAACACCTTACATTTCTCTGGTACAATCTCCTTGTTTAATTTGGGTATTGCACAACGGTAGTTCTTTCCTTGTACATCATGGAATTTGACATCAAATGAAATCGGTTTGAAATCTGCTTGAATTTTTTCCTGCTCCACACCCTCGAGAGAGACATATATCTACCAGTAAAAATAGTTAGAGGAACTCCATGAACACAAAGTCTAGACAAATAATTGCATCTATGCAATCATTAAGTAGCTTCACACAACAATTTATTGGTTCACCTTGACTTTGTCATTATCTTGATCCCAGCTGAATGATGCCAGTGTAGAATAATTCAAACCAGGGATTGCGGGCGACTTTGCTACAGTTGAAATTGGAGTTGGAACTGAAGTTGCAGCAGGCTCTTTTGGAAACTGCATAAAGGAAGAGGGCAATTTAGTGCTGCAAACATGCAATAAGTATAAATTCTTATTTGGTACTCACAGTCCAAACATAACCCAGCAATCATTCACTAAAGAATTATGAAAGAGCTGTACCGACGTAATTACACTTAGCCGAGACCCAAATTAAAACCCAATGCCCATAAAGCAACGAAGGGTTTGCTACTTGCTAGCGTATTATATTCTAAGTAAATAGCTGTCTCCTGGAGTCCACCCGCTTAATCTTTGGCATATGACAAAATCTCCAGTGGAAGTACTCAAAGAAGTTGGATCAAAACTCAACACTAGCATTTCATTTGAGGCACATCAATAGTCAGCATTCCATATATCCATTCATTGAGAAATCAAGCGCTCAACCAACTTCAAGCTGGTTTCATAATAGTGCCTCGTCGACAGTTCTAGTCATGCAAAGCAGATGATTCTTATTCAACACTTAATTATCATAAAGAGACTTCCTTTCACTTCCCTCATAATTCACAAATGCTTCCTTCATGTTTAAAGCAGGCATAATCAAGTAAATCATAGTTTCATTTCTCGAACATTCACCCAATATTCCAAAATTCATTCCGTTTTTGTTTCCTGTTGGACACAACAAACAAAAGAAGAGAACAAAACACAAACAAACCCATGCCAAGAACATGTGAGCAACGCAAATGAAGCCCACAAGACAAGAAAAGAAAAGGGGATTACCATCCTCTCCACGTTGCGAATCTCGGAGGAGATAAGAGAGAGAACACGAGGCCGTTTGGCTAAGCCCTGCAACTGCCTCAGCTCCTCCAAATCAAGCGTCAATTCATCCGCCATTCTATTTCCCGTACAAATGAATCTAAGCTCTTGCTTATTATCAGGGTTTGAAGGATCAGATTTTGATTAACAGTAACTACTGGAAGACAACAGCACTCACTCTCACTTGCGGAAACTGCTAGAAAGAAGAAACGAATAAAATAAAGAGAGCGAGGGCTTTGGGAAAGAGACGAGAAGGTTCTAGTCCTTCGGGAGACTTTTTGGGCTTTTTAAAAAGTAATGGGCCTGAGCCCATTGTCTTGTCATACGACTGCATAACAATCCTCGATTCGTTTCGTCTGCTTGTTTGGAAAAAAAAGTATCGAGGTTCTTGGAAAAATGGCAGCACTAACGAGTGCGTTGATAGCGATAGCAGGAGTGGTACTTGGTTGGATCGCCATTGAGATTGCTTGCAAGCCTTGTCTCGAAAAAGGTCGTGAAGCCATTGATCGCTCCCTCAATCCCGATTACGATCCCGACGATCAGCAACCCCCTGCCTCGGGCATCCGAGCTCCGCTGCTTCCGTCGGATCTCTCCTCCTCCACCGATGCTTCTAAAGGCGTCTGACTTCCCGATGTTCCGGTACTTACGACTCAATTGTCCGTTTGTTGTTGTCTTCTGAGGGGGCGTTGTTGCGATTACGATTGAGTTGTTATTAGATCGTCGAATTGATTATTTCTTACGAACTCCAAATTCCCAGAATTATCAAATTTATTTATTTTAATTAATTTTGAATTATTTATCCTTAGTTATGATTATATATAATCAATTTTAAATAAAAATAATAGTACTGAATTAATTTAAAGAATTTAATAAATTAATCTAATTTTAGTAAAAACCTTAATTACGAAAATTTCGAATTTGTTTTTTCAATTTCACGGCCAACTCGATGCTGTTAGACACAACAAGGATGGCAATTACCTAGCAGATAGGCCTAAATTTAGATGTTTTTATGAACAAGTGTATGAGCTAAATCAGGCTTAGATTAATCTGAGACTTAATTTTTCTACCTGACAAGAGCTGATTTGTAGGCTAAGTCATGCTTAGATTGGTCTGGAGCTTAATTTTTTTATACAAAATGACGTCATTTTGTTTTAAAAAGTTAGGCTTTCAGTAGATTTGAACTTAAGTAATTCATTCCCAGATTCAATTTAAAAAAGACATTTATATTTTTAATTTTAAAAAATTAACGAAATTGGCCAATGGACTAGCCTATTGTCATTCGAGAATAGATTTTTTGTTCTCAATAGTCTGATCCTTCTGTTCTCAATATATCTTAATGATTGAATTTATTGTATTAGATGGTTGAGATCTTATGAACACATGGGAGAAGTGGATAGTAGAGGAGGGTACGTTTCGGTTCGGTCGATTTTTTACTGTTGAACCGAACCGCACCGAATAATCGGTTTTATCCGAACCGAAAATCGAACCGAACCGAATATTAGATAAAACCAAAAATTCGGTTTATCTTGCGGTTCGGTTATTTCAATCGATTTAGGCCCTAATTTTGGGCCTTAAATTTTGGGTCAATTTTAGTACATGTCCAATATTTTTATTTCATTTGAGGACCTATTGGGTAATTGTTATACTTGTAAAGTTGCAAATTTACCTTATATACCTAAAGTTAGAAGTATAAAAAATACAAACTTTTTTTGTTTTTAATTGATCGGTTTGGGTTGGAAAAAATTTTGCCTACATCGCACTCGAACCAATATAATTGGTTTTTTTATTATCCAAAACCGAACCGGCCATCTTTCACTTCGGTTTGGCTCGGTTTCTTCGATTTTTTTGCCCATCCCTAGCGGATAGTAGGAAGAGAAGGTCTTGTTCCATTATTATACCTACATGCACATACAAAGCAGGTCTAGTGGTGGACTTTGCCTCGCTTGAAATTCTAATTCTTAATGATGAAGGTCTTTTGTTATCATTTAGTTTTGAAGATGTCCCAATAAGTTGTCAATAGTCAAATTAGGGTTAAGTTAACTTTTAATTAAAATTAGGTTAATTAGGGTTAAATTAGATCATTTAAATTAAATTGAATTTATTAATTTTAATTAAGATTTATTATATATAATCACGTTTAAGAATAATTAATTTAAATTTAATTAAAATATATTAATCTTATTAAGATTGTTAAAAGAGAATTTTTTGAATCTTAACATATATATTATTTTAGAGTCAACAACTTCTTAACTTCTAAGCACATTTTTTTTAACGGAGAAACTCACAATCGCTATTTTTTAAATGAGCACTAGGTATATCTTTAGATTGATATAATACCCTATAAATCATGTCAATCGAGTGCTCTGTATTAAGCAAATCCTGTACAACAGACTCGATCGAAAAAGTATAAATAAAAAAATTTGAACACAAAACCTTTCGACCTCATATTCCCCCTCCACTAACTCAGCTACCCCTAAGGGGGGCTAAATACCTTCACATAATTTTCTTAAGTGTTATATAATGTTTTGTTAATCTTCTAAAGAGATATAAAGGATCTGTGATGGATCTTTCTAGCATAAAACCAAACTAAATCTATCAAGATAACAACTATAACCTATAATTAAACTTATTTCTTATTTTTTCCACAAGTTAAAAGTTATAGAACGTGATCAAAAAAGACAATCATGTTTAAGAGAACATTATCCTTCTATTTCTATCCATTCAAAAGATAGTAACCTTCTCAATATCAGAGTTGTTAAAACAGCATTTCATTGCAAAATATTCCTGACGAATCTATATATCAATCAGCTGAAAGACACCAATGATCGAGAAAAAATGGGTCTGTAACAGTAATTGGAGGTTTAGAAAACAGAGGAAAAAAACATAACATACAAGAGGAAGTTACATACACCTTTGATTCCATCCAATCTTATATGTTTCCTAAGACAATTTAGCAAAAAGAAAAATAAAGAGATTAAGACCATTTCCATCATCCTGACTTCAACTAATCTTGTAATACTCTTTATATCTTTTTTTTCTATACTAACTCAGTCCATAAATAAAGAGAAGTTTTTTAAGAAAAATAAAGAGATTAAGACCATTTCCATCATCCTGACTTCAACTAATCTTGTAATACTCTTTATATCTTTTTTTTCTATACTAACTCAGTCCATAAATAAAGAGAAGTTGCAAAAACAGAGGCAAAAAAATGTTTTTTATACTAGCAGAGGTCTCTCCAGAAAATTTAACAACTAGACTTATGTACATCAATCTGATATAGGAAATGCTTAGCCTCTAGAAGAGGACTCAAGTTCCCTCATCATTTACACTGTATGATAAATAGGCTTAAGCCAAGTAATTGTATATTTGCGGATTGTTCTTGTCCCGCTCCAGGTACTCTCTGTCAATCAGGCTTTCTATCCTTTTCTTCAAATCAGCAGGCTTTATGGGGAACTTCAGCTATTCCATCAAAAGAAAAACAAAATTTCGTCCATATGAGAATTTGAAAAGGTTTATGTCTAGTTTTATTCTTATCAAAAAGATCAAATTTCAAGCTATCTATTGACAAGATTTTGCTTTGGAATAACCCTTTCACGTGCTGGAATAAAGTAAGGCATATATTTACCTGTTGAAATAGTTCAGTTATCAAAAGTGTGTGACTTAGCACTTTCCTCGTCTTCATTATCCGAACAATTGCAGCGTCAACCTGCAAAAATAGTGCAAATATCACCAAGATTTCATTTGCGCAGTTTACTTTCTTAATGGCTGAACTAACGACAATTGATTTTGGGTAAAGACAATAAAGTGAACCTGATATTGTCGATCCTGAAATACCCTTTCAGTGGTGCTTGTATTTTCCTCTACAGTTTCCTTCATCTGGATGGCATTGACCTGCACAGCCAAAAAGTGTTTAGGGCTCCAACATAAGATTGACAAAAGGTTTGACCAGTTCCAGACAAAGACTTTGTAAAGAATAAAACAAGCATTCAATGTTAGACAGAAGTACTCCCAAAATGATTGATGGAAACTATAAAAGCAACCCACATATATATATATATACCTTAATACGATACAGCGGAGCAGTAAATCCATCATTGAAAACAAACTCATCATCATCCTCCACATCCCTCCCTTTTGGCAGCTGTAAATCACACATCAAAGATGAATGTAAAAGCCAAAGAAATACTAACTGCAGAGTATATACTTAAAACAAAATTTCAGTTTCTTCTATATTTTCATTTCTATACTAGCTGTAGAGTATAGTTAAAAACAAATTTCAGCTTTTTCTAAATTTTCATCTCCATCTTCAAGTTACAGCCTGCAACTACAAAGACCTTTCAAAACTGAAGAGAATACAAAACTTACTAAAATGTGTACACCTCAGTCATCCTTGGAAAAGTAACCAAAGTATTGGGTACTCCAACCCATTGTAGCTAGGAAACATATTATTAAGTAGAAACAAAGTAAAGATCTTACATCAAGATAACTTTCTTTTCCTTAGTATCACAAACTTTTAATTTTCAGATGAAAAGATTTATTGGCTTAATTGTTTATAGGAATAATAATTCAGAACACACAAACGTCCAAAGTCTCAAATGACCACCACCAACCTTCTGCAGGACACGAACTTTGCCACATGCCAGAGACTGCAGAGTCCTTCTCAATTCTTTGTCTTCTATGCCTGTGGAATCCTTGATATCTTGAAAACTAAGCTTTTGGGCATCATTAAATAGCATCAGAACAACAGTCTGGAGAAGCAGACATAAAAGAACAAACTATTAGAATCTCATTGTCAGGTCAACAAAACAAGGTTAGAAACAGTACATGACTATTCAAAGGTGGCGTACCAAAGACAATGAACCAACCTGAAATAGAGAAACTGCTAGTTCTTTCTTGCCTTTGGGAAACTCGGCCTTCAATACACAATGACCCAGTGAATTTTGCCACATCAAACGTCTACCACTATATTTGCTTAAGTAGAACTCTTTGAAAATATCCTGCAGCAAGAAGGAACATAAGAACTCCATGTCCACTTTAGAACAGCTGTGACAATGACACTAAACCAAAATGTAGTCTGTGCCCAACCTGATACACATTCAACTCATGAGGAAGCCTAACATCCATGGGTGGATAAGTGGGCCAGTAACTGTAGAAACCATTTTACGATAAACAAAATTTAGCAGGGTTATACACCAAGTTTCTAGTCAAGTATGAATATTGGATCTCAACCCACCCTGTTGTCAAGACATGGACGCTCATCTCAATTCCAGAAGGCAGCTTAGTCCTTGCCTGAGATGATTGCTTGAAAGATTCATTTATTTCCTTCGACAGTTCAATATCCTGAAAATAGCCACCACAAACGATAATCATGCCATAATTTCAACACTTGAAATCAGACAAAGTCCTAAATTTATTGTAGTTTTTTTGTGAATGAACCGTAAGAAACAGAATGAGGAAAAAGGTAGAACACAGTCATTAGAACTTAAGCTCAATTCAATAAAGAAGAAACTCAAAGTAGTGCTGATCTCTCACAACTGAGATTTAGAAACAACAAAATGGAAAACTTCTTTAAATGCAAACGTTGTAGATGGCGATGCTTACATCTTAGGAATTTCTGGTTATAAAGCATCAAGTGTTTCTTCTTATCTAATATATTGTATAAAGTATGGTGCATACGAGATAAGATTTAATAGATATTGCAGCAAAAGTATTCACCAGATAAAGAACTTCCTTTTCATATAGTCAAATTCATTTCCACTAAAAAGCCTCTAAAATGTGTTTTTTTTTTCAGTTAATCATATTTGTATCTTAATTTTAGTGAGAGTTATTAGGTAAGGGCAGCACAGCCTTGACAGAGAAAACGTATAAGACGCACCAACATTTTGTTTTTTGGGCCTATTCCCAGCTTGTAAATCTTCAACAAAGTATGTACATTACCATGCAGATGAATGAACTAGAATCTCATATAACAAAACTCAGTGCCAAACAGAACAATAAAAACTTTATAACTGAAGCATCCATAAAAGCATCACACCTTAAACATTCCCTCAAGCTTATTAGTAAACTGACTGCCACACTCAGTCTTCAGCTGCAATAGGAAACATAATCCTATTAATATGATTGGTAGAAGAGGATTTTGCAA
>JAOSBN010000002.1:39613527-39628509 GCA_027563595.1 Erythroxylum suave
TCAGAATAATTTCAGGACTTAACCTTCGATATCATGGATTTCTCTGCATCAATAGATGCACTTTTTCCCAACAACAACCGTTTTGCAAGATCTTTCTTATAGAACGCTTCAAACACATCCTTGCCCTGTGTAAAGGTGAAAGAAAGAAGCAGAAAGTTCAGCATCATGCAAGGAAACCAAGGACAACTTAAAGAAAATTAAAGATTTTATGCACCGCATTTGTTTAAACAAAATATATCACCTGAATAAACCTGAACAAAACCAAAACTCTGTCAAGTGTGCCCTCCAACTCCTCTTCTGAAGTGCCCTTGTTTCCAGCACGAAGTTTCTCATCCAAAAACTTGGCAATAAGCTCAGCAGGCCGGTTCTATTAAAGGAAGAAAACAATTTGATTCTTAGTTAATGATTACTTAATCAACCACACAGTTGCTGATCTGAAACTTAACCACTGATGAATAACAATAATAAGTGGAAATCATTATTCAATCTGACTAACCATGGAAAAATAAGGGCTGCAATATGAGCTCGACCAATAATACTATAGTAAGGAAAATAGGAACTTCAAGGGAATCAACTATCCCAATGGAATCATAGAGAAAATTTAGCATGAATCATCATAAATGAAACTCTAGCTTCTATCTTTATGAGATTGGGAGACGAGAAAGGCCATTGATCAAATTTCTCAGCATGGACACCGTAGTGAAAACCTTTTACCCAGCAATGACAATGTCCATAAGGACTTTCAAGAAAATATAATATCGAACAACAATGACCAAAAAGATTGTACGTACCTTTTCGTACAAACAACACTTAATCTTTGATATATGACACTCGATATGTTGTTTTTTCAATTACCATTTACATTGCAATATTTACGGTACAAATGGATTCATATTCTCACCATACAAGCCATATCTCATAAAGGATGATAAAAGAATATGCTGCACTAACCTGACGAAGATTAATCAGATGCTCAAATGAATCCTTTATGGTATTGCCAAATGCTTCATTCTTAGAGAAGCTTTCTTCCCATATTTTATCCAAAGAAGCCTTAAATTCTAACAGAGAGGACACCATGTCCTTATCTTTCTCTTCATCCATGACAATACCCTGTCCAGTTTTCCGTATGTACAAACTAAGGGTCTGTCTTAATGATTCAAGGGAATTCACTCTTAAGAAGAGCAAGTACATCCTTTGCAGGTCGTCAATTCGATGTCCATCCATCAGAATAGTGAATCCCTGAATTGAAGAGAAGAAAGGGTCTTTGCTGAAAAATTTTGCACTAGATAGATATAGAATAAGTAAACAATAAAAAACATTCATACCTTATCTAGAATGGCTGGTATATGACGGTCAAGAAGCTGCCGTTCTGCAGTTGCTATCAGTGGTTTCCTAGTGTTTGTATCGAGGTAGATTAAGCATCTTTCATGCTCTTCATGCAACCTTATCTGCAAAATGAACTTTCTCAAGGTAACTATTGCATAAAAAGGTGTTAATATATCAATAAACATTTAAACAAAAAAATAAATACATATTAAATCTACTTACAATCATTTTGCAAAAGATCAAGAAAGAGTAAAACACACCTCTACATGCTTCAAATAATCTGGAACATCTGATTGTTGCATGTATTTCATGCCTTCAGCAGCATAAAATTCAGATGTGCATTCAAGGAATGCCCTTTCAAAGCTTTCCGAATAAATTCCTAGAGAAGTAAACATCTTCAATAGATGGTTTAGAAGAGTTCTATCCACTGTTTCACCTAATCTGCAACATAAGAGCAAACTTTCTAAACTCCACAATGCAAATCAACCACAAGTTTTAAATCCAGTACCCAAAGCCATCAAATCTTCAATCATCAAATACAGGTTCAGATCAAAAAACTCAAATGCTTTCCAAAGAACATGAAATGATATGTATCATCCCCCTTAACTTGTCTCCTACATAAATATAGAAGACCTACATACCCTTTGGAACATTACCAAAAGCTGACCATCCACGCATCCTCACTCTAATTAAATAATGATCAACATACAATATAGATACCCAAGATAGAGATTGCTTTGTAACCACTTCTTTTTTATCTTTTTTGTTTTAAGAGCACCAAGGTGATATCCTTCTCAATTTAAGATATGGAAATAATATTCTATATGGTCAAAGACAACATATAGATTATTTGGAACAGAGAGTTCAAACACATTAACCTCTCAACAAGAAACATTTTCTGGAACAAATAAAGGGTATCAAACAAGAATTGGAGAGGTCAACTTCTAATTATCCTTTAAATTAATATGATTTGGAGTTAAAAGTTAAAACACAACTAGAAGTACTCTGCATCCAGGTCATCTTCCAAGGTAGGAGAACTAGAAATGTTAAGCTAATACTTGTTTCATATGTAAAACTGCTTTAAGAACTTCGTTTTGTAGACCAGCAGATATATTGGTATGTATATGTGCTTGTGCGTCCGGGTGTTTCTCTGCGAGTGTAAACATGAGTGTAGCTGTAGTTGTATACATTCTGGTTTTGTATTGTCAACGAAAAGAAATAAGCCATCAACAAACTCCAATTAGTTTTAACCTTTACATTTCTAGAGAACATATGCCACTAGAGACTTTTCTTGTTATCCAGGATAGTGAGAAGATGGAAGTACCTTTCCCTCTCAATCATCCGCAAAAGGCCTGTCACAGTTTTATGCTCAACTTCTGGAGACAGAGAAAGATGTTTCCGGAAAAGTTGCAAACCCATGTCCCACAAGGAACGGACATTTTGGGTTTGTTTCACATATGTCCTATCTAGATACAAAGCTATACCACGGATCATTAACATCTGGTCACAGAAATCCTGCCAGCATCTCTCAACCAGGGATAAGAAAACCGCCAAATCAGGGCTTTGACCAACTAAAGATTGTAAAGCCGAAGATATATGTGCTTCGCACTCTTTTTCAATCCTCAGATAAAGATTTCCTCCCATTTTGTGTAGGCAAAGATCATTGACAGCCTGAGCCAAAGGTATATCAATTCCACGAACCAGTGAAGTAACTCACAGAAGCAAACAGCTAGTCTACCAATAATGAAGGAGAATAAAGTAAAACATACCTGATAAAGCTTCTCCAAGTCACAAGAATCTGGTTGTTTCAAGAATATAGCTTTGATAGCTGACTGCAACTTTGCCCATGTATTCACCTCAAAATTTTTAGGAAGCGTTGGTTTATCTTCATACAACAATAAAATAAGAAAACATTAAACTAGAATTTATGATATACCCAGTAAATATGGACTAGAGCCATTGTTTGCATCGTCCTTAGTTCATGCATATAAATAAAGGATACAGGTAACAAAGTTCACAACAATAATTGAAGTTCATAATGCGCATTGCTTGCAAAAATTCAACAAATATTCTCTTGTCAACAAAGAAATACAAATTCATTAGATTACATACAGCATACACTCATAATTATTGCAAAACATTTCACAATGTAATGAAGAAATGAGGAGGTTATTAGGAAGAGACAATAACAAAGACTTGACCAAATAACTAAACTGTCTGGTGGGACTTTAATATATGATTTTGTGTAGGATCTAGTCACATAACGACCCACAGGTAAATCCTCTTTTCTTTACTAAAGTTCTTCCTTTTTCTAGAACCTATGGTTATTGTTTAGAAAACTCGTCCTTCAAAAGCTTTCTATCAACAATTTTTATGAAAAATTATGGTTGCTTTCTTATTCATCGAAATGCCCTTTAAATAAGCTCAATACATAGAGTTTTGTGTACGTAACATAAAACACAAGCTACTAAATTATCCTCTTACTCCTAAATTACTACCTAAATTACTACCTAAATAAGACAACCATTAAAATTACTTCTTAATCAAGCTGACCTTGTTGTATATCTTCTTTCCTAGAATGCATTTTACATATCATTACTCCCCACATACAAAGAACTTGTCCTCAAGCTCGAAATCAAGTAACTCTAGATATCCTGGCCCTCCGTCCCTCTTCTTCTGAATTAGCAAGATCCACCCAAAATAACATTTCAAACTTGAGTCCTCTAAAGAAGGACTTGTTCACAATTGAAACAAAGCCCCTTCAACTTTTGTTCCTCCATCTCAACCTTCTTCAATTTCATAAAAAGAACGTGCAAAAGCATTTCACACACTAAAAGTAATCCCTCGACTCTCCTTTGCACACCCTTTTCCTTCCTATAGAATTTCCTAACACAAAACTCGAGTTGCGCCCAAGAGAGGCAACCTTGCGACTCCCTCTTTTGGAAACTGAAACACTTCTCAACCTTCTTTCATGTGTGTGTGGGCTAGGTTCATGGCAACCCCCAAGCTATTTGGTTGTTAACCGAAACCGTTCCATGAGCCTAATAACAAACAACCCAACTTGTTGCCTTGATGTAAACTCTGTTAGAACTCCCTCTAGTACTCCTCCACAATCGCAAACTATTTCAAGTTTGATATTTCACCCAATGGGTTTAGTGCTACGATTTGATCCAATTGCAAGGTATGGGACTTGGATCCCATATCGATTAAATATAAAATTGGTGTGGGATTTATAAGGACTTTGGGCTCTCCACCCTCATAAGCTAGCTTCTGGGGTTGGTTCTCCTAAAGTCCTTATCATTTAGACTCATGGAAGGACTAAACCATAAGTGACATTATTCCTTGAAGGTTTCCCAATACATACTCGTTTCCTCTTGCTCCACCTTAAAAAGTCACAGTTGCGCCTCTTCGTTAAGATGGCTTCAAAACGATCATAAGTGGGGAATTCCAATTTAGGATACTTGGTACCGGTGCCCACACTAGCTAGCTCCATGCTTCTATCCAACCTCCTCTTTGTGCAGGTGCAGTTGCTATTTCCAACCTCCCCCTGCCGGTCTTGTTCACAAATAGCCCGCAAAAGCCCCTCAAATTGAGCATTCTAGCTTTCTTCTATCTTTGCCAATCGTTGCTCCACTTGTTTCTTGAACACATCTATTTTAGTTGATAGATCACACAATTCGTCCATCACCCTAGGCTCTGATACCAAATTGATATTTGTTTCTATGTAGGACCTAGTTATGAGATGATTTAAAGGGAAATCCTCTTTTCCCTTGCTAAAGTTCTTCCCCTTTATAGGTCCTATAGTTGCTATTTAGAAAATTCGCCTTTGACAAGCTTTGTGCCCAACTATTTTTATGAAAAAAATATGGTTATTTTCTTATTCATTGTAGTGCCCTTTAAATAGGCTCAATACATGGAGTTTTTAGGAAGTAAAATAGAACAGGAATTTCTCATACTAAAAATAGACTTATGAAAGTAATAGACCTCTTAAATAAAATAATCACTAAAATTACTTCGTAATCCAGTTGATTTTTTTTATATTTTCTTTCCTAAGAATGCATCTTACATATCAGAATTCTGTCAAATATCTGTGCCTTTGAAAAGCTCTTATCGTTATTGAATGAAAGATCAACCATTGGTATCAACCATCGGTTACACTAACTTCATTAGGAGTTATTTTATGAGCAAATTACCATAAACCTACACATCATGACGTGGGATGAGAACTATTTATAGAGGTGACAGAAAATTAACCATAATGGGAAAAAATAAATGGGGAATAGACTATTGCAAGCTTATGAATTACATCATGACATTAACACTTTCTAATTAGCAAAGAAGCGAGCATAGCAGAGGAGCATAAGCAATCATCCAAATTGCATAGCAGATCACCAAAACCCTTGCTTAGCTACAGTTTCAACCACTTGAACTTAAAACGAGGTTAACCCAACACGACTATGCAAAAAATGCATAAATGAGAAACAGAAACTTCATAAGAACTTGCCAATAGTAAGCTCCCAATGAATGGAATTTCGGATCAATTTAAAACAATTATCACTGAAAAGAAACCACTTAAATAATGCAATAAGCAACAGATCCAAAATTCAACAAATTTCTCAATTCACATACTCGATATCTTATGCAAAAACAAAATCCATCAGAAGGGAAAAACCCTAGACTAATTAAATCTCTAAAATGACAAAACCCAAATGGAAAAGGGCAAATTAGAGTCAGATTTTCGACGAAAACAATAAGATTGCACCTTTAACAAGCTTAATAACAAGCTTCTTTGCGGGCTGAGGAGGAGTGGCCTTTTTGCGAGACAAGTTAGCGGCGGTATGAGACGCGCTGTCGTTGTCGAGCTTTGATTCGTCGTCCAGAGCCATAGGGTCCAATGCTACATTGGACCCAGCAAAGTGGTGGTTGAGTCCGTTTTTGTTGTCGTGAGGCGAGCAGGAGGAGACGCCCTGCGACTTGGCCTTCTTCATCGGGTGCAACGTGTCTTCTAGGGCAGCAGAGGTAGAGGCGGAGGCAGAGGCGGAAGCGGAGCTGGCGGTGGCAGTGCGTTTGGTAGGGAGAGACATCAAAGAGTTTGATCTTCACCTGGTTATCGTATTATTAACAAATATTATTTTATTATTTCTCAAAAAACTTATTTTATTTATTTATTTATTTATGACGCAAAATAATTAGTTTTAGGACATTATTGTCTTATATGCTTTTTTGTAATTTTTAATCTTTATTTTTTTGTGTATTAATTGTTATAAGGTAAATTTAATAGGAAGCCTCTCCGCTTTGCAAAAGTAGGGAAAGAGTTATCAATTGTATATAACATTTTCTTTATATTTTACAAAAAGACTATTTTTATGACTCGAATTCATAACCTTTCAATTACAAAGGAATAATCCGGATCTAATGTTAATACACAAGCCTCTCGGCTTTGCAAAAGTCGAGTAAGAGTTATCAATGCTATGTAGCATTTTCTTTGTATTTTACAAAGAGACTGTTTTTATGATTCGAATTCGTAACCTTCCAACTACAAAGGCTTAATCCGGATCTAATGTTAATACACAAGTCTCTCCGCTTTGTAAAAGTCGGGTAAGAGTTATCAATTGTACGTAACATTTTCTTTGTATTTTACAAAGAAACTATT
Organism: Erythroxylum suave; assembly: GCA_027563595.1. NCBI lineage: Eukaryota > Viridiplantae > Streptophyta > Magnoliopsida > Malpighiales > Erythroxylaceae > Erythroxylum > Erythroxylum suave. Next base: position 39,620,507 of record JAOSBN010000002.1, read on the forward strand.
TTTATGACCTGAATTCATAATTTCCAGCTACAAAGGAATAATATGGATCTTATGTTAATACACAAGTCTCTCCACTTTGCAAAAGTTATCAATTGTATGTAGCATTTTCTTTGTATTTTACAAAAAGACTGTTAAGTTGTCATTTTGCACTTATTTGATATATAAATCTCTCTCATATGTTGAAAATTTGTGTCTTAATTGTTTCAGATGATTTCTAACACTTAGAGACGAAATTAAGTTAAAAGTTGCAAAAGAAACAAAGAAACCCGAAAATTTCAGTTTGGTAGCAATTTAGTGACTGGACGTGACCACGTATAAGGATGAAGACTGATTCTGCAAATTTTGTTTCAAAGTTCAAATTCGAAATTTCCAAAATCTTTAAAGATTAGACTACTATCTTATCAAGGGGATCTGCAACTTGAAGTAGGATAACGATTGTCTGCAAAAGATTACGAGAAGGGAAGAAAAGAGAGGGAAAAAGGCATAAAAAGGGTCACGTGTACTGTTCACGCACACCTTAGGAGTAGTTTTTCAATTTATGCATTCTTTTCTTCTATCTTTCGACAGCCACCGTCCACCTTAGATAGTTTACCTCTTTTCTGCAGTATTTTTCTTTGCTTTTACATCAACCACCATCCACCTTAAATAGTTGATATCCTTTCTGCAGTATTTTCCTTTGCTTTTTCGACAGCCACTATCCACCATTAGATAGTTTACGTTTCTACAGTTTTTCTTCTGTTTTTGATCAAACATAGTTAGGTTCCATTTCTGCAGTGTTTGATTTCGCGTCACTATTCACGTTGACACTTTAGGGGTAGTTTTTGGGATGTTTTATGCACTTTTATTCTTGTTTTCGACAGCAATTGTCTTTCAATTTTTTGCAGTATTTTTCTACATGTTTTCAAATTTTCTATAAAGATTTGGAATGGAGACAATGTGTTTTGTTATTTCTTTTATTTTCAATTTCGTTATGAGTAGCTAAATCTTTTTCTTGATTTACGAAATCCTAATTATTGAACTCTGTATGTTGTGAGACTTTTGTTCTTTGTTTCGATTGATTTATCAGTCAAGTATTAATTATTTTTCTGGGTAAATATTTGATTGTTTGATTTTACAGCTAGGTGCACAACTAGTTTGTGATTTTATTCAATCAATTGCTAGATTAAACAGGTTGATGTTCAATTCTTTTAATCAAAAGTAGCAACTAGGATTTTCGTTTATTACGTTAGGGACATAATTCTAGGAAAAATAATTGTCTAGGCTAAATATACATCGTATGTATGTTGTCTAGTTTGTCAATTTTTTTGATTCATAAAGATATTAATTAATTAAATATGAGATCGTATCAAAGTTATTGATTAATAAGGGTTAATTTAAATACATGTTTTGGTTAACTAAACATAAGAGAAAATAGGTAAAGAAATTTACCACGACGACTGCTTAACTAATAAATTGGTTATTTTTAATATCGATGATCAACGCAAGTTCAATAGTGAAAGAGACCGGATTTTGTTAATTTGTTTTGAATTTGTAACTCCTTTACCGTTAAGATTCCTCGTAGTAACGACATCCACTTACTACTACTACATTAGATTGTATTAACGTAAGTGATTTCTTTTGAATTTGGTTGCAAAAAACAACAATACCAAAGACTATTTTTATGACTCGAATTTATAATCTTCCAGCTACAAAGGAATAATCTGGATCTAATGATGTGATTTATAATTTACTCAACTAATTTTAAGACCCTACTATTTTTCTGTACCAATTTTCAGTTTATTCTTTTATTAATCAAACTTTATATTTCAATTTTATTAATCCCTTTAAATTAAAATTTTTTATGTTTATTAATTGAAAATTTTATAAATATTCAAATTAGAAGCACACATTATTTTTAATATATATAACTTAAATTCCATTAATTCAACGTAAAATTTTTATTGAGAATATTAATACAATCATCATCATCAACACCCTTTTGAAGTCTCGCAAAGGCGTAAGATCTGGGGAGAATATTAACACAATAATCTTATTTAAGAATTAATTAAAAATTTTAATAATTAGAAGTCTAAAATACCAAATTTGGCTAAATTAAAAATAAAAAATATACTTGTAGCTAAGGTTGAATGAAGATACATATATTTATACATGGACGGTTATACCTAAATGAATATGATCTATAGTTGAATATTTTAGTTATTAAAATAAATAGAAAAATAATGTGGGTTGGGTATTTAACCACCATGAATTTGTTTTCTAGCATTATACATAAATTTTGAAAGGAAATATTTTAAAAAATAATATATGTTTAACAATCATAATTAATATAGTTAATATATTTATATTGTTTGTTCATATTTAAGAATAAACTTTAATTTTTGTGATAGAATAAATTGTGGAAATCAATAATAAAACGGTAATAATTATTTATTTTATTTTAAAATTTTTAATTTTAAAGAAATTAGTTTACCTTGTCGTTTTTTAATGTGAATTTTTAGTCATTATTGTATTGAGTGTTACACTTAATTAATTAACTGAATTAGAGTTTTAATTTTAATTTACACTTAATCATGTCAGTTCAACATGATCGAACAAAACATGTCGAAATTGATAGACACTTCATCAAAGAGAAGCTTGAAACCAAGGAGTTTGAAATCCCTCATGTTTGACCTCAAGATCAACTAGCAGATATGCTAACCAAGGCGGTTCTAGTCAGGCATTTCACAAATGTCTTGACAAGTTGGGCTTGAGTAATATATATGCTCTAATTTAGGGGGAGTGTTACGGAATGGTATAATGAGAATACCAAAATTGTCGTGTATATAATTAGTATGCTAGCTTAACTAGATCCATGTAATTGTGTAATGATAATTAGGATATCCTAAATTAGTGTGATTATTTCCTAGACTTTAGGATCAAGTGGCTGTATTACTTTGGCTATTAAAGGCCTAACGAAAGTGATGATAATACAACAAAAAAAATTAGGATAATAAATCTCACATCGAAAAGAAACAACATCTAACAATAACATATAGGGTTGAGAATGAGCAATCTTCCTTAAGGCTTAAGTCTTTTGGATCGACCTCATTCTCAACCCAACTTAAATTTCAAGATGTCAAGCGACCATTTTATCATAATAACTTAAGTTGTTGTGTGAAGCTAACTCAATTAGTTTAACATACCTTCTCAAGTGAAAGCTCTTTGAGCGTGAAACTTGCACAGACCTATTTTACCTTGTGCTTAATTTAAATAGGTGGCTGGTAGGATTCAAACTCATAACCAATTGGTCATAGAAGCTCTGATATCATGTTAAGTGACCATTTTACCATAATAGCTTAAGTTGTTGTGTGAGGCCAACTCAATTGGTTTCATATATTCTCTAACAAGTATGTATGTTTTATTAAATTTTAATAATTACCTTCATTGAAAAGTGCAATTTGTCAATTTTTGATAAAAATAATTATATTTTACATATATTGATATATAAATATGCACACTCACAGTTTGGTGTTTCATTTAAAAATAATTTATCTATCAACATAATTTAATTAGCTTCAACAAACAATAGAATTCCTTTGTTGATCCAATCTTGGATAACATTATTAAATCCCAACATGAATTTGCACGATGACTCCTACGAATTAGACTTCAACTTTGAAATATCATTTACACAAACAACATCATTTCTTATTGATAAATGCGACGATTCCAAATTCTTACCAGTTAGAGTCCCATCGGGTGTGCCAAATTATTGATCAATTTTAAGAAGAAATTCTCATAAAAATGTGTCTGACTTTTACTAATTTAGTATTAAAACTAAAATCACAAAAAATTGAAATGAAACTCCTAAACTTCTAAGGTAGCAACTTTGTGTGGGTTTAATCAAAGAAAGGTGGAAGGGTCCACGTGTAGGGTAGGCTACAAGGACAAAGGGGTCGACGAAAACTACTTGCCAAATTGTCATCACATTCGATTCATAAATTATTGTGAATCCTTTAGCTTTTTGTCAAAATTTGGGATTTAGATTCTTTGTACCGAATATCTGTTTCAAACCTCTTTTGTGCTAAAAATGACGTTATCTTATATCTGTTTGCATCAAAATAATGTCATTTTTTATGCAGAAGGGTTGAATCAGACCCATAATTTTACAGTATTTCAGTGGATAATTATAATCTATGTCAATTCTTCAAAATATTTCTTATTAATATACTAAAACTCTTATTTCAATAACGTAAATAACTTTTTCACAATTTTTTTTACCAGAAAAGATTAATCATAACTTGCGAATAAAAGTTTACATCTCAAAAGTCCTTGCTTGCTCGCTTTGATAACTTAAAGGCTCACGAACTTCAAAATATGATAATGGAAAATCAAATGTGCTCTAGAATTTTTTCTTTAAAATGTTTATAGAGTACTATATCAAATTTTTATGAGACACCATGTAATTATAGTCTTTGGGATTTAATAGAGTCATTAGTGTCAAAAACTAACCTTTACAATAACTATTTACAAATATTGGTCGATCACTATTTGTCAACCAAAGTGCATTCATTGTACAGATATAACTGTAGAACATTGGTCGAACGGTACAACATATTGGTTGACCAATGTGCATTTATTTCAATGAAACTATTTGTTGGGACATTGGTCAACCATTATAGTGGATTAGTCGACCAATATAGCTATAGTATCTTTTTACAACTTTAACATATATTGGTCAACTAACATACCTAAGATATTGATTTTAACACCTTAAAATCATCAAACTTTTTTTTCTTAATGATAATTTGACTTAAACACTTTCCAAAATTTAACTGGAAAAAATGTTTTAAAGATTAAGAGAGTTTTCATTGAAATCAAAATTGCAATTCCTTTTAAAATTTAAATTACTCATGTAATGAGTTAAAATGATGATATATACGCATGATGAACCTCTAAAATATTGAAACAACCAAGTGGAAATTACAATGATGATTACATTTTTATTTTTAGCATTGTTGTAACTTGATCTTCTTTAGTCTTGGTTTTGTCTTCACTTGAACTAATTAGATTCTAAGTTTTTTATACTACATGTATGAGATTACTCTTGATTTAAGCATGATTAAAATAGCTTTCACATTATTTTTGTCCAAATTTAAAGTTATTAGTGGTACTTATGTTTTGTTATTATCAAAATATAGATGACAACCTCCCCTGGTTCTACGATATGTCCCTTTTTTATAGTGACTAAAATATTTTGTAATATTAGTGATCTAATCTATCTAGAGTGCAAGAATATTCTAAATGGTAATAGATCCATGAGAGAAAAAAATAACCATGATTTAGCTTTGTCGCTTAATGTAAAAGGGAACAACTTCAATATAATATTTTTCATACATAAATATGTGATCAAGGATTTAACAAGATCCATTTTGGATCATATCTAAGGGACTCTTGGGTACAAGAGCAAGAATGTTCTAAATGGTAATAATCTAAGAGAAAACAAAAAACATGACTTAGCTTTGTCATTGAATGTAAAAGGGAACAACCTCAATAGAATAATAGCATCTTCTAAAGTTATATTAATCTTAAAAACATCAAAAATCTCCAAAAAGTTGGCGGTATGTGCACTTGGATTCTCATATGATAAACCATCAAATTACACAAGTTATTAAACCATCTAAATAATGTTGACATTAATCTCAAAATTATTGTCCTAGATTATATTCTGTAAGTGATTGTGTAACACTCAAATATACCTTGGAAGGATATGCGGATGTAACCTAAGATGGGACTTAAACATATCAAAACAATACAAAGCGTTATCATAATTCAAACAACCAATTATTTCTTTTTCATGCGTAGCTGACTTTAAACAAAATTTAACTAGCACACTGGATTTGTTCGATACATGCTTCAATTACAACACCATCCTGATTTAAATTTATTACAATATTTACAAACTTTTAACAAAATACCTCATATCTCATATTATTACATACAACCCAAACATACATTCCCAAAACAAAACACATTCTTTGTGGCCATTGTGATTGTCTTTGTCCCAGTCTCAAGTCTTCTTATCAGAACCTACATAGGGATAAAACCATCATGCTAAGCATATAGCTTAGTGGGGAATAAACTAAACAGGATATAAGTTGACACTGTTTCGCATAGTCATCCAAACATTCACATATTCCAAAATCACATAAGATAATAAACAGTATTTACTCATCCATGACCAAACTGAACCAAAATACCATAAATCTCATAACAAAACAGAGCATATAACACAATACAAAACAAGTTATTTTGTTAATCCTTTATATAGAAGTGGGTAAAGGGATTAATATAAGAGATACCATGATCGGTATATCACAGAACAGGAGAGACTTATGTCTCAATAACAGGAGACACCAAAGTGTCAGTGATAGGAAACACCGAAGTGTCAGAAACATGAGACGCCAAAGTGTCACAGGAGCAGCTGCAGACCCTTCTAGGCAGGCCTATTTACCTATGTCTAGGACTTATAGTTTTAAAACAAAAAGGGTTCTTTTCAAAATTCTCATACAAGGAACATATTACAACACATATCACTTTATTCCATTTTGTTCAACTTGACATCTTCATTGATTTTCAAACAAACCAACATGTTGTACAATTAAAAGTATGCGCAATAATGCATCAATAGAGATATTGAGTCTTCACAAATTGTGTATATTCACACAAATAGAGAGCACTTCTAATACAGTCCCAACTATCAAACTCCTCGGACAATTGATGGTTCGGAATTATCACAACATTATCGCAGTAATTCCCAATTCACATCCATCCATATTCAATTCATAATACATAAGCCTTTAGAACTCATTCATTTATGATCATACTAAGCGATTCAACATTGTACACCATACATACTTTACATTATCATCTCAATTAATCATGCATAATTGAACTAATTATTACTCAATTAACCTTATACAATCATCAATTGTATAAAATCACATTTTCTTCACCTTCCTAAACACTTACCACAATTGTGGGATAAGGGGCCGAAACCTCCAAGTAGCAGCTTTTACAGGAAAAAATTTTCGATCAATTTTTGTAAGGCCATTATGACCTAGAAATTGACGTTTTTAGACAATTTGTTCTTCTAAAAAAATGTTCTTCTATATCTTAAGTTTCAAAAGAAACAAAAATAATTTAACTTGGTTCATTATTCCATAAGTTATGCTCAACATACTACAGACTGTGCATGTGCAAAATTTTGACCCGTGCATGATTGTGCCTGTGCACTCAAACTTGTAAAACTCATATCTCTCAATTCTGACATCCAAAAATTACAAAATTTATACCAATAGAAAGATAAGAGGATAATCTATAACTTTTGTGAAGAAGACTTTGTCTAATTTGGCTTAAATCAATGCAGTTTATTCGATAAAAAATAGGACACGATTTTTATCAGGTATAATGCTACAGCCCATGCCAGAACTCAACTTCAAGCTAAATTTTGAAACCCTTAGTGGCAGAAATAAAATTCGATTTCTTCATAAAAGTTGTAGATAAATGTATCTAGTTTACTAAATTTAAAATCATCCTATTTTGATGTCTACAGGTCAAGATATGGCTAATATACCAATACCTATTTAGTGGAACCACCCCTTCTAACAAGTATCCAGTAAGTATCAAGTTTTTAACCTCAATTCTTTCTTAGTTCAGTACACATATTTTTCACTTCAAGCATCAACCAGTACATATTCTAGCCTAATGTCACGTTTAGTATTCCCTTACCTCTTTAATTTTGAATTCCAACTCCAAAAAAACAAGCCAAATTAGTCTTCCAAATAAGCAAACACAATTCCAAATCAAGGTGACTAAGAAGACAGCAGCATAGAAGATCATGTTCTCTACTTGATGCAATATCAAGAATTCTAAGTGAAGTTGAAGCAAAATTCAGAGTTAAGTGAGGGGGAAGAGTTTCGGTGGTGGTGCTTCAATTAAAGCTACAGAAATTTCTAGTAAGA
>JAOSBN010000002.1:39628609-39649857 GCA_027563595.1 Erythroxylum suave
TAAGCTGCCATAAGTCACACATCTATTAGGCCATGTGTTGCTTAATGAATGCTGCCATGTGTCATTAAATGATTAGGTCACATGTCACTCTAAGATTGATCCACTTGTCACTCAATCAATGGTGTCAAATGTCAATGCATTAGCTATGCCAAATGTCAATAACTCATAGGCTTAATCATTCTAATTTTCATGCACCAACCTAACTTGCCACTTGACAATTATCCTAGTCCAAATATATATTTAAATACCTAAATTCTCTAATGGTATCAATTAATCCCAATTTACTAACTATAGTCTATCAATACCAAAATTTAGGTCATATACCTTTCACATTCAAATCATAGAACAATTTTAACTCCTATCTCACATGCACTTTCATGATCATGCATCGTTTCAACTAGGGTATATTTTAGGGCCTTAAAGATTGTCTAGCGTAATCTCTATAGTAAGTTATACTCCATGTCTTGCTATTGTATTTCACAACTTCTAGTTGTGATCAAATTACTAGGTTTCTCTCCTTCAAATTTTGAAGTAAAGTCCTTCTTATTTCTAGATTTTGATCAATTAGCACTCTGGGAGTATTCTTAGTTACAAACCAAAATACATAAATCCTAAAATCAACAAACATATAAAAGATTAATAGAGAAATTTCTAAAACAAAAAAGACAATTTGATTATATTAATAAAAATAAAGTGTTCCTAATTTCTTAGAAGCTAGTAATAATGTTAAAAACTTGATGGTCATGATGCAAAAATTACTAAAAATCAGATAATCAAGTGCCCTCATCGTAGTTGTAATATAGTCTAGTGATATGAGTATCATTCTCAACAGGACTATGAGTACTAGTGATAACTACTTTCTATTTTCTAAACAAAATAAGCTATTAAATTAAAAATTGATTAACTAAATTAAAATTACAAATCTAAAATAAAAACAAAGTAATAAACAAGAATGAAATAATCAAGACCCCTACTTAGAATTTCTTTAGAACCTTTTTATACTTAAATTTATCTTGATTTAGTTATTAATCCTAATTTCTTAACCTAATTGAAATTTCAAAGGTATATCCATATTCTTTTCCAAGAAAATAACTCTTAACCTTAAGTTGATTGGTTGAAATCTCTTTAGAATTCCTAAGAATTTATTAACTTGTTCTATAAATTTTTTATTAGATTTAACTCTAATCTAGAAGGTTTATGTGATCTCATCTCTATGATTCTATATAAGTCTTATTATTCATGTTAAGATCTATTCTCACATATGATATTTTAATTCTTATATATGAAATCTAAAATTGAATTAAAACAGTAACATATTCCAATTCAAACAAAAGAAATAATAATGAATCCTTCATAAGAAAACTTAGGTCTTCCATTAAGTCAAATTATCATTCTAACAAATAACTCTAAGTTTCGTCTCATCTAGATTTATCAAATTTTAATTCACACTAAGATAAGGAAAAGAAAAAAAATCATGAAAGAATAAAAAAGAAGAAGTCATTCTCATGGATCTTAAAACCTTGAAGTTCTTCAATTGAATCTTAATGGAAATACCTTTGTTTCTCTTTAAGTTTGGCTTTGTTCCTATTATAACTTCCACACACTAAGACATCAATAAAAGCTTTAAAATGCTGTAAAAAACTCTTTAAAATATGTTTATAAAATACTCAAATTGTTTTTTTGTATCAAAACCAATAAGAAATCACATATTTATAGCTTCTAAAACTCCATGTAGTCTTCAGAGCCAAAAAATAGTCTTTACAATGGCTAGTTGTAGTACATTCATTGACCAATTTGCATTAACTATGAAAAAATTTACCAATTAGAATATTGGTTGATCAATGTGAACTTGTTTAAAAAGGTCAATATGTTGGGACATTGACTAGACCAACATAGATGCAACATTTTTTTTATGACTTTAACATGTATTAGTCGACCACTAACCTATATCAATCAACCAATATACTTAAAATCTTGTTTTCATCATCTTTAAATAATCAAACTTATTTTTCTTAACGAAAATATGATTTAAATACTTTTTAAAATATACCTTAAATAGTATTTTAAAGATAAAAAAGATTTGCTTTGGTATTAAAACTTTAGTTCCTTAAGCAAATAATTAACTTTATTAAGAAAATTCATACTAAGATCAAATCACAGGCGAGTTTCAACTACAATAACAACAACAACAACACCTAGTATGAATGTGACTGATACGTGAGATTTGGAAAGGTTCAATAATTCACAATCTTACCCTAACTAATAAAGAAATATTTTCAATGTTCAATACGGTCTGAAAATGAATCCCAAGACTCGAAACACCTTCATTCCTCTTGAAAAACTTACAACATGTTAAAGTATCTCATATTAACTAAACATGAAATTGTTAGAGGGTTTATAAGTGGTCATAGTCAATTATCCAAATGACTAGTTCTAGTAATACCATATTAAAAATTTTAATATGGGTAGAGTGTAGAGTTTATTAACAAGAATTAAACTCGGGTTAACCATTGTCAAAATGATTAGAACTAGTTATCTGAATAGTTGAACATTACTATTTATAAACTTTTAATATTTTCATGTTTAGTCAATATGAGAAACTTTAACGCAACATTATAGCTTGAACATCACTAAACAAAATGCGAAAAAAGACAAAAATAAGTAAAAGATTGAACAAAAATAGCTTAATGGCAGAGTTAATGAATTGAAATCACTATTTTAAAATAAAATATAATTAATTTAAGTATAAAAAATTGATTTGGTAGGGCATGAAAACTTGCATTATTGGCTTGTTTGTAACATCACTTACCTGTACGAGGAAAACGAGCGACGAGTCGGTGACTGTCAAACACGAGGGCAAGAGCCCAAGCCAACGAAAAGTAATTCTATGAATATTACGTTTCGGAGTTAGAGAATCTAACAAAAGCCGAAAGGGTGGTTCTGCGTTGAGTCACGTGTGTAGAATCACCAAACATGACCTCACACCGGTTCCAACTTGCCTGCGTCTTTGACTCAAAACAATGTACTTTGGTCCTCCTAGACTGCCTCTGGTCAAATAATTCAACTGTCTGTTTTTAGTTACTTGCCCTCAAAACTTCTTCAAACAAGCCTTCTCCATTTGTTCAGTATAAAGCCGCACACAATCCTCCCCACATAACAACACTCCAAAATATAGTTCAAACAGGCCAGAGTAGACCGAGAATCCACATCAAAGCAAGGTATATATACAGTTCCTGCCAAGAACCCCAGAAGATATATAGATCAGAAAACTTTCTATCCGAGGAAGACTCAGTGAGGAAACGGCAAGAAAAGTGTGGTCAACTTGCAATAAAGCGATTCGCAAATGGCCCATGACCAGATAAAGGTGGTGCTTGTGGATACTCAGTACGTCGTAGCTGATCCCAAGAGCTTCAAGTCCGTGGTTCAGAGTCTCACCGGCAAAGATTCATGTGTTTCCTGGATAGAGGAGAGCTCATTTGTGGGGGAAAAGAGGAAAAGACCTGTTGATGGTGGCAATAATAACAGAAGAGCTGGGATTCCAGGTAGTGGAATTGAAAGTAGTCCTGGCAAAGCCGATTTGAGGTTCACAAAAGGGTTGTCGTTTAAGGATTTGGATCGAATGATGTTAGAGCTGCCTCCGATGGAGGAATGGCACAAGCTGTTGGCTGACAATAACCTAGTTTAGTAGTTTTGTAAGAATGTAACATTTGTGTATCTATTCTCTTGTATCTGCGGATTTAACTCTTCTTTTTCTTTTTCATTTCATCTTTGTCTCTCTCTCTGTTGATTCTCCATTTAGCAAGTCTTTGAGATGAATGAATTAAAAATTTTCCATTATCTTAAGGGAAACACTGAGCCAGACAAGTCTGCTTACATGGTGAAAACTACATACAGCTTCTAAAAGCCATAGTAGATGCAGATAAAGTTATTTACTGACTTCCAAAAAGAACGAAACTTAAAGAACAATCAGAAAGTTGAGGGGAAAACCAACTATTCTGTACTTTACCGCAAGCAAGATACCCGTGATCTAACTAGTTGGATTGACTGAACTCCTATTAGAAAGCTCTACGAACATAGTAATTCATAACAAATCAAAGCAAACGAAGAACTTTTAAGTTTGCAGCTTCTTCACAATTGCTTGTTGGCCAGTTGAAAATTGCCAATCCCATTCTCAACAGGTGTTTGAATGTTAACATTTGGATAATAAACTAGACCACACAAATTAGTGACAAAAGGGAATTTTAGGCTCTCATCTACCAGGACAAAGCTGACAGAAAGAGAAAGAATCACCAAATATGTAATTAGTAATCTCTTCTTATTGTTTTTTGATGGGATACAATAGAACTATGTTTTCGCAGTTAGAAATTCCACCAATCTACTCTTTGGTTTTTGCCTCAAATTGATTCCCAGGCAGACTTACCAGAAAAAGAACCTGCACTAGACGGAAGCTAGACGACATAGTTACTCAGGAGTAGCTTGACGGGAAACCATTTCTTTAGATCTGGAAGCCCCCAAAATCCAATCACTTCTCCCAGTAGTCTCATCAGCTTTAAATTGGATTTTCCTCCTAAGCTCATACTGCACTGTTGAAGAAAAAAACTGCAAAAAACCCCCCATATCGAGGTTTATAGAGATGAATAAGCTTCAGGATAGGCCAATAATACTTAATTATGAGCCACTTGTATGCTAAATTATCAAGCTTTTCTTAAGGTGTCTCATAACTTTGATGATGAAGGGCTTGTAGGAATCATGAAAAAGAAAATAGTCTTGAACTTCATTTCTAAGGATGTGTGCTAAGAGGATCCCAGACCTGGCCAGTCGATTGAAATGTGAAAGAGTATACGTATCAACCATCTAAAGAACATTCTAGCCGTAATAAGTTGGTGGTCCTGCTTAAGTGAAACGAGTGGTAATCTTAGTTTTTCAAATTGTTCATGGAGACTCTCATTTAATCTGCATACTGTACATAGTACATAGTACGTTAACATATGGAGGAGACGCTTACAAAGCGACATCCTTGTCGCAGCAAGATAAGGTCAAAGAACGCTTTGATCTTCTATATAAAGGCTGTAAGATATATATCTTATTATTAATTTTGACATTATTTGATAATGTTATGTATCAAAGGCGAATGATTGTCGGTAGTATTCATTTTGTTACCATGTAACGAGGTTAAACAAGGATGATGAATAGGTCTTGGTCGTTGGTTCACGATGTGGTAAGAAGAGGATAACGTGGCGTACGTAGGAACCATACGAGACCTTGTAATACATTACAACTTGGTTGGATGAGGAGGAAAACTGGATGAAGAGAGTTCGGAAATAAGAGGGAAAGTCAAGTGTAATTAAGGAGAAAGAAGAAGAAGGGTATAGGGTAAGGCAGTTAGCTGGCTAGAGAATCATCAAAGTCAAGAACTCACCTAATTCGATAGACATATTCCACGACGAAGGATTGCTCTTGGAAGAAGTTCGTTTCAATGTCCTCCTACATACGCATCTTTCGTATTGCGTCCCTGTATCTTTTCTTGACAATATGAACAATAATAATCGTAGGATAACCAAAGACAAAGGGAGCCTTGTAAACCATGGGCTTCCGTTTCCAGGAATAGGGAAGAGTACTTCCATTGTAGTTACGTAAAGCCTATAATTGGTATTTCGAGCAAAGTGGTATCCTGTCAGGACTGCCAGCGTCCCCGGGAATCCGGCGTCGGGACCATTATACGTGAAAATGAAGTCAACTAAAAGAGAAAACTTCTTCAGGGCCACCCACAGCCATACGAACTGAAAAGGGCATATTTTTTCTCTGCATCGGAAAGGATAAACAGGAATCTAAATCTTATCTTTCTGTCTCATGTGATATTTTAGTCTGAATTCTTTATGATATGAAATCTATAAACTTGATCCAAGGTTGACAAGAGTTTAAAATTTGCTGTACGAATCCGAATCCGATCAAATTTCAAGAAGAGGGTCCACGACTCAAGTTTGATAGATCTTTAGGTGTCACACTCTTAAGTCTTAACACACTATGCTGCTCTGAATTGACTCTACTACATACTTGATTACCGTAAACTATTTCTTCATAATCAAATTAACAATATGTGTAAAACAATACATACAAAATAGTCTTTCCCCGATCAATAAGGCATCATTTTTGTGTTATAATTTTCAAGCTATCATACTTAGTCGATTTTTTTGACCATAGCATCATTTGTGTTACAATTTTCAAAGTCATGGTTGATAGCTTTGTGTAAATGTCATAATTTATTAAGCACTCTTCCATTACAACCTTTTGTTTATATACGACGCCAATCATTTAAAAATATGAATAAACATCAATTATAACATAATCAATACATAAATAATGACAAAAAACATAATTTACCTCATTAGTTGATTTTATAAAAGTTCAATCATTGTCTAGGTAGTGTGTCATCGCACTACATAACCCTTCTTTTGGTTATTGGCCATTTATAAATCTAATGTGAGGGGTACTCTTTTGTGAATACTCATTCTTCAAAACTAAATTCTCTTGCTCATTGTAAGTCTTGAAAATATCTTTCTTGGTATTTAATTCATGATTTTGAAATTTAGTTGAAATAATGTGACAAACATCTTAAAGTTTTTGTTATCGATGATGGAGAATGACTATTCATCATCAATGATCATCTTGACTAGTAAAAATTTTGATTTGTTGTTGTTTTAACTTATAAAAGTCATTTTAACCTTCCATTTCATTATATTAAAGATTAAATTTTTTTTTTACCTTCTAATACCATCTCCTTTCTATTCCATGACTTCAAATATCTCTTCAAATGAAAGGTTTTACCTTTAGAACTTTAAGTTAACATCTTATGACAATAATTACATTGTCCCATTTCAACTTTATCACTTGATCTAGTTTTCTAAACATCACTTCTCAATAAACCAGTTTCTTTGTCCTAAACCATTTCTTCACCTGGTAATTATTGTTGGGTATCGTAGTCGAACTCTCTACTAAAATACTGCTACGGATTGAATTAGAACTTTCCATTATATGCTCATCCATCTAAAGAGATAGCATAAATTATTCTTTAGAAATAGTATAAACTAATTAAAATTGAGACAAGTTTAAATTAAATATATTATACACTTCAACAATGACTATGCCCTTACATTATCCGGAAGTACTTATAAACTAAGATATCTGTAACTAATCCAAAGGGTAGATAATAGATAAAAATTCTAATTAACTCATGACGTCAAAGTCTTTCCATTAGACAGCTTACGAATTAAACTCAAAAGGGTTAGAGAAATAGGGGTACAATACTGTCTCATTGGATGGCGAATAGCAATAGGAATTTCCAAATTTGATTTACTAGATTTTGTCACCCAAGTGACCTAAATTAAAGAAAGAGCAAGGTATAAAGTTGTCAAGATATTTCAGTTCTAGTTTATGTGCCATAGAAGTGCAAACTCTATAGGAAATTAACAGAACTTCACATATAGCTGTAAATGCTAGAGATATATCAATGAAGCAACACCCTTTCATCAATCATGGCACACATTTTGCAGCTACCTAAAAACTTTACCAACAAAATGCAAATATCAAAACCTCCTACCCACAAAATAAAAAACGCTTATAATATTCTACTTATTAGGTTGGTCTTAATGTAGAATGTCTCCCTCTATACACTAAAAAACTTTCTCTACTGAATGTTGAAAAGTGTGGAGATTCGTTAATCTCAGAGTAATTTGTTTATTAAGAATGATTAAATAATATTAATATAACAAAAAATGTGCAAGAAACATGTTAAATGAGTATATGAAATGCACTTAATTTACTTGGCACGAGTTAATTTGTATATCGTTCAGAAATATGTTAAAGAGGACTTTTAGGCAACTGGTACTGTAAGAAGGGCTTTTCGGATGCTACAATGATTGAAGGGAGAAGAAGAGATAGGATTTTGTCCATGCTAAAATGATGTTAGTTTGATGATAAGCATAATGACATTGTTTTAAAATAGACAAATTAGTTCAACATTGTGTTGGGAAACAATGTTCTTTCACCTATTCCCAAACGATGTTATTTGGTCATTGCTTGGATGAGACTTTTAGAATTCAAGTTGTGCCAGACCATAAAGCTCAAGTTCGACCTCAACTCAAAATCTAAAAGTTTTTTAAAAAATAATGTAAGCTTAACCTGAAGCTTGATCAAATGGGTCCTAACCTATTAATTGAGAGCTAAACTAAATTAGATTCGGACACAAATGTCAAATTTAGACATCGAGATAGTTTTTTCATTTTCTTTTTCAAAATTGGACTTAAGAGTATCACCCTAAAATAACTACTTAAAAATTGATTAATAATATTTTTATAGAACTATAAAATATTTAACCTTTCATATCATATTTGATACACTCAATTTCTATATAGTAAGTGACAATCTTCTATTATTGAACCATTGATATTGTTAGGTTAGATTTATAACCTTCCATCTTTTTATAATATGGAACTAGTTCATTCGAATATCTTGAAAGCCACCTATTGATCATAGCTCTATCACTAATACCATTTTCTACCTTCACATCTTTGGATGTTACAATTCCCCCAACTTTTACTTGTTTTGACTCTTATGAGACCTTGAACTCTTTTCTCTTATTTTTGTTCAAGTGTTTCTTTATTTTTATTATGATTTGTTTTAGTTATAAATTTATGGTCAAAGTGTTATGTTTTAGAATCTTAATTAAATTATTGAATTTGTATATTCGTTAGGATGGTGTACAATGTGATTCAATTGAAACAAAATAAGAAGGTTTAATAAACAAGTATGTTAGTCTAATATGTAACTAAAATTGAACACTATTTGATGTTTTGAGCATAAACTTTTAATGGAAATATTAGGTTAAGGTCATTAAAAAAGTTATAAAAATTTAAAGAGGAATATTTACATTTCATAGGTGACATCAAAAGTTGATATCAAGAGACCTACATGTATTTATTGAGCATAAAATTGCATGATTGTTGGCATATAACTACTAATATGCAAACAGAGCGTATTTTCAAGTATCAAGAAAATACCATCCATAACTTAGATGTTTGCATATTATGGTGTTGAAGCCCGTGTATAAATGATGTGATATATGTATTTTGTTTTATACATGTTGGGATATATTGTGCGGCCCCTGAGGGGTTTGTGCACACTTAGTGGATGATTGGTTAGGGCATATCAGCTAGTGTCAGAATGAAGCATATATCATGTCAGTAAACGAGGCAAATTGGCTGACGTTAGAATGGAGAATATATCATTGTGTTGCCCCAATCATAATGTCCAGCACCAAGCTTCGGTGTTTGCAGGTTCTTTGATTAGGATAAACTACTTAGCATCTATTCTGGACAAATTCAAAGAATTGTAGGGTGAATCTGTTTTATGCAAAAATTGTTAAGATACACAATTTTCTCCTCTGTCTCCGCTGTTCGTATAAAAATTTCATTGTTATTTTTTAATTTTTTAAAGGTATTTCTATTATGACTTTTCTTGATAGGTATGAATTCTAAAAAAATTAATTATATATATATTATTTGACCCTGCTTTAGGTTTTAAAAAGGGAAGCAGGCAATATCGCCATAGCAAAGAGCAAAGAAAGCAAGCCCAGTAGTAAAACAAGTGATTTCTATTTTTTCATATAATTTTCGACTTAAAAAAATTCGAACAGAATCAAGCTCTGTAAGATTTGAACCTACGACATTGGATCTTGGAGATTTACATTCTACTAAATTAAATTAAGAGTGCCACTGCCTTATCACAAAAAAGAAGGTTGTAAGGAAAAGATGATTTCTTTAACTATATTTTGAATGTTTCTACTATCATACAGAATATAATAAAAATCTAAGATTAAGTATGTCTCGTTTTAATTGATATCAGTTGATCCCTTGTTATTGCTCCGAGGCAAAGTCAGTAATTGGTACGGATGATGGGGATTTAAACCCGCATATATATATAAAACAAAAGGGTATAAATTTATATTATCATGATATTTATTTAATTGGTATATACTAACCTACATTATGTATTTTCCATGCATGGTGCATGTATGCCTCCTCTTTACCACCCCAACATGTCTTTTAACAAAAGCCATGTACTTTGCCAACTATCTTGACATGTTCTCTGCGCTCCTTTAGATAAGAAAGGAAAGATAAAACAATGACCATGCACCAAACCAAATACATATTGGTTGGCTTTTGCAAGCTCAAAGATAACTTCTCTTTTTATGTTGATCTCCCTTTTACATGGATTAATTTGTAGTTAATCCATGTAAAGAATGGGGATTCTTTTAATTTGACAGGAGATTACGTGAAGTTAATTAATAATTTTATAATTTTATTTCATCCTAAACAAAAAAGAAAGAAGAGAAGAAAATGATGTGTTGCAAGACAACGAAGTATTCGCTAAGATCGATGACGTACGATAGTTGTGGTACTTTGGAAGGTCGTCCTTTAACAACCATGTCATCAGTGTTTCTTTTAGTTTTCCTTTTCTTCTTTTTATCTCTTTCACCAGCCATCCTCACATGAACGTCCAAAGCGATGCAACTTGTCTCCTCTTTACGTAAGTCTTAATTACAGGATTGAGTACAAAGAGCAAAGTTGCAGACTGGTCTGCCACCACCTCTGTAGCACCCTCTCCATTCATTTAGAGAAACCATATCTAGATTTATCAAACAGCATTGCAAGAAAATAATAAAAAGCTCTAAATTCACAAGGTACGGGAAATTCTTAAGACTTGAACCCATGACCTTAGTTTGAGATTCCATCTAAATCAATTAGGTTAAAGGAGGTAAACGACAATCATAAAGATGATTAAGTTAATGGTCATATAATCCAATCTTTATATGCTGTTCTCCCTAATCTACAGAACCTTTTTCTTGATAGCGAATCTGCTTTGAATTTTCTGCATGTGGGGTATTACAAATGTCAATTCACTTGATCATACGTTCTTCAACTTAACAAAAGGCGCCGTATTTATACATATTTAACTCGTGCAAGCTGGTTTATACATCATCCTGAAGGAAGGAAGATGAGATCAAGAGGAAAAAAGAAAGAAAGCGTAGCAGTGATCTTAATCAAGATAAGAACACTTACGTCTCAATGTATCATCAAATGAATTTCCCACGCATACCATCTCTTATCCACTCACCAAACTCTAACTTTTTAACTAGACTAGAGGCTTTCTTTCGGAAAAGCTATGTGCAAGTAATCTTTGAATTTTCCTTACCTATGTGTAGAATACGAAAATGTTTACTCAACCAATTTGTTTCTTAAATCTTTCACGAAAGTACTAATCTTTTCTTCTTGGTCAAAATTTCTCCAATTTTTCCTTTGTAGAAAAGCTTGTGTACATACTTAACAGAGATATTTTGTTATCACTGAGAATATGGTTTTGAAAACAGTCTCTCTATCAGTTAAAAATAAGGTTGCGTATTATTGAATCTCTTTAAATCTTACATTTTAGCAAAATTTTTACTGAGTTATTGTTATTGTTGTTGGAAATACGGTTCAATATTCATTGATACAAAGTGTCAATCTTTCTAAAAGACTTAAATATTTAATGGAAGGTTTTTTTCCCAATGTAAGTGAAAATTAATTTGCTAAAAATTATATATATGTGCTATTATAGTAAGCAGTTATTTTTATTATTTTAAAAATCATACTAAAAGTTAAAATAATTAGATAAGAGGTTTAAGATTTAGAAGTCAAACTAATATTATATCATTAGAGAATCGGCTAAAAATTAAATAAAATTAAAGAATTTTAGATATAATTAAAAAGGATTATCCTTATCTATAAAAAATTTAAAGTTTAATTAAAAAATAGATTATTAAATAAAAATTGATCGATTAATTAATAAATTGATGAATTTTTAACAAAAATTATTGAAGTAAAACGAACCAAAAAGTTGTGCGTATTTTATTATCACAAAAGTTGGTGACTCGTTAGCAATGAAATTGATCAATGTATCTAATGTACAAGGCTCTCCACTTTACAGAAGGTTATAAAATATGTAATCTTTTCTTTATATTTTATAAAGAGGTTATTTTTATGACTTGAATTTGTCACCTTATTATTACAAAGGATAAACTTTACTTGCTTGAAAGTTCACCCTCTCAATAGCAATGAAATTGTACCCCTGAAAACTTAACGTCAAGGGTTTGATGAAAAAACGAAAAGTTATTAATTTAACTTTAATGAGTTTAATTTGGGATTAAGCAGGCTTATTAGTCCAAGCCAGGTTGGAATCAGGGCAATTGAGAAAAAGATAGCATAGGGTCCAAGTTCCATAAAGGGTCAAGCTTCATCGTCAGCCATATTGTCCCTTTGCGTAAAAGTAGAAAGTACTGGCATTCAACGTCTGCTGTCCAAAAGTGTTAAAGAATTATCTCTGTTGACACAGACATTGTTTGAAGATTCCTACTTCTTAGAAAATATTTTGTTCGCATCGTCACTCCCCACCTCAAATTTTGGGATCATCCAATTGCTTCCCCTGAATATTTAACCAGCAAGTGGGATTTCCCTTTGCTTTTGCATGAAGAAAGTGGCCGGGGGCATTGTCGTCATATTAAGAAATGGAGGAGTTGGACTCCGGTTGGAAAGAGACAATCTAGTCCAAAAGAAAAGCTACCATGTTAGAAGAAAATGGTAAGACCCACTACAACAAAGAAATATGTTGTTTAAAAACCATTTAAGAGGTAAGAGCCAAATACAGCATTGGCAAGGAAAGGAAGCTGAAAGTTACTACCAAACTATAATATCATACAAGCAAAGAAAAGAATTGATTGTTTTAATTCCGTTTCAAACTTCCTTTCTACCTCTAATTTCTATATTTATTGTCTCCCCATCTCAATTTGGAACTCTTCACACTCTGAATCTCAACAGATCAATTCATGGTACCACACTCAGCTTTTGGCAAAATTGAGATGATTCGTATGTTCCTTTTGTTTGCTCTGATTTTCTCAGGTACCATTCGTTTTTCTTAATCATCTTTCCTACTTGATCATATCCAGTTGCATGAGCATGTTAGTTTTCATGTTTTTGGTTTTTCATTTATGTCTCAATTTCGAAATTTAGTGTCTAATTATGAACGGGTTGCAGAATATAACGGTGTTTTACAAGGAGTGACATGTCTTGGTATCAACTATGGTCAAGTTGCTAACAATTTACCATCGCCAGAGAAGGTTCTTGATCTCTTAAGCTCCCTCAAGCTCAACAAAGCGAGAATCTATGACACCAATCCTCAGGTTTTGACAGCATTTGCCAACTCCACCGTTGAGCTTATTGTGACTGTAGAAAACCAAATGCTGCCTGTTTTGATGGACCCTCAACAAGCATTTCAATGGGTTAGCACCCACATTAAACCATACTTTCCGTTGACGAGGATCACCGGAATTGCAGTAGGCAACGAGATCTTCACCGATGATGATACTTCTTTACTAGGATACCTTATCCCTGCCATACTTAGCATTCATAGTGCATTAGTTCAATTAGGCCTGGATAGTTCAATTCAAGTCTCAACACCTAATTCCCTTGCAGTTTTGGAACAATCATACCCTCCTTCGGCTGGTAGTTTCAAAAATGAGGTTTCAGGGGTCATGTACCAATTCTTACAGTTTTTGTCTAGCACCAAGGCACCATTCTGGATCAATGCATATCCATATTTTGCTTATAAGGCCGACCCTAATAGGATTCCCCTGAACTATGTACTTTTCAACCCTAATTCAGGCATGGTTGACCCGTTCACCAAGTTAACCTACGACAACATGCTTTATGCTCAAGTAGATTCTGTCATTTTTGCTATGGCGAGATTAGGTTTCAACGGAATAGAAGTAAGGGTTTCGGAGACAGGTTGGCCGTCAAAAGGTGACACAAATGAAATTGGTGCAACCATTGAGAATGCAGCAGCTTATAACAGAAACCTGTTGAGAAGGCAGTTTGAGAACGAAGGGACGCCTCTAAGACCTAATATGAGGTTAGAAGTTTATCTTTTCGCTTTGTTCAATGAGGATTTGAAGCCGGGACCAACTTCAGAGAGAAACTACGGTATCTACCGACCTGATTGTACCATGTCTTACAATGTGGGCCTCACGGCTCTATCCAGTTCTTCGTCCACATCTTCCTCTTCCATTTCTCTTACTTCTTCGGCCAGTGCCACCAAGGTAAAGCCATAGGTTTCTTTTCTTACCTTAATCTTCCACTTTACTTTCGGCTGGCTAAATATTATATGTTCATACACTCAAAAGTTGTACAGAAAAATTTGTATACATTCAGCAATTTGTATAATACAATTATCATTGGTTGTAAATTATAATTGAATTAAATACATTTTTGTGATTGTTCTACTATGTATGTTATGATTAATGGGGCAATAACTCTAATTTTTTTAATCCTTAAATGGCACTTATTGTTGAACAGGCTGCAAAGATGGAATACCAATGCTTGGTGTACTCGATGTTTGTGTTTTTGCTGACCCTCCAAGTTTTAATGAGAAGAGCGTATTAAGTATATGCAACAAGTTCAAGTAAATACTAGGGCTAAGAGCAATAATGCATAAGTTCCACAACGTGCTCAGCCACAAATGACTTTGGAGAACACACCACAAAAACTGCCCAAACAATTCATGAACCATGCACGGCTTCTCAATCAGGATTTCTTGAACGTTATATCTCATTGTTTTGTTACAGAGGCACATCATTTCTTTCACTGTTATTATTCCCGATGATGTAGGAAACTTGCTTCTCTTTTAATTTGTTGTTCATTTTCTTTTGTGCATTAATTGTTGTGGTAGCGCAAAATGTTATGTACAAATTAGTATTATTGTTGCTCGTAAGGAGTAGGGACAATGAACTTCTCAATCTCACGTCATTGGTTGAAAAGAAAGGTACTTTTGTCCACTTTTGGACGTGGAATCCATAATTGATCTCAGATTTCTGAAGTCTGCTTTTCTTCTGTCGCACTACATACCCTGAAATATATGTATGTTAAAGAGGAAATGAATATTTATCTATGAACGAGATAATGAAAGGGCAAAGTATGAAAGGATAGGGTATTCTTGTGGTTACATTCCTTTTTATCCTGAACCAGAGGGCACTTGGCCTGCTCGGCTTTATTCTCTTAGGAGATACGAATATAATATATATACATGATCGTCAGCATAGGGTCATTTGAGTATACTTTTTATCGCAAAGGAGCTTTTCGGGATTGTTTTCCACTTTCACTTTCTCTGTAGAGAAATGGGGTAGACAACGTAAAATCAGAACCTATGTGGATTCTCTGTATATTTCACATCAGCCAACGTGGTGCACATGCAGCCCAACAGTACTTCATATGAACAACCCTACCTCCATGAGGATTTTGTTTTGTCGATGGCTATTGTCAAAATCAAGTAATCCGTGGACAAGGGTCCTCGTTTTGGGAGGGTGGATGAGGATCATCAATGTAGTTAGCTATTGTATAATTCTTGAAAAAGAAGGTAATTAGAAATTCATTAAAAATTTACTCAACTATTAATAAATTTGGAGATGGTTTTGAAAATAGTTAAAAAAAACAAGAAGATATCCAAAAACAGAGAAAAAAATGAAATTTAATGAATAATAATTCGGACATTGACGAAGAACTCTTAGGCTTTCGGGACAATGAATTCTCATCAATGTTTGTATTACTCAAGCCGTTATTCTCACTTTCGCTTCGTCTACCCCTGCTCGCACGGGTACTTCCCTCTAAAGTAGAGCACTCCCTTACCAATAGCCGTGCCTAAGGACATATCGGTTGAAGTAGACTCTTCTTTTTTATCAATCAAAACCTCCTCTCAAATTTTACAAGCTTCTTTTAAAGCATACGAGCATTAGAAAAATTCAATTGATTGCAGTTTTCTCCGGACCTCTAGGAAAAACATGAAAAAAAGGCTTTAATGGTACAATCCCTCTGTTACTCCAGAACGAAAGGGCCGATCTCATAGTTCTTATTATGTGAAGATACGTTATTAGGTGCTCCATTTTATTTTTCTATTGAGGCTGAACCTAAACATGTGCTCGAGAGATAATTAATTTGAATTTAAAAGACACACACATAATTCTTTTTAGGTATCATCACAATTCCACGTATCAATGTACAACTTTTTCTTGAATCAATGGTTTTGGCTATTAAGGACAAGCTTTTGCCCATTTGAATTGGGAAATAGTTAAAAAACAAGAAGACATACAAAAACAAAGAAACAAAATGAAATTTAATGAATAATAGTTCCATTGTCGCATGGATTATTCTTTGTGGAAATGACTTGCTTGACCTTTTAGTGTGCATAAATTAAGAAAATGTCTTTGACAAGTATGAGGCAAGATGTTGAAGGAATCAATTAACCGGTGCCTTGTCTTGTTGCCTTTCCTTTTGACACGTTATAATATTAATAGATGATGGTGAGGTCCCATGAACACGTAGGTAGAGCAAGCATGTGGTCTTGCCTATTGAAAGTTTATTATAACAAGTCATGTGGTCTTGTTGCCTACGTTCCTTTCATCTATTCTTAATTTTAGACTTGTGTAAGTAAGAAATATCGTTTTCAATTTCACTTTACATTCTATCACACATATAATTGTCTCAATCATGACGTGTAACATACATGTTGCTTATTCATCTTCGATCTTAATACAAAGAATTCTTATATACACTCACGCAAATACTATTACTCTAAAAAGATTGCCGTTTCAAGAGTCAAAAGTCCTAAAATTTAGATTGTCAAACAGTGACAATCATGTAATCCCTGTAAACATCATTAGCTCCAACAGAAAACAAACTAAAAAGGAAATTAGTAGTTTAAGTAATTGGCTGGTAGTGCATTCTTCAAGAAACTTGACCATTGAAGGCAAGCAGAGCGGCTTTCCATATTAACCTAGAGCTGAAATTTTGTCTTTATTGATTCTAATGATAATCAGAGTAAGTACCTTGCATGTGAGGGTCGTTTTCTGTTGGAATTTGAGGTCTTGATATGGTAGTATAGCTATAGGTTGCTTAATTATCTTTTAACTTGCTTTAGGGGCCATGAATAGGCTTTCTTTTAACGTCACCTTTAATTAATTTTGGCATAATTTTAGGAAGATTCTTTTATAAAGTGGAATGAAGGAAGTTATTAGAATATACATTATATATTTAGATAATTGCAATGATATAAAAAATATACCAGACTAGCCGGTTCAATCGTATTCAGCACAAACCAAATTGGTTTTCATTTTGGTTTTTACTTTTGATCATTGTGAATGAAAACTAACCGGTTAAATAATAAACCAATTGGTTTCCTCTTAACAATGAAGAATCAAATAATTCTTCTTTTTCTTTGATGCCCAAACCAGTAAATGTTTGGTCTCCTCTTGTATTTGGAAATGACTAGCTATCACTTACAATAGAGCACCAAAAAGACAACCAGAAATGCCAAATCATAGGGACCAGGCTCAAACACCCTGCATCAAAGCTTACATGCATTTATACCTCTATAACTAACACAACATCCGGTGAATTTTTACAAGCTTTAAGCTTCGACTCACTCCGCCGCATATAGGTGAGACAGCTTCAATGTTGCCAAGGTTTATTGATCGATTAATAATGCAGGATGCAACTATGGAAGACTCGGGAAATGAAGGGTGGAGATTGAAAGAGAGACGAGAAGGAGAAGGAATTAAACACTATTATTGAGGCAAAATGATCGACTAAGGATAGCAACATTCCAAAGGAACAAATTCACAATTCATAATAGATAGCGATTTTAGGGTTTGAAATTGGGAGAAGAAAGAGAGAGAGAGTATATGAGAGAACATAGATGAGTTTTAGACTTTAAGTTTTCAAGACTAGGAAAATTAATAAAACATGGAGAAATTTCGTTTTGTGTTCACTTTCTAGTTTTTATATACGATCACTGTGAAGAGAAGTATACTATAAAGAGAAGAGATTATACTTGAAATAAATAGAAAAATTCTAAAATAAGAAGAAGATATAAATTTTAGTTTTTTATGATATTAAGAATACTAGTATTGGCTGACCAAAATTCAATCCGAA
Source organism: Erythroxylum suave (assembly GCA_027563595.1). Classification (NCBI taxonomy): domain Eukaryota; kingdom Viridiplantae; phylum Streptophyta; class Magnoliopsida; order Malpighiales; family Erythroxylaceae; genus Erythroxylum; species Erythroxylum suave. Next base: position 39,646,678 of record JAOSBN010000002.1, read on the forward strand.
ACATAAATTTATTTAAAATTTAAAGAAGGACATTAAAAATTATTAATTAGTAATTTAATTTAGGATAGATGATCAATTTTATTTAAGAAAAGGGTGTGTTAAGAGTGATATTTAAGCTTTAAAGAATTATATTTAAAGAATGACACTAAAAATGTTAATAATTAGTAATTTGTTTAAGATAACTTAAGAATGTGTTAAGGGGTGATATTTAAAATTTAAATAAATATATTTAAAGAAGGGCACTAAAAATGTTATTAATTAGCAATTTAGCATAGATAATTAATTTTATTTAGGATAATTTAAGAATGTGCTAAACAGTAATAGTTAAACTTTGAAGAAGTATATTTAAAGAATGACAATAAGAAAGTAATTAATTAGTAATTTAGTATAGATAAGTAATTTTGTTTAGTAATTTTTTTCCTATGGTGGAATGTCAGTTTAATAAACAAGTGAAGATTGTGCATAGTGATAATGGTACTTAATTCTAACGCATGAACAATTATTTTAAAAAATGTGAAATTATGCACAAATCATCTTTTAAAGTAACTCTACCAAAATATAGAAGAGTAGACCATAAGCATAAGTATGCACTTAATGTAGCTTACGCAATATGATTCCAAGCTAATCTTCCCATAAAGTTTCGGGGGGAATATATTTTGACTGATAGGTACGTAATCAACAAAACACCTTCACTTGTCTTGGATGGCAAACCATTGTATGAGATTCTGTATGATAAAGCACACTTGCTTGTACATTTGCATGCTTTTAGATACTTATGTTATTTTTATAATCATAACTATACAAGAAACAAAATTTCTTTATGTAGTAAAAAACGTGTCTTTGTGGGTTACCCTTATAGCAAGAAATGATGGAGGGTATATGATCTAAAGTTGGGAGTGTTCCTTGCATCGAAGTATTTTGTGTGTTAAGATAATGGTGATCTTTAGGAATTTTAACTTGATTATGGCAGCTGGATATCCATGAGATATTGTCGATGATGTTTGTGAGCTGATTGAGTTGAGATAAAGTCCATTTGTTGGAAACTTCTTGGCTGATCACATCACCCTTGGCTAAAGGTTTTTGTGCTGCATTTTTATTAAAGTTGTCGTTCTTTTTGGAAGTTTATGTAGTTGTTTCTCTAATGTGTGTTTAACGTGATTTGGCTGATGGTGTGTGGGAGTGTAGCTGTCATGTTTTCCTTTGCTCTTGTGTGACTAAATTGGGCTACGTATTTGTTGATAGCCAGTTGTGTTCTTTCCTGTTCTTAAAAGACTATCGAGGGCAAATTTGGTAGCAGTTCTTTGGTAATGTTCACGTGATTTTAGGGCTGTGTTTTTGGGTTGAGTGTTTGATTTTCTACAACTGGTTTGCTAGCTATTGTGTGTGACTTTGCAACTGTCTTTTTGGTGTAGTGGTATGTGAAAACTTTAGAAGTTTTCGTGATTTTTTCAACTGTGTTTTCAGGAGTATTGAACTATCTTTGGCAGCTGACTTTTAGTGATTCTATCCATCTTGAACAGCTGTGTTTCTTAGTGTTATATGATTTTCAAGGCTATCCATATTTTGGTTTTTAAGTGAAAAACGTCTAAAAGACGTGTGTTATTGTAGCTGTATTTTTGGTACGTTTCGATGATAAAACATTTGTTCGATTGATGTCATTTTGATGTTTTTGTGCACGGGTTGATTGTGAGTCTTCTCAATAGTTCAAAACAGATATTGTTCTACCACTTCCCATACTTTCGGCTGATGAAGCTACATATTTAGCGAAGTGTTTTTTTTATCTCAAGTGTTTTTCTTTATTTATGTCTTTATTCATTTAATCTCTTGAGTTGTTCAATTATCATCTTTATTATTAAACATAATTGTGAAAATTCTCTTTTGAGGTTAGTATGAGGTGGTCCTACTATTGGGTCTGAAATACTTTCACATGTTGTGATGATGAAAGATAGTGTCAAGGGCTGACTGGTGTCGATATTGAATAAAAACTATTGTCGTTAGTGAAAGTATTAAACTTGGTAAGGGCTCCGCAGACATAGGCAACGTATGTCGAACTATGTTACCAAATTTTGGTGTTGATTTTTTATTTGCGATTGTGTGTTCCATTTTCTGTTTTTATTGTGCTAGATTTTGCGAAATTACAATACCCCTTCTTAAACTTTGATTGTGTTTTTTAAATATTGGCTTCCTTACATACATGACTCCTTGTGAGGTAAGACTGATGTTAATTCAATGGGTAAGGAAGATTGGAGTAGGTTAGAAAAAGAAAGTGAAGTTCCTTTTGTGAGCACAATGAAGCTAGTCAGGAAGTTGAAGTTATAAGACTTGATGACTACACCAAGAGAAGTGAGAGTCTGGTTTCTTCAAGAGGAGAAGGAATTGAAGATGTGAGTGATATTGATGTCAACAGGATTCTAGTGAGACTGATGATGATAATGAGGAAGCTTTAGGATGTGGACATCAACACAAAATGTCATCCCCATATTTTTTAGACTATGTGACAAACAACATTTGTAAGTTAAGCCTCTTTACGATTTCATCAACATAATTGCACTCCTCAGGTACAGCCTACCCTATATCACATAATATAAACTGTAATAACTTTTTTCATGTGACATCAAAATTTTATGATTGCTATTACTACAGGAACTAAACCCCAACTTGTGAGGTCCTTATCAAACTCCAACTTTTTATGGTGTAAGATATTTTTTCACAATTGATGACTATTTGAGGGGAGTATCGATTTATTTGTTGGTTACTAAAATAAAATTTTTAATGACTTTCTGTAATTTTTTTGGTATAGTGGAATGTCAGTTTAATAAATAAATAAAGATTATGCATTGTAATAATAGTACCAAATTTAAATGCATGAACAATTATTTTCAGAAACATGGTATTATGTATGAATTATGTTGTAAAGGAACTCCACAACAAAAAAGAAGAGTAGAATTCAAGCATAAGCATATGCTTAATGTAGCTTAAACATTGTGATTCTAGGTTAATCTTCCAACAGAGTTTTAAGGGGAATGTACTTTGGTTGATAGGTATCTAACCAACAGAACACCTTCACTTGTTTTGGATGACAAAACACCGTATTAGATTCTGTATATTAAAGAACCTCCCTTGGACATTTACATGCTTTTGGATACTTATGTTATGTTCATGATCAGAACTACAGAGAAG
>JAOSBN010000002.1:39726578-39740558 GCA_027563595.1 Erythroxylum suave
CCGCCCCCGTATTCCTATTGATCAAACCCCCAACTTTCTATTCAATTAAACATGCTAGATCAACCCAAATCTTAAATTTGAGACCTAATCTCAAAGAAATCAGAAATCAATTTACGTTGCAAGTACTTACTTATTGATGCAAATTAATTTCTTGAAGTAACTTGGAAGACATTTATGCCTTACTTGAAGAATTCAATTATGAAATTTAATTAATCATCAAATCTAAGGTTACAAGGATATAATAAGGTATAAACGCCCTTGGCCAAGTTCTAACGCTAATAGGAATAGGTTTCCAAGCCCATTTAATGAAAACTAGGCTAATCCTAACAAATCTTGGAGTATCTAGCCCATTGAACATAATCTGATCCAAGTCTTTTTAGGAATGGGATAAACACATTAAAACAAATAACTCTAAAAAAAATTATGCCCCAAACAAGACTTGAGCTTGTTTCCCAAAATGGCTAAGTACTAGCCTGTTCCAACGCCTCCTCTAACAAAGTCATAAGCTTAGGCATGCCTTGGTTTTGCTCCATGGATGTTTTGACCTCCTCATATACTTGACTTGTGATTTAGGCTTGAACAAAAGCTTGCATTACTTGTTTAAGCCTTGAAGCTTGTTGCATTGTAATTGAACCATTTGGCATGTGTAGCTTGTCGGGTTGATGTGTAAGGCGTGGAACTTCATTGTGAAGGCTAGGTGTATCATCCTCTCCCTCCTTTAAAGGATTCGTCCTCGAATAAGACCCTATATTATTAAAGGGAGAGAGATCAGCAACATTAAAAGTAACAGACACTTGATACTCACCTGGCAAATCAATTCTGTAGGCATTATCATTAATTCTCTCAAGCACTTGGAATGGACTATCGCCTCTAGGATCTAACTTGGATTTCCTTTGCCTAGGAAACCTCTCCTTCCTGAAATGCACCTAACCCCAATCTCTAGGCTCAAACCTCAACAACTTGCACCCTTGATTAGCCCTGTGTGCATTTGCTTCTCTCTGGTTCTTTATTTGCTACCTTGCTTTCTTATAAATGATATTCACTAATTCGGCCTTGTGTTGTCCATCCTTGCTAGATAACTCATGTAATGGAAAAGGACACAAATCCAAAGGCATCAAAGGGTTAAATCCATAAACTAGCTCAAATGGTGAATAACCAGTAGTAGAATGAATGCTCCTATTATATGCAAATTCAACTAATGGTAAACATTGTTCCTAAGTTTTAATATTTTTTCCCTATAACAGCACGCAAAAGAGATCCTAAGTTCTATTGACCACTTCAGTTTGGCCATCTGTTTAAGGATGAAAAGTAGTAGAAAACGAAAGCTTAGTTTCTAACTTTCCCTAAAGAACACACCAAAAATGACTCAAGAACTTTACATCACGGTTTGAAACAATGGTTTTAGGAACATCATGCAAATGCACAACATCCCTAAAGAACAAATCATTAATATAAGTGACATCATTAGTTTTATGACATGCAATAAAGTGTGTCATTTTGTTAAACCTATCAATAACCACAAATATGCTATCTCTACCTTTTTTTGTCCTAGGCAGCCCCAATACAAAGTCTATAGATATGTCAGTCCAAGGACGCTTAGGCACAGACAAAGGAGAATACAAACTATGTGGATGGGTTTTTGATTTCGCTTGTCTACATGCAACATACCTAGAATAGATTTTTGTAACATCGTTTCTCATGTTAGGCCAATAAAATGTTCACAAAGTATGTCATATGTCTTTTGCATCCTAAAGTGACCCATCAATCCTCCACAATGTGATTCACGAATAAGTATTTCATGCATAGAGCAAATAGGCACACAAAGCTTATTCTCCCTAAACAAGTATCGATCATGCCTATAAAACTTTTGAAATTTAGCATGCTCACACGAACCATAAACATTCCCAAAATTAGAATCTGAAGCATACAAATCTCTAATAAACTCAAATCCAAGCATTTTAGAACTCAAAGTATTGATTAGAGTGTACCATCTTGATAGTGCATCAGCCACTACATTCTCCTTACCTTACTTGTACTTAATCACATATGGAAAAGTTTTAATGAACTCTAGCCATTTCAGATGTCTCTTGTTCAACTTACCTTGGCCCTTCAAATGCTTGAGTGAGTCATGGTTAGAGTGAACCACATACTCCTTTGGCTATATATAGTGTTGCCAAGTTTGCAATGCTCTCACCAGGGCATATAGTTCCTTGTCATAAGTGAAATAATTCAATTGTGGCCCATGAAGCTTCTCACTGAAATATGCAATGGGACGCCTACCCTACATCAAAATAGCACCAATACCTAACCCGGAGGCATCACATTCAATCTCAAAAGCTTCATTGAGGTTAGGCAAACTTAAAACAGGTGCAGAACACAACTTATCTTTCAAAGCATTAAACACAAGTTCTTGGGCGTCACTCCATTTAAAGCCAACATCTTTTTTAATGATTTTAGTTAATGGCGCATCAATGGTGCTAAAATCTTTGACAAATTGCCTATAAAAGCTAGCCAAACCATGAAAAATACACACATCACCAACATAATTAGGAGTAGGCCAATCTTTGATAGCCTTTTAACCTTCTCCTCATCAACATGAGCACCATGGGCAGAAATAACAAAGCCAAGAAATACAACTTTATCCATACAAAAAGAACACTTTTTAAGTTTAGGATAAAGCTTTTCACACCTAAGTGCCTCTCGTGTAGATTTAAGATGTAAAACATTCTTATCAAGGCTTTTGCTGTAAATCAGAATATCATCAAAATATACAACAACAAACTTGTCAATAAATTCACGCAAAACATGGTTCATCAATCTTATGAAAGTGCTAGGTGCATTTGTCAAACCAAAAGGCATCACTAACCATTCATATAAACCATATTTAGTTTTAAAGGCTATTTTCCATTCATCTCCTACTTTCATTCTAATTTGATGATAGCCACTCGTAAGGTCAATCTTTATAAAGTAACAAGCATCATGTAATTCATCAAGCATATCATCTAATCTAGGAATTGGATGGCGATACTTTACCATTATCTCATTCACTGCCCTGCAATCCACACACATGTGCCAAGTCCCATCTTTCTTTGGCATTAGTAATATTGGAACTGCACATGGGCTTAAGCTTTCTCTCACGTACCCCCTCTTTAAAAGTTCCTCCACTTGCTTTTGAAGCTCCTTTGTCTCCTCAGGATTACTCCTATAGGCTGGGTAGTTTGGAATTTGAGCTCCTGGCACAAAATCTATTTGATGTTCAATACTTCTTAAAGGTGGGAGTCCTTTAGGCATCTCATCTGGAAAGACATCTAAGTATTCCTGAAAAACATATTTAATAAGACTAGGTACAGAAGAGTCACGGTCAACCTCATTATAAAGAATTCTCTATAGTTAAGCAGAATTAAAGGCTTAGGTGTGTAAAGCACTTGTCTCGGATCTCTTGATTTTGCAAAAAAGGTACTCTTTTTTCTTTCACTCTTCTTTTCACTCAACTCTCCTTTTTCTATTGCACTTCCTTCTGTTTCTTCTCACTAGTGCAATCTCTTTCAATTGGGCCTTTATCTTTATTTTTTGAATGGCTTCTTTTCCTTTTCTTCTTTTCAAACTCTTAGCCTCCCTTAGTTTTTGTTCTTCCATGGCTTTTGCAAGCCTCATTTGATCCTCATTAACCTACTTTGGTTTCAAAAGCGTTAAAACATAGGTTTGATCTCCCATCTTAAATGAGTACCTATTCTTGTAGCTATCATAGATCACACCCCTATCATATTGCCAAGGCCTCCCCAATAATATGTAACTCGCCTACATTGGTAATACATCACACAAAACCTCATCAGAATACCTCCCCATGGAAAATGCAACCTTTACTTGCTTGTGTACCCTTGCTTCTCAACATTCATTGAGCCATTGTAGCTTGTATCGGCTAGGATGTTTAATAATAGGCAACTCCAACTTCTCCACTAAAATTGTACTAGCTACATTTATACATCTTCCCCCATCAATTATCTTACTACACATTTTACCATTGATTAAGCAACGTGTATGGAAGATGTTTTCCCTATGCTCATCTACTTTTACCTTTAACGCACATTGAGAGCACGCCTAACCATAAGGGCTTTGGCTTGGATAGGCTCCTCTACCTCCACATCACTGCAATCCTCAAGCTCAGGCATTTCTTCTCCATCATTCTCATGGGACTCAATTTCCCCCATCATCTCTCAAAAGCATAACATTTCTATTTGGGCGTTGTGAAGCAATATGACTAGATCCCAAACACTTAAAGCATTTAATATCCCTATGCTTAGTGGATGCATTGACACTATTTGGGTGAGAATTCATACCTTTAGAGGCTATCCCCTTATCTTTAGACTTGTCCCTGTAGTCATTGGACTTTCCCTTGCCCTTTTCTTCCTTCTTAGGCCACTTGGAACCCTAGGAACTTGAAGAACCAAAATTGTAAGCTTTATTGGAGCTATTACTCTTCAATTGTTTTTCAATTTTCATGGCTATGCTGACCATTTCATCAAGCTTCATATAATGATGCAACTCTACAATGTTGGCTATCTCCTAACTAGCAAGAAACCGAGCCATGGTGGCTTCCCTTTCTTTTTCAATATCAGCCCTTATCATAGCCATTTCCATCTCTTTGTGTAGTCCTCAACGTTCTTAGTACCTTGTCTCAAGGTCTAGAGTTTCTAGTGCAACTCCTTGTAGTAGTAACTAGGAACAAAACATCTCTTCATGTTGGACTTCATCTCCTCCCATGTTTCAACAGGTCTATCTTTAGCCCTTCTTCTATTCAGAAGTATTTGTTCTCACCAAACAGCTGCATAGTCAGAGAATTCAACTGCTGCCAACTTCACCTTATTTTCTTTTGAGTAGTTGTGGCAAGCAAATATCATCTCTACTTTCCTTTCCCACTCTAGGTAGGCTTCTACGTCATTCCGCCCTTGGCAAGATAGAATCTTCATTTTGATGCTTCCTATGTTTCTATCAACTCTCCCATCTTCTTCCTCATCTCTGTCCCTTTCAACTCTCCCCCTATGGCCTCCTCTATTTCGGTCTCTATCTCATCTTCCTCCTCTTCCATAGTTTCGAACTTTATGCCAACCCTCTCATCATCTTCTTCATAACCAGCAACTTCTTTTTCATATTTTTGGGGATTGTGAGCTATAGTTGAAGCTCTTTCTCTTGGTCATTATTTCAGCCTCTATCTCCTCTTCCTCCTCTTCCGGAGTTTCGCACTTCTGCCACCCCCTCTCATCATCTTCTTTATAACCAGCAACTTCTTCTTGATAGTTTTGGGGATTTCTAGTTATAGATGAAGCTCTTTCTCTTGATGCATTATTAACTGAAAAATCTTGCAAAGCTCTAATTAATCTATCTTATCTTTCAAACTTGTTACTGACATCTCTAAACATGTCTTCTATCCTTAGAAACTGATTTTACATAGCTTCTAAAGTAAAGAATGTCTTATTTTGTTGTTCATTGTCATTTCCTTTTCCTTCATTAGACTTCCCATCACTATTACCATCCTTATCATTTGGCTTAGACATGGTGTAAATCTGCCAAAAAACATTAGAAAGGACCTCACAATCACTCCCTCATGTGTTTCCCATAAATTAAATTGTACACTTGTGTTATCACACAGTATTAATGACTTTTCACTATATAAGCTCACCCTCTTGCCTTTTACCTCGCAAGTGATGTCTTTGAAGTTACTTTCCAAAAACCAATTCAACAAAACTAAGCAAACATTAAGCAACACAAATTAATTGGAAAGAACAAGTAAATCCTAACAAGTAACGAAACAAGAACAATTATAGAAGCAAAGTAATGCACAGACAGAAATAAAATAGTATGCTGATACACAGATGGAAAAGATTTGTATGCAATGATTTTTGTTTATAATTGAACAATATGAATGCATGATTGTCCAATTCAATGTAAGGGAAGTAAAGAAAGGCACAAACAAGAAAGTAAACTAAGAATTCAAAGAAAGACACTCAATATTGTAAAACTCAACCAAAAAAAAAAACCGAGAGCTCAAAGAACAAATTTCACATATGCTCAAGGTTTAAAGTAAGGTAGCTCGACGTGCTTTTTAATGGTTTTTTTTTATTTTTTTGGGATGCTGTTCACTTTTTTTTCGGCCATTGATCATGTTTTTTTGGTACTATTCACTTTTGGGGGTATTGTTCACATTTTTTTGAGTACTGTTCACTTTTTTCCGGTACTGTTCACTTTTTTTGATAGTGTTCACGTTTTTTTTTAAAATAGATAAGAAAAACACAATAAAGATGTGTATGAGTTCAATAGAATTAATCCAAAGCTCTGATACAAAGATGATACGAAAATCTCAAGAAAACAAGGTTTTTGAAACCCCCCTAATCCTATTGATCAAACCCCCAACTTTCTATTCAATTAAACATGCTAGATCAAACCCCAAATCTTAAGTTTGAGACCCAATCAAAGAAATCAGAAATCAATTTATGTTACAAGTACTTACTTATTGATGCAAATCAATTTCTTGAAGTAAACATGAAGACATTCACGCCTCACTTGAAGAATTCAATTATGAAATTTTATTAATCATCAAATCTAAGGTTACAAGGATATAATAGGATGTAAATACCCTTGACCAAGTCCTAACCCTAATAGGAATGGGTTTGTAAGCCCATTTAATGAAAACTAGGCTAATCCTAAAAAATCTAGGAGTATTTTGCTCATTAAACATAATCTTATTCAAGTCATTTTAGGAATGGGCTAAACACATTAAAACAAATAAGTCTAAAAAAAATTGTGCCCCAAACAAGACTTGCTTGTTTCCAAAATGGCTAAGTACTAGCCTCTTCCAACGCCTCCTCTAACAAAGTCACAAGCTTGGGCATGCCTTGGTCTTCCTCCATGAATGTTTCGGCTTCCTTATGTACTTGACTTATGATTTGGGCTTGGACAAATGCTTGCATTGCTTATTTAAACCTTGAAGCTTATTGCGTTGTAATTGGACCATTTGGCATGTGTAGCTTGTCAGGTTGATGTGTAAAGTGTGGAACTCCATTACGAAGGCTGGGTGTATCAAAGAGAAGTACTAACTGCTTTGGCAACTCGCATGCCAAATCTCTCCAAAACTTTATTGAGATAATTCACCTGGGTCAAGAATAATCTACTAGCTCCTCGATCACGTCTTATCTCCATTCCAATAATTTTCTTTGCAGCTCCCAAATCCTTCATCTCAAATTCACCATGCCATAAGGCCTTTAAATGGTGAATAATTGTGATATTCTTGGCTGCAATGAGCATATCATCAACACATAACAACAAATAGATGAATGAGTAGTCATCTAACTTGGAAGTAAACACAATTATCATACATGCTCCTGGAGAAATCATAACCTAACATAAATGAATCAAACCTCTTATACCACTACTTTGGAGACTGCTTCAATCGGTACAAGGAGTTCTTTAACAAACACACCTGGTCTTCCTTTCCTGCAACTTCAAAACCTTCAAGTTGTTTCATATAAATCTGCTCATCTAATTCTCCATGCAGTAATGTTGTCTTAACATCAAGCTATTCTAATTCCAACTCAAATATGGAAACCAATGCAAGTAATACATGAATAGAGCTATGTTTCACCACTGGTGAGAAAACATCATTAAAATCAACACCTTGTACCTAACTACAGCCCTTTGCAACTAAACGTGCCTTATATCTTGCATTTTCAACACCTGAAGTACTTTCTTTTCTTTTGAAGACTCATTTTTAACAAACAATTTTCTTACCCTTCGGCGGCTTCACCAGAACCTAAGTATCATTCATGTACAGAGATTCCATTTCTTCATTCATAGCCTCCACCTACTTATCAGCATTAGTACTTGAAATTGCCTCTGTATATGTGGAAGGTTCATCGTCACCACTATTTTCCTGTGTCATTAATAATGCATATGCAACTAAATTTACATACCTTTGTGGTGGTTGAATCTCCCATCTTGGTCTGTCGTTGACTATAGAATGTTCTTCTTCTACTGGTTCATCTTGAACATGATCAAGATCTGGTTCATTAATATGATATGTTTGATATGTAGAAGATGTCTGTGAAGGAATTAAACTACCAATCTCTAACTCCACCTGCTTCTTTATACTATCCTCTTTTTCTAAATTACAAGGATTACAAGACTCTTTTCTAGGATACAACATAGAGAATTCATCAAATGTAACATCCCTACTAATTACAAATTTAGGTGACTCAGGATCGGGACACCACAAATGATATCCTTTCACCCCTGAAGCATAACCGAGAAAAATACATTTCTTAGCCCTTGGCTCTAACTTTCCCTCATTTACATGCATATATATTGAACACCCAAATATTCTTAAAGTATAGTAATTAGTAGGAGTACCTGACCAAACTTCTTTCAGAGTCTTGAAATTGAGAGTAGCACAAGGAGAGCGGTTGACGATGTAGCAAGCCGTAGCAATAGCTTCTGCCCAAAAATCAAGTGTAAATCCTACATTAGAGATCACACACCAAGTCCTTTCTAAAAGAGTATGGTTCATGCACTTGGCGACTCCATTTTGTTACAGAGTCATTCTGATGGTGTGATGCTGAGCAATTCCTTCATTCTTACAAAATTTATTGAATTCACCTCCACAAAATTCCAAACCATTACATATCCGTAGCCGCTTAACATGTTTTCCTGTATGCTTTTCAATCAAAACTTTCCATTGCTTAAAGGTTAAGAAAACATCATTCTTATGTTTCAATTAATACACCCAAACCTTCTTTGAATAATCATCTATAAAAGTCAACATATACCGGGCACCACCTTTAGATGGAACACGGGAGGGGCCCCAAAGATCATAATGAATATAATCCAAAGTACCTTTAGTTTTGTAGACAACTAGAGAATTGAAACTGACTCGTTTCTGCTTCCCGAAGATATAATTCTCACAGAAGTCCATCTTACCAGTACTTTGACCACAATGTAAACCTCTCTTGCTTAACAACGTTAAGCCTTTCTCACCTATGTGTCCCAAACGCATATGCCACAATTTGGTAATTTCATCATCAATAGAGACTGTCGTAACACCTGTTACTGTAGATCCCTGCAAAATATACAGACTACTAGATCTGCATGCTTTCATCATTGCAAGAGCACCTTTAGAAATTTTCAAAACTCCACCTTCAGTTGAGAACTTGCACCCTTGAGAATTGGAAGTGCTTAAAGAGATGAGATTTTTCTTCAAATTAGGAACATGTCTAACTTCAGTGAGTGTTTTAATGATACCATCATACATTTTGATCTAAACTGTACCTTTACCAACGACTTTACAAGCCATATTATTACCCATCAAAACAATTCCACCATCCAATGACTCATAAGTGGAAAAACACTCCCTGTGAGGACTTATGTAGTAAGAACAACCTGAATCGAAAATCCACTCCTTATTAGACCTGACTTTATCTTCTGTGGCTACACAGATAATTTCCTCATTCTCATCTGCTGCTACACTGGCTTCAACAGTGTTCTTATTATTCTACTCAATTTTATTTTTCTTCTTATATTTCAATTTATAGTAGTCAATCTTTATATGCCCCTTTTTCTTGCAACAATTACAAATTTTATGTCTGGATTTTGACCTACCTTTGGATTTACTCCTTTCAAAATCTCTATTTTCATATCTACCTTGTACAAATAGGCCCTCTGCCTAACTTCCACTAGTCTCCCCAGTGATGTCCCTATCAATCTACTCTTTTGACTTTAATGCAGACTTAATACTATTATATGAGACTGATTCTTTACCATAAATCATAGTATCACGAAAATATTTGAAGAACTGGGGGAGGGAACATAATGATAATATAGCCTGATCTTCATCCTCAAATTGTACATCTACATTCTTCAAATCCAAAATAATAGAATCAAATTTATCCATATGTGAAAGACTAGATGTACCTTTTGTTATCCTCAACATGTACAACTTCTGTTTCAAATAAAGCTAATTTTCCACCATCATCTCCATGTACATGGCTTTCAACTTATCCCACATACCTTTAGTTGTGTTTTCACCAACAATCTCCTGCAAAACCTCATCGAAGAGATTCAATATGATGACTGATCTAGCCTTTTTATCGAGATTTGTGAATTCATCTAATGCCACATCTGCTGACTTTTTCTCCACTCTATCATGTGCAATCTCACACCCATCTTGTATTAAAATGGCCTGCATCTTGAGCTGCCACATATCGAAGTTAACACTCCAGTCAAACTTTTCGATAGAGGTCTTCGTTATCGTCGTGATGGCTAAAAATTGATATTTCGACTATTTTTCAACAAGTGGACCGCACATATAAAACCAGACAGTGGGCCCCGCAAAAGCAATAGACGCAGGCCCCACAAACAAAGTTGAGATATGGGCCCAATTGACAAAACTGAACTTCGTTTATAAAACTAAGGCAGTGGGCCCCGTAAGATAAAGCATAGACAGTGGGTATTACAAGATAAAATCAAGGCAGTGGGCTCCACAAGATAACACCGAGGTAGTGGGCTCTGTTTGGACTCATAATAAAAATCTAAGTTACTTTCTGATGTGGAGGATCTACCTTAGTGGCAACCATAGAGCATACGATAAGTTAGACCAACAAGAGAATCTCTGATACTAATTTGTTAAGGAAAATGCCCTCAGATCTGATACCGGTTGAATTTAATAGCCTTAATCTTATTATGTTAAATAAAGAAAACGCAAAATAAATGGGATAGGACACAAAGATTTATGTAGTTCGGTCAATGTGACCTACATCCCCAGCCGGAGGGTGAGCCAAATTCACTAACATGTCGAGGATGAACAATAGAAGGTTTTATAAAATTTCTCAATGAAAGAAATTGAAAGAAGAATAAAGGAGTGGTGTGTCCTTTGGTGTAAGTAATGAAGCCTCAGCATTTCCTCTATTTATAACAAAATTTTAGAGCATCCGTTCCAAAGGATTTTGTCAATTTTCCTTCAATCTCTCCACAATCTTTGTACTTGAAAATCTCACTAAAAGCAAGCTTGAAGATTTTGGCCTAACGTGACCAAAAAAACAAAGTCTATCTTGGCTACAATATTTAACTTTTAAGGGGGCCGTGGGGCCCACATCCTGACTTTGCATATGGAGCCTGTGTCCATTGCTTTTATGAGACTTGCTATCCGGTTTTACATGTGGGGCCCACTTATCAAAAAATAGTCAAAATATCAATTTTTAGCCATCATGACGATAACGAAGACCTCTATTGAAAAGTTTGACTGGAGTATTGACTTCGATATGTGGCAGCTCAAGAGCAGGCCATTTTAATACAAGATGGGTGTGAGATTGCACTTGATGAAGTGGAGAAAAAGCCAACAGATGTAGCGTTAGATAAATTCACAAATCTAGATAAAAAGGCTAGATCAAACATCATATTGGATCTCTTCGATGAGGTTTTGCAGGAGGTTGTCGGTGAAAACACAACTAAAGGTATATGGGATAAGTTGAAAGCCATGTACTTGAAGAAGACGGTGAAAAATCTGCTTTATTTGAAACAGAAGTTGTACATGTTGAGGATAACAAAAGCTACATCTATTCTTTCACATCTGAATAAATTTGATTCTATTATTTCGGATTTGAAGAATGTAGATGTACAAATTGAGAATGAAAATCAAGCCATATTATCGTTATGTTCTCTCCCCTAGTTCTTTAAATATTTTCGTGATACTAGATTTATGGTAAAGAGTCAGTCTCATATAATAGTATTAAATTTGCATTAAAGTCCAAAGAACAAATTGATAGGGACATCATTAAGGAGAGTAATACAAGTCAGGTAGAGGGGCTATTTGTACAAGGTAGTTATGAAACTAGATATTTTGAAAGGAGTAGACCCAAAGGTAGGTCAAAATCTGAACATAGAAATAAAATTTGTAATTATTGCAAGAAAAAGGGGCATATAAAGGTTGACTGCTATAAATTGAAATATAAGGAGAAAAATAAAATTGAGCAGAATGAGAATGAGGAAATTATCTTTACAGCTATACAAGATAAAGTCAGTTCTAATAAGGAGTGGATTTTAGATTCGGGTTGTTCTTACCACATGAGTCCTGACAGGGTGTGTTTTTCCACTTATGAGTCATTGGAAGGTACAATTGTTTTGAGGGGTAATAATATTGCTTGTAAAGTTGCTAGTAAAGGTACAGTCTAGATCAAAATGTATGATGGTATCATTATAACACTCATTGACATTAGACATGTTCCTGATTTGAAGAAAAATCTAATCTCTTTAAGCACTCTCAATTCTCAAGGCTGTATGTTCTCAGCTGAAGGTGGAGCTTTGAAAATTTCTATAGGTGCTCTTATAATGATGAAAGCTTGCAGGTCTGGTAGTTTGTATGTTTTCCAGGGATCTACAGTAACAGGTATTGTGGCGGTCTCTACTGATGACGACAGTACCAAATTGTGGCACATATGTTTGGGGCACATGGGTGAGAAAGGTTTAATGTTGTTAAGCAAGAGAGGTTTACTTTGTGGTTAAAGTATTGGTAAGATGTACATTTGTGAGAATTATATCTTTAGGAAGCAAAAACAAGTCAATTTCAGTTCTTTAGTTGTCTACAAAACTAAAGGTACTTTGGGTTATATTCATTTTGATTTTTAGAGGCCCTCTCATGTTCCATCTAAAGGTGGTGCTCGGTATATGTTGACTTTTATAGATGATTATTCAAGAAAGGTTTGGGTGTATTACTTGAAACATAAGAATGATGTTTTCTTAACCTTTAAACAATAGAAAGTTTTAATTGAAAAGAAGATAGGAAAACATATTAAATGGCTACGGATAGATAATAGTTTGGAATTTTGTGGAGGTGAATTCAATGAATTTTGTAAGAATGAAGGAATTGCTCAACATCACACCAATAGAATGACTCCATAACAAAATGGAGTCACCGAGTGCATAAACTAGAATCTTTTAGAAAGGGCTCGATGTGTGATCTCTAATGTAGGGTTGACACTTAATTTTTAGACAGAAGCCATTGCTACGGCTTGCTACATCGTCAACTGCTCTCTTTGTGCTCCTCTTAATTTCAAGACTCTGGAAGAAGTTTGGTTAGGCACTCCTACTAATTACTCTACTTGAAGAATATTTGGGTGTCCAACATATATGTATGTAAATGAGGGAAAGTTAAAGCCTAGGCCTAAGAAATGTATTTTTCTTAGTTATGCTTCAGGGGTGAAAGGATATCATTTGTGGTGTCCTAATCCTGAGTCACCTAAATTTGTAATTAGTAGAGATGTTACATTTGATGAATTCTCTATATTGTATCCTAGAAAAGAGTCTTGCAATCCTTGTAATTTAGAAAAAGAGGATAGTATAAAAAAACAGGTGGAGTTAGAGATTGGTAGTTCAATTCCTTCACAGATGTCTTCTATATATCAAACATATCATGTTGATGAACCAGATCTTGATCATGTTCAAGATGAACCAGTAGAAGAAGATTATTCCATAGCCAGCGTTAGACCAAGACGAGAGATTCAACCACCATAGAGGTATGCAAATTTAGTTGCATATGCATTATCAATGGCACAGGAAAGTGGTGGAGACGATGAACCTTCCACATATACGGAGGCAGTTTCAAGTACTTATGCTGATAAGTAGGTGGTGGTTATGAACGATGAAATGGAATCCTTATACAAGAATGATACTCAAGGTATGGTGAAGACGCTAAAGGGTAAGAAAATTGTTAGCTACAAATGGGTCTTAAAAAAAAAAGTACTTCAGGTGTTGAAAATGCAAGGTATACGGCACGTTTAGTTACAAAGGGCTACAATCAGTTACAAAGGGCTAGAATCAAGTACAAGGTGTTGATTTTAATGATGTTTTCTCACCAGTGGTGAAACTGATTGAGCAAAGTTTATATTATAAATTGGCTGCATTTTCATAGCTGCTATTGCATTTGTTTACTCCTAATTGATG
>JAOSBN010000002.1:39749358-39769477 GCA_027563595.1 Erythroxylum suave
AGGATTACTAAGAAAGCTAACAATCATACTCAATCCTTTTATTGTCCAATATTCTAGAGGAACATTAAATAGGTTTATCCACATTGGAACAGGTCATTTTTCCTTGCAATCGATCAGAAATCCTGGTTGCCAAGGCTGTAGAAATAATGAAAAATTAGCTACATACCACGACCTTCTTCTACTGCCTTTAGCGCTAGAGCTTTAGTGGAGAATCTGAATAAGATGTATTTGTCCTCTGCTACGATAACTTCCACAAATCATTTATTCTTCTAAGCTATTTGAGTCCATTTTTTAATAACCAAAAAAGTCAGTCTTTTATCCCAGAAACCCAACGAGAGAGTTTTCCCAAGATTTGACCCCTTCTTCTAGAGTTTATCTATCAAGAACGACTATAGTTCGACCATCTTCTATCTTTGGGGGGCAGAAATACAAGGCAAGATCTGTAGATCCTCCCACTACTTGCTTCCATGTTCTCCTCTCAGTCGAAGGGTTGGTAGGAGTTGGAGGAGGAAAGCGGATGGTTGCTTCTTTTGGTGGGTAGGAAGCTGTGGCTACTAGAGTGGATGTGATTTGAGT
Source organism: Erythroxylum suave (assembly GCA_027563595.1). Lineage (NCBI taxonomy): Eukaryota > Viridiplantae > Streptophyta > Magnoliopsida > Malpighiales > Erythroxylaceae > Erythroxylum > Erythroxylum suave. The sequence goes on from JAOSBN010000002.1 coordinate 39,749,935, forward strand.
CGGGTTAAGGAGGGATTTCAAAGTGTGCTCTAAGGGTAAATGTGAGAAAAATGGTGAGCGTAAAGGTGGAAAGGTCTCCTTGTTGAGTGCTTGAGCTGGGATGAGAGATATTTTCTATGGATTCTGCATTGTTGAAAGGGAGAAAACAGGTACTAAAAGTGGAAAGTCAAGAAGCCGGAAATTATGTAGGTAATGGAAAGGCCTATGATGCCCTTGGTAACTGCCGGGGGGAATATGGGTAGAGTTGTTGAGGGAGGATTAGCGGATTTGAGGACAAGAGGATGGAGCAAGGGCAGGAAAGGGGAAGAATGACGGGAGCACTAGAGGTGAAAGGTGAACGAAATAGAGGAAGAGAAGAAGGAGAGCGGGGAGGGTGGGGGGGTGCGCGGAAGTAAGTTTCAAAGAGAGGTTAGAGAGAAGTTAGAGGACCTCTCTCTAACTCATTGTCTCTTCAGTTCCTTGGTTCAACAGTTGATGGCAGTGAGCTTGTCACAGCTGTTAGCCTCTGTACTCCCTTGTCAGTCATTTGTTCAACATTCTTACCTCTGATCATTGAAGCACACATCTTTGTACTGGAGCACTATATACCTACCAAGTAGCCGTATTTGATCTTACAAGATCCATGGAATGTGCCTATATGTCAATTTTTTGCTAGGATTTATTTATTGCTTTATTTATCCATTTAAAGTTTGCAACAAAAGATTCCTTCTCTCTATCAAAGATACACCGTGCTAAAAATAGCACAAACAGTAAAATCATTGTTCATCTGTAACAGTAGTAATGATTTATGATTCTGATTCTGATTCTCATAACAATACTCCAATACTGCCAAATATTGATCAATCCTTTGATCTGAGACAAGTTGTTCCGATCATAAATAGGTTTCTCAGAAACTTTCCTGTCTTACATTTCAATGTGTTGACAGGTTATGACACTCCTTATAACCTGGCCACGGTACGAGGAATGTCCCAGTCTGTAACAATATGGTTACGAGTTATCTCCTTGAGTGAGCGGCATCCACTTAGTGCCATTGTTAGTTCAAACTCGTCTCGAAGCATCTGAAGTACTTTTCTCACACCAGCCTCACCTTCAGCAGCCAATGAATATACAACCGGCCTTCCTATCTGAAATTGAGACAGAAAATCCAAAAGGTGAAGATCGCTAGAATTATGTTATAACTAAGCCTCTATCCTTCTCTCCCCGTGTCCATGAGTTTTAATTTTCTGGTAAGTGATAACATTTAGTTGATGTGTGTGTGAATGCAATTACTACTTACAAATATCCCAGATGCTCCCAGTGCCAATGCTTTGAACACATCTGTTCCACGCCGAACTCCACCGTCGAGAAAAACAGGAACTTGGCCTTGTGCACCTTTAACAACCTACAAAATGGAAATTACTGCAGGTTACAGTTTCGAACGTATTTCTACCATATCTATGGTCCCATATTCACATTGAAGAGTGGAATGAAAGTGAGAACATCAAGCAAAGATGTGGCAAAAATCAAGCATAATGCGAAGACACTATGATTTGTCAAAACCAACAGAAGCACATTTACCTCTTCCAAAGCCATAATAGTAGCAGGTACATAATCAAGCTGACGAGCCCCATGATTGGAGACAATGATTCCGGCAGCTCCATTTTGTACTGCTAGTCTTGCTGCAGTGATGGCAAGAAGGCAAAAACATACATCAGGAATTCCATAAAAGATCAAAATAGAAGATGAGACTAATTCATTTTGCTCTCTCTGGCAAAGCAGAGCAAAGATGGATATATTCTTATTCTTTTTACCATCCTCAGCAGTGATTACACCCTTCACCAGAATTGGCAACGAGGTTATTGTTTTTAGCCACTTCACATCCTGCTCGAGTAGCAATAAAAGTTTGTGAAAAGTTTGTTCTTGTAACAGGTTTGTGTCTGATAACATTACACCAACTCACCTTCCAGCTGAGGGACCGGTCAATTTGGCCAGCAACATAAGAAGCCAGTCCAGAGTCATTGGTCTGAAAAGTCAATTAACAGAATCATTAACCTAAACATAGTTGACATAACTAAATCATGTAATGATAATGACAGAATCCCTCCTTTAGCTAAACACCTTATCCATTTTGCCAAGGTCCAAGCCCTCAAAGTTCTTCAAAGTCAAAAACGGTGGCAGTGTAAACCTGACAAGAATAAATCGAAGCATTACAAATTTGCCACAGCACAAATATCTTGTCTCTTTTCATCTCCCTTTCTTGTTAGTTGAAGAATAGCAAGAACTATACTCTAGGAGTTATAAGTTATTTTAGGCCTAATAGTAACCTGTTCTTGATATCAGCTTCTCTCCGACCGAGTCTTGGAGTATCAACAGTGAGGGCAATTGCCTTGAAACCAGCCCTCTCGGCTCTTCTCACAAGCTGAGCAACTACATTCCTGTCCTTGTACACCTGAATGAGGTGGACAGTAGTACTTTCAATTTGTTTGTCAACGCAGAACTTGAACAATTCTAAAGGGCAGAAAGCAATACAAACTACAAGAGACGGAAGAGGTGGTTTCGCAACTCACATAGAGTTGGAAAAAGCGAATTCCAGGCCCTGTTGAAGCAACCTCCTCTACACTGGAAGTGGCCCACGAGGATAGTGTCTGAAACATTACATGCAATGCAAACTTAGCATAGCAGATAGTTCAAACTTAATTTTAATTACTTGGAGAAGCTGAGCGATGTGAGTTTAGTATTGAAAACCAAGAAGATTGCACAAAATATGAAAGTTCAAATTTCAAATTTTCGGACAAAAAAGGAAGAACCAAACCATTATCGTGCCAGCTGCTGAAGCTGCCCTAGCAGTTGCATATTCTCCTGCATTTTATGGATCAACACAATCAGAAGTGGTGCAAATAGCTTTATTTCAGGATGAAGCACATTGATCTGAACTAGACACAATCAGTTTCCATGTACTAAAATGCTATACAAGGCATTAGAAATACTGATGTGGACAGTTAGTTTCAGCCAAGGGATACTACGTTGGTCCATGGCCAAAAAAGGACACCTATCACTCAGAATCTAGAACATAAAGTATGGTGTTTTTTCAGTTGCAGTCAGAAACATATACCCTCAGGATGAGCCATTTTCTGAAAGGCCGTGGGAGCAATCATGATAGGCATTGAAATCTTGAAACCCAAGACTGTTGTGGTCATATCAATCTTGCTTACATCAATAAGAATTCGAGGACGGAACCTGTTTTCAAATGGTGAAAAATACAATATCATGAAACGAGGTCCTGGTGGATCATTAGCTTCAAATGTAAAGTTTGTTCTTCATTTAAGCACATCAGAAGAAGTCAATAAAATATGCCATTGCCATAGCCATAGCCAGACTTTAAAACCAAAAAGATGTGAGCTCACAGAATCCGAGAGAAGGCGTTCCTGTTCTCCTTAAGAGTCCACTGGTCCTCTGCGCCAGATGCATAGTAATCAAAAACCATCTTGGGCAATTTCTGCCTAGCAATTTCTTCGTATTCCATCACATTAGTGATCTCCATCTTGTCAAACTGAACTTCGTTACTGTTCCATAAAATTTCGACAATTGATAATGGTGATATTAAATCAGAAGTAAGACCAACAGAGGAATCATCCGCGCGATAGCAATCATCGATCTCACTTGAGAACAAATAAAATTAACTTAAAAAGAATGAATCTTTTAATACAAATCAGAAGGAAAGATCAAAATAAGTAATTGCAAAGAAAGCCGAATCCATCTATGCCCGGAAGCAAGTCCAGAAACCAAATAATTTACAAGTCGTTCGGATAACTCAAAAGAACACAGAAACTCTCACCGATGGAGGTGTTTTCCTATTTGTCTTCTGAAGGAACATCAGACGATAACTTAGATTTCTGAGTTTCAGAACAGCACAGATATACAACAGGCTAAGCCTGAAACTATATACAACGTGGCAAAATAGAATCTTGATTCATGTTCAGTAGTAGATAACAGAAGTTGGACATTTTAGACACAAATTTAGATAAGATAACTGATATTTACGCATCAAAATGAAGAAAATAGTTGATAGACACAAAGAAGATGAATTAACAAGAGAACAGACCTTGAACCACTCTATCACTAGAGAGACAGAGAGAGAATATTGAGAAATAGGAAAACTGACGACAGATAACGTTGGTCGAGAGAGAAAGAGCTCACAAGTGCTCAACGTAAACTTACGGAAAAAAACAAACTTGGCATGGCACAGAACAGATAGAAATAGCTAAACAAATGGTAGATAGAGACAAACGTGGTGGGGGAACTACTGTTCGTGAGATTAGACTTCAAACTGTGGATTGGTTTTCCGAGATGTGCATCCGTAGCCATATCTGCTTCGTCAAAAACCCTTTTTTTGTGGAGTGTATTTTCTTTGAATTATTATCACAATCCATGCTCAATCGTCATCAGTCATTCCCATGATCCTCCAATCTTCTTCTGTTTTTTTCAATTACAGAGGAAAAGTTCTGCTACAAGCACTATCCTGAAAAATATGTAGATCTGGATTTGATAATATTAGCTAAATTAGTCAGGGTATTAGTATTTTGATTTTTTTCTCTATAAACGTGTTGAAGCTAAACATCCTAAGCGCAACGCATTAAAACCCTGATACTCTGCACTAAAAAATGACTCTCAATTAACATTAATTTAGAGGAAGAAAAAATGTTGATTACTTCTAAAGAATTCACTTCTATGATTACACTTTGATAGCCAAGATCTCATACCAAGCTAAACCCATAATGCACTCCCTAAAGTTCAACAGTAATTAGTGAGCACCCCACCACTCCAATGTCCTTTGTAGTCTCTTAGTAATCCTCCAGCAATAGTAATAATTGATTAGAGTTTAACTGCACCATCGATATTTAATTTTACCGAACCCTCCGATGAGAGAGTCCATCTAGCTAACTCACCCAATAACAAACCTTGTGATTTAATAATCCGGCCAAATACAACTTGTATACGCATCATAAGTTTCGAAGTTATGGCTGAATTGAGATCTTCATTGACATTATTGCATCATCATGAGCTTTGATTGGCCAACAATAAATAAAAACATGCACTATTTTTTATTGTCTGCATCCATTCATTGGATGGTTTGTACTATTCACAGGAACGTGATGCGTTTGGTGATTGCGGGAGTATTATGTTTTGCCGAAGAGACTTTTCTTGGACTAGTCTCGGTGGTTCATGTCACAAACTTGAATGAAGATAAGAGAGAGAGAGAGACATGCCTTTCCCATAAATCAGTTCCTCTTTAGTTCCAGTTATTAATTTCACAAAATTAAAAGAATTGGTAGAGTGAACGTCAAGCAAAAGAGACGCCAAGGAGGGAAAAATGAGAGTTCTTGACAAGAAGAAACCTACCCTTCCATGGTAAAAGGTACAAAATAGCATCTTTTCTTTTCTTTCTGTTGGTACTAGAAATCTCCTTCAAGCCAAAAAAGAGAATCTATTAACTTTTCCAGAAGCTTTCATTGATGGATCATCAGAACCCTCCTTTTTTAACTTTTCTCTTTTCTACTACACGTCAATATCACAAACAATGCAGAAAGAAAGAAAAAAACCTGTACTTTGCAGTTGCAGACTTGCCTTATCTACCAGGGAAATAGCTACATTAAGAATTAAAGAAGCAAAAGTGGTGAAACTTTTTAGCTTTTTTATTTTTATTTTACTATAATGTGCCAAAGAGAAATGCAGGCAAGAAAAGGCAAAAGTACATGAAAAAAGCGTCTTGAAATATGCATGATGGAACTATTGAGTTTACAATGTTGTTATGGTACCATTGTTGGTGAATTCCCTTCCCTTTGGACTCGTCAGGGTTCTTCTCAGGACATAAGCTTTTGGTTCCTTTACCTTCAACACAAGAAGTACTTCGCTCTCCATCAGTATTCAAACATGTAGGGATCTCTAAGTCCGAGTACACAGAAAAGTTGTCCATCTTATGTGTTTTGTTGCTTGTACATAGTCCACTGTTTCCTTTAACAACTAACCTTTTGCCAAGCCTGTGAACAAAATCATCAGGGAGTGGTAGTTCTCCACTCAGCAGATTATGGCTCAAGTTTAGGTGATCAAGATTTTGAAGAGAGCCTAAGCTGGAGGGAACTGTCCCAGTGAGATTGTTGTTGTCTAAAGACAGAGCAGTGAGGTTTTTCAAGGAAGAGAAAAGACTGGGTATACAACCTTTTAATCCACATCCTGAGAAGCTTATTGATTTGAGGTTTTTAAGGGTCTTCAGAAACAAAGGTGTCTCTGTGTTCAAAGGGTTGTCATCAACTATTAAGTACTGCAGCTGCTCTAAACCTGAAAGCGTTAATGGCAATGGTCCATTTACAAAATTGTGGCTTAAATCAAGCAAAACTAACCTCTTCAAATTGCCCAACTCTGAAGGTATCGTTCCAAGAAGCTTGTTGGAGCCCAGATCAATCTTTTGGAGAATTTGAAGCTGCCCCAAAGAACCAGGAACATTGCCTTGAAGGCCATTCTGGCTTAGGTCCAAAATGGTCAAACTCTTTAGATTTCCAATCGTTTCAGGAATTTCACCCTTTAGATTGTTGTAACTCAGATCCAGTTGCTCTAGACCCACCAAGCTGCCAATCCCAGAAGGTATATTCCCTTGCAGATTATTCTGAGAAAGACTAAGGACTTTGATTCCGGAAACATTTGTAAAATTTGAAGGTATCTCCCCAGACAGAGCCGGATTGGAATCAAGCACCAAATGCTCTATTGAAGAAAAAGCTCCAAAAAGATTAGCTGAAAGAACAACTCTTGAAGTTACAAAACAGCTGAAAATGGAGAGACTTTTCAGGTAAGGAAGTTTCTGCAGGGATTTTGACAGGCTAGCAGATGACTTGCAAGGAGGGCTACTAATATCAGGACCAATGTGAATGTTAGTGACATGAAAGATGGGAGGATCTTCTTCACCAATCTCACATTGGATACCAGGCCATGGTGTGTTAGTGCATGGTTGTGGGTGTGCTTGAGCAAAGTCAGGATCATCCAAAAGCTCTTCTAAAACCTCAAACAACCCCAAGAGCTCGTTCATTTCCATATTCATTTCAGTCCCATCTGAGTTTCTTGATAATGCAGTCACCTCACCTGCGAGAACAAGGAGTCCAACAAAGTAGATGCACATGGAAGTAGCCATAAGTCGGAGAGATACCCAAGAGAAACAACAAGGAATCAAATGAAAATCGATTCCTGCAATCACCCACCTACATCTTAAAGGAGGTAGGTGCGGATATTTGTTAATAAAGCTGCACGGAATCTTAGTTGTCGTCTCTGAGTCTTCCATAAATTGACACTTGACAGTTTGTGCGAATGATAGTGTTCCAGTTTTGCATGAGAAAAGAAAGTGAAAAAAAGTTGGATAATAGAGCAAAAGTAGCAACTTGACAGGGAAAGAAGAACATGTCAGAATGGTCAAATTGAACATTCAATGCCAAAAGGGAAATCATGATGGGACGTAACTCTAACTCAGTATCTTCCATGAAATTGACATCAACACGCGACGCAGCACGTCGAATGGAACTGCTCAATGGTCTGCCGGAATCTTTTGGCTGTCGACAAGCTAGTTAACAACTAAAGTGAGGTGCTCTGAAGAACCTTGCCATTACTTATTAAAAGCAACTTTTAGGAGCAAAGGTTCCACTTTTAGGGACAAAACTTTTTATAATATTAACATTTACATATACGTCGTCATCATTACATTTGGCCTTAGGCTTATTTTCGGGGAGTGGTGATCATTAATAACTTGCTAAAATCAACCTGCTAAAATAATAAATACTTATGTGTTTGAGATTATTGTTTTGGTAACTGCTGAAATATAAAAATAGGTGTTGATAAGTGCGGTTACGGTTACTGAAAAGAGATAAAATGACTAAAAACTCTATTAATTTAATAAATTATTAATTATTGTATAAATAATTGAAAAATATATTAGCAGTCATATAAATTTAAAATTATAAATAATAAAATATTAAATCAAAATAAAAATATAGATATTATAAATTTAGTAAATAAAATATTTCATAAAAATATATTATTGTTCATATAAATTTAAAATTATAAGTAATAAAATATTAAATTAAATAAGAAAATATAAATAAAATATTTCATAAAAATATAGTATTAGTCATATACGTCAGATATGCTTTCTATTAGTTGAGGGTATAATGAAAAATAATAATTATCAGAAGGTTACTAATGGCAAGTAGAATTTCTACCATAGAAGCACTTTCTTACCGCAACCTTCTTTCTACTTATTGATTTCTGCGGTAGCATCACACTTTCTCCCAATTTCTGGTTATTCGCCCATAGATTCAAACATGTGACTACGTTTAAAAACTACGGTGAATAAGTACTTATCTCTACCGCACCGCAAATCCAAACGCAGCCTAAATCTTGCACTAATACGAGGTTTGAGGAAATTTGATAGTATGCAGCTTTATCGTAAATAATAGAGAGGTTGTTTTCGGTTGACCCACATGTAAATATAACAATGAAAAAAGTGACGCTGGTAAAAAAAAGATATTAAAATCTAAGTCAACCAATTAAACTTAGCTTAAATTAATAATTTAATATAAATATAACAAAATTTTATTTTAAATTTAATTTTATTAGTTGAAGATAAAAATAAGAGTTAAGTACTTAAGTTAAACCATCATGACATTAATGTTTTGAGTGGTTCAAATATAATGTTTATGTTCCATATTTTTTGTTATTTTTAACAAAAATTCTCAGACATCGCATCCCAATGAAATTTATACTAAATGTTGTTGTTGTTTAATAAAAATTCGAAAATGATTAAAGATTATGAGTTTTTTTAATATTTAAATATGTGAGAACCCTATTTCTTTTACATTGTAAAATTCTATCATTCTTTTCTATATATTTAAAGGTTTATATATAAAGAAACTACTACAATAATAGCAACTCAATGAAAATTCCACTTAAACAAGGGATTTTTTAATAGTACACAACCTTACCATTAATTAATAGAGAAATTTTTATATTTTTTGGAAAGGAGGAACCCGTCGCTACTATCTTTTGGATGCATACTGGATAAATCTTCAGATTGACGCAATAGCCTGCAAATTATACCAACCGAGTACTTCACACTAAGCAAGCCCTGTATTATAAATTCGATCGAGAGAGTATAGATAAGAGGATTCGAACAAAGGATCTTTTAATCCCATACCCTCCTATTCCACTAACTCGGCCATCCCTTAGGAGCCAAGAAATTGTTTCTACATATCAAACAATAGCTTGAATGTCATGCCCTATAGGCTACAAATAACTCGTGAACTCAAGCTCTCTAAAGAATTAGAATGAAACAGTAACAAAGATAGCTCACAAACTACACATGCATTCGTATCTAAACCACGTTTAGGTAGTTTAAGACATTTCTTTCTCCACCAGTCAATGAATTCAAATTCTCCTTAAAAGATATACCATACATCTATGCTGTGATGCATTTGTATTATTATAATTTTCTTTACTAAATTTTTAATTTATTCATTAAATTTTTAAAAAAATTCAAAAATTATATGTTAATAGTGTAAGATGATTCTTTTATTTTATTTTTTTTGCTACTAAAAAACAGATAAAAGCAAAGATAAAGAAATCTAAGCATGCATGACACTTATTCTCTCACGCTCTTCTTCAAGGAAAGGATGTAGTTGAACCGGAGGGCCTTCATAATAGGAAAATCCCTGTTGTGATGAATGTGCCAAGTCAACAGGTCGATCCACGCAACAGTTACCTTCGTGATAAATGTGTCTAATATCAACAATCCATCCTCCTTTGAGCAGCTCCAAACAATTGCTAACGAGAGTATGACAAGGATGTAAGTCAATTACACCACTCTGAAAGAACTGGACAACAACCTTGGCATCAAGTTCAACAATCAGCGGACTAATATTTCGCGTCTTTGCCAAAAGCAAACCTTGTCTTATTCCCCGTAATTCTGCTTCAAGACTTCCGGAAGAGCCAATCTTTAACATAAAACCTGCCACCCACACACTATTTCAATTCCAAAGCAATCCACCTGCTGAAGCATAACCATCAACAAGCCATCTGGATCCATCGAGATGATTCTTTTATTAGAAAAAGATGATATGTAAATAAAACAATAAGACAATATATAAAGTAAAAAGAGAATTATAAATTTTTTTAACCACATTATATTTTTTATTGAAAAATATTTTGCAATATTAAGTTAACAAAATGATAAAATGATTTCATAATGATATGAAAATTTTAAAAATTTTGACAATAAATAATTTTAACCTTTAAAAAATTGTAAAACTACCAATATCCATCTCTTTTGAATTTCAAATAATTACTTTATTTTAGTTATTGATAAGTTTTGTTCTTATTTCCTTTTAAAATTAAGTTGAGTAGATAATAAATATAAGTCTAATCTTGATTTTTAGGAGTTGATTTTGTTGTAATCTGGATGTGTTAACTAAATTAGATTTGATTAACAGTTACTTAAAAGAAAACCACAATCAAAACAATATTATATGACCATTATTAAGAAAGATCATTGTCTAACCAGAAGGTAATTTCAAGAATAGTCTTTTGGTTTCAAAGAACAAATTAAACTCATGGGTTTCAAAGTGTGAGGTATGATTTGGTATCAACTTTTAAGAAAAAAAGTAATGTTTTAAAAAATGGACTGAAAGTTAAACCTGTAAGACAATATGTTTAATGCTTAAAAGATTTAATTAAAATTAGACTATCATAAAATCGGTTAAAGAATGAATAAAATTAAAGAATTTAAGATATAATCAAAAGATATTGTCTTTACAGGCCTATCGAACAATTTGAAGTTTAATTAAGAAAATTTTGTTAAATAAAAATTAATTGATATATAAAAACTTATTAATTTACAAAAACTAACCAATTAATTAATAAATTGATCGATTTTATCAACAAAAATTATTAAAATGAATCAATTTGAAAATTAAATTAAAAATTATTAAATTTAAAAATCTTTATAATTGAATCAGTAAAATCAATTAAAATTTTTAATTATTGAAACAAAAAGACCGAAGAAGAAACAGTAAAAGTGCACTTGACGATTGGGGCGGTGAGCCTTTTACTGCATTCTCATCATTTCATCGTTGATTGAATCATTGGGCGGCATTAGGTTATCATTATTTTCCTTATGCCGGTGGAGCCGTTGAAAACACAAAAGATAATTTTCCTGAAAGTTGAAGAGAACCCTAGAGATGGACTTCTTCTTCCGTCTTCCAGACTTGATTCACTTTACCAGTTGACTGATATCTAAGCTGCTCCAATTGTATTTCAAGCAAGCAAAAGCAAGAAAGGGAGGAAACAGATATTGTGTTTCACATGCTTTAGGTTAATAAACACAATTTTACTTTCAATTTTAGGTTATCATCGTTAATTTGAAGAGAACCCTAGAGATGAAATCATTCTTCCATCTTTCTAACTTGATTCACTTTACCGGTTGACGCATGTCCAACATCCTCCAATTGTATTTCAAGCAAGCAAAAGCAAGAAAGGAAGGGAGAAGATTTTCTTTTTTAGATGTTCTACGTTAATTCTCAAAATGTGTAAACAAAAATTAATATGGATTTTTAACAAAAATATTATAATTTTTAATATTTTTGTAACAAAAAAATTTTTATTTCTAGTACAAAAATATTATAATTTTTAATATGGATAGAGTATAGAGTTCACTAGAATTAAACTTGAATCAATTATTGTCAAAATAACTAAAACTAATTATTTGAATAATTGACCCTTACTACTTATAAATCCTTTAATATTTTCATGTTTAGTTAATATGAGATACTCTAACCTTCCCCCTTAAGTGCAACTGGCACTGGACATCTAATTATCACTTAAGATAAACGCAGTGGTAAACGGACCGACCTTTGGGTCTGGACATCCAGACAAACAATCAAGAAATTAATAATATAAACCAAACCTGCTTTGATACCATATTAGAAGTTTTAATTAATATGGATGGAATGTAAAACCTATTAACAAGAATTGAGTTTAGATCAACTATTGCCAAAATGATTAGAATTAGTCATTTGGATAATTTACCTTTATCACTTATAAATTCTTTAATATTTTCATATTTAGTTAATATGATATACTCCACAAGTTATCTTATTTCAAAACTAGAATACGAAGTGATCTTTGGTGTTAAACATGATCAAATTAGAATTTAAATAGCCTTAACTTTAAAATTAATTTTAAAATTATATTAATTGCTTTAATTAATCATTATTGTATAGTTTAGATATATCATTATCATATGGATTAATTTAAGGTGAATTATCATTAAAGGAATGCCATTAATCACACAATTTTACTTTCAAAGAGCATTGGTTCTAAAATTTGGTAGTGCTTATCTAGAAAGTGTAAGAGAAGATAATGAAGACTCTATTAATCCTCTGACGCAAGACAGATTAAGACAAAACTAAGCAAAGTTGGACGGCATTTCGGCTCCAGCCACAAGTCATCTTTGCTTTTAACTTCATAATTATGTATTGTAGTCGTCGAGAACAAGAAAGGCAAAATCTGAACATCGTCGATGAGCCCCCGTTACAGATACGTGTTTGATTATGAACACAAAATCACAAATAGAATTGGTGGTTTGTAATCATTGCAATCCAAAAAATGATTTCCAAAATCCTCCATATTGATCATCACTTCCAAGTTCCAACACTTGGGCGGCTAGGCAACATTAAGAAGATTAAAAATGCTATTGGGTATGAAGCGCACACGTGTAATAACCAGAAAACATTCAGGTGTTGATTGATTTCAATCATGGTAAAAGTAATTGAGCTATATCCCACATTATGTGGCTGTCTGTCAAAACTGTAAGTACTAGAGACCCTATGATTTGAGGTTTCGTTACAGGTCATTTAATTTATCACAAGAAACCAAATTTGGCAAAACTAGTCAAGCAAACGTTTATGTGCAAGAATGCAGAATCATCCACCAAGCTGTCTTTAAATGGACATGTGGAATGGCACTTACAGATGGCAGGTACGTGATGACACAACTACTACAATTACCTTAATTTGCTACTAGCCTAGTATGCAGTACAATGGAGGTTTAGTGGTGGCCAAAACCTAGTAACCATCTCTAATCATTACCATAATCCAACAACTAGGACCCCATAATCCTCTATATAAGCACTGGAACATCACCAGCCGCTTAATTATAAGAACCAAACCCCTCCACCTGAAGATTTCTCTTCCACTTTTCTCTAAAAATGGATGAGCCTCCACCTAAGTTAACGCACGACCAAATACTATTCAATGCCTTGGCTAAGAGAATGCCCTTCTTGGCCTTTGTTTTCTCCATCTTTCTTTATCTTTCTGTTTTCTATAAATTCAACCTCTCTCCTTCAAAACTGTTCAACAACTCCAAATTCTGGTTCTTCATCTCTAACACTCTCATTATCATACTAGCATTGGATTATAGTGTCTTCTCTTCGTCATCCGAACACAATAGATATGATCTATACCAAGAATATGTAATGAGGAGGCAGAAAACTTTGCCTTCGTATATTAGGAGGACAATTATTCCCGAAGAAGAGGTCGAGCACTTTCATGACACAGAAATAGTTCCGTACGATAATATCATTAACTCAGAAAAGGGTTTGGATATTGAACCTGAAAAGCCACGTACGTCACTCGATTTACCAGAAAAATGGTTGTTGAGACCCCCGGATCATAAGAATCCTAATGATGGTGAAAGTAGTATTTCGGGTCAGGAAGCGAGGCAACGCAGTAGCACTGATTATGAGGAGAATAAGAAAGTTGAAGCGAGAACTATGCGACGTAGCAAATCGGATGGTTCAAAGAAGGTGATGTTTGACGAGAGTAAGAATATCATTCGAAGGGTAGAAACCGAAAAGTTCGAGCGGTCGTCGGACAAAGCGGAAGCAGGAGAGAAAGTTGACGACTATGAAAATATGTCAAACGAAGAGTTGAACAAAAGAGTTGAGGATTTCATTCAAAGGTTCAATAGGCAAATTCGGCTGGAGAAAGCTGTTGAGGACCTTAAATCATAAGGTCCTATTAAAGCTACAAATTAATTGTAGGTGACGATTCTTCCTGCAGGGAACTTTGCTGTGTTCTTCTTTATGTTTCTGTTTTGTATATTCGTCTTGTCCTCCATCTTTAGTAGATTTTCACTACTTACTTGGGTTAATCCCTGTTAGTGACTTAGTGTACTAGCCTTTAATTTTTAGATTTATTAATACTAATAAATTATTCCCTATTATTCTTGTCGTTCTTATCTACAATTTGATATGCCAACTTCAAACATTGATCATGATGTATTTGACTCTATTAAGAGTTCAGCACAAAGACGAGAACCTCTTCAAACATTGATCATGATGTATTCGACTATAAAAGTAAATCACAAAGACAAGAACCTATGTTCTAATATTCAGCTTTGACAAATGTCCACGAAATAATATTCTATTTCTTAGTCTTTTAAGAGATTAAATCACAATAATCAAACACGTACTTTTGAGCTGCACGACAAATAGCACAATCCATTAGTGCTTTCCAATAAAGGAACACGTGGTTGAGACATAAATGACTTAAATGGTGAATCATAAAACTCGCATATGATAGAACAACCCTGTATTGCCCACCTCATTATATTCGAATCTACGTTGTTTGCTGATACCCTGCAATCATTTGGGAAGGTGAGACTCACACATAGCCACCAACTCCAACCACCACCAAGATGTCTTGAACAAGTTTATGGTGACTTAAAAAAAAACCTTAAACAACTTTAACACTCTCAAGTCCTAAAAGAGACTTGGTACAGCTCAAGTCTTTGACTTCTAATCTAAAGTTATCATGACTTGCTTAATTGAGCCTTCACTGGTTCCAATAATCACCACATCATTTACAATAATTTGGGTTCTAGTAAACAAGCAATTACCATTCTTCTTTGATTGAATAAATTCCAAGCAAAAAATAAAAATTTGGTAAAATTTTAATTCTGTTATTGGTAACCCTTTCAAAAGACACAGATGGATTGTGTTAACCTTTCCATACACTTCAGCTAGCAACATTTACACTTCTTCTAAAAAATCATGAAAGAAAACATTAATAAAGTCAAGCTATCAAGTAGGCCACTATTTTGTTGCAGAAGAGGAAGAAACATAATTTTCATGTTTGGAATCACAAGCAAAGATAAATTATAATTTTGTTCTGCAATACAATAAAAAAAACCATTTTCGTGAAATACAATATCTCTATTGATAAAAAATGTATTATTATGTGAATCATACAACTTATATACCTTTTGAATCCTTGGGTAACATAAAAATGCATCATATAGACTGAGCCTTAAATTTGTCTTTGTAAGGTAAAATAATAGTAATAAAACAAAGACATCGTAAGACTTTTAAATGGTCATATGTAGGTAATTATCCTATTAATATCTCAAAAAGGGTTTTCAAGATAACCTTTCTAAGGGAATCATGCTCAAAATGTACGTAGTAGTAAGAATACACATAAACTAGAAAGTCTTTCGTACTTTTAATTCAAACATTAAAAGTCTAATAACTTTGAGCAAATTCTTATGTTTCTTTTCTACTTTACCATTATGATATCATGTATATACATAGGTTCTTTGATAAAGAATGCCTTTACCTCTTAAAAACTTACTATAAGATGTCTACATGAACTAACTTAAAACAATTATGAGAACTTATATGGCTATCTTAAAAAACATATCTAATTTGCTTAACCAAAGGACAAACATGAAGAAAGTAAATTTCTTTTAAGCTTCCTTCAAGGAAATGGATATGATGCAGTCTATCAAAAGATGTTTATCCTAACTTAGAATGCCATAAACCTAAAATTACCTTTAAATTGATCTATCTAAGACTGCAGACCACTCATTTTATTTATTTTAGTTTCTCAACTTTGTGTATATGTAGGTATATACTAGAATAAAGATTATTGTTTGCATGGAAATTATTAAGATCATGAGATATAAAATGTTGAGAAAAAACTTATCACATTCAACCTGTACAATCCCTCTTATTCCTACCTAATAGCTAAGATTCTTCTATTCTCAAAATCCTAAAATAAGCAAAGATTAGAACAAAATATTAGTGTTAGATTTTAGTAATTTAGTAACTTACTAACTGAAAGCAAGTTAAACTTGAAGATGGAACAAATAAAAATCTTTTAATATAATTTTTGACACAAAGTCTATGTTTTCAACTTGTTTAAGTTTATTAGAGGTGCCATCAGGAAGGGAAATAGCCATGGGGCTTAGGAAGCAAATGCAGTTTGTAAAAAATGGTTGAATCTAGACATATAATCATTGCCCCTATGTGTATAACTTATGAACCTATCCTTTCATTGTTAGCACAACAAATACTAGAAGGACTTAGTTTACTAGCAAAATAAATGTCCCTCTCTCCATTATTTTGATATTGTACATGTATCACTCTCTTTATCTTTAAAATGTTCATAATGTCCTCCTTTTTATTGCTCAATTCATAAAATATGTTGTCTTCTATCTTTTCACGTGCCTTAAAAGGTGTTTCCATTTCTTCTTCAGATGCAATCACCTTTGTTGTTAGCTTTTGTTGCCTTTGTGCTTTTGTCTTACTTTGTTGTCACTATTCAGGGTACCCTATTGATTTAAAGTAGTTTTCGTTTATGTGCCCATCTTGATGATAATGATCATAATGACCTTTTATCCCTTTATTTTTATTTTTCTTAAAATTCATTTTACCACCTTGATTTTGTAGCTTCAAGACAACTGTTGTTCCATTACTGAATTTGGCAAAACTTTTACTAACCTCTTTTTGTGATTCAATCCTCATTACCATTGAATATGCTTTACTCATCGAGGGCAATGGTTTTTGCAATAGCAGTTGACTTCTAACTTGCTCATAACCTCCTTAGAACTATATCAAAAACTGTATTAGCCATGTTCTACTTTCCTTATCCTCCATTTGCTTCTTAGAATCACAATTAAAATAAGGTATTGGTTCGAAAGCAATCAATTCATCCTTACTAATACACTATCATCATACAAAGTTTCTTAATATTTTAAAAACTAAAATGTTGAATCCTACAAAAATTAAGGTTTAATAAAGTTTTTTTTGTTAATTAAGGTTTTAAAAAGTTGTAAAAAAGGAAAGAAGAAAAGTGTGAATACTAATTTAATTTCGATACTGAGTGCCCTTTTCTTATTCCGTGCTACCAGCCAACAAATAGTTAATATGAAGTTTATACTATTTTTATTTATTTATTTGAAGAAAGATTAGAAGATAAAGGATAAAAGACGCACATTAAGAGATAATATTTTTTGAAGAGTGTAGAATTCTTTTCTTTGGAGATTTGACTATGGAAATTCATACTTTAATACTTACTTATCATTTGTAAAGATGAAAAATAAGCCCGACCAAGTTTCCCTGAAAAATTAGGTCTTCCCTTAAGTTGGAATTTGTGAAGAATTTGATAACTCTAACTTCAAACATTGATCATTATGTATTTGACTCTATAAGAGTTCATCACAAAGACAAAAACCTATGTTCTCAACTTTAACAAGTGTCCACGAAATAATATTCTATTTCTTAGTCTTTCTAAGAGATTAAATGACTCAAACAACTACTTTTGAGTTGCACAACAAATAGCATAATCCATAAGTGCTTTTTAATAAGGAACATGTGGTTGAGACATAAATGACTTAAATGATGAACTACATAACTCACATATGATAGAACAACTTACTAATTAACTTCATGTATTGCTCTAGTGCTAGTAGTGTGCCCTAGGCCAATGGTCATATGTGATTTTCTACTGACATTTTATTATTTATATACTATGAGGTATTCTTTTATATATGCATGTATATTGTTTATGTAATGTGATTTACATTCCATGAATAGTATTAGGCTTATGTCATCAAATATATAACTTGATAGTAAAACCATAAGCATTATAATATTATTCTAAACTATCCTTGGTCGATCATTATTGGTGGAACAATAATGAATTAAGGCCAGTATGTGTTCTGATTGATGATCATATTTTACTGATCATGGATATGAGTTATCAAATCAGATACATAGATATATGTTAGAGAACATATATTGGACCAACCCACAAAGAGAACACTACATGGTTTCATGTCTTTAGTGATTCTCAATATGATTTGAATTTAGTCCTTTGACATGAAGTCATCATGGTTCCCTACATGGAATTCAGTGTTTTGATATTAAACTAAGTTATCTTTAATCGGATAATAAGTAGTCTTATGTTGGACATTAAGTGAATCATGCGGAGGGATGTTAATGACGTAGATGGGATTTATACCTCTTTTAAATGAGAGAGATAATATTTGAGTCCCTTGACAAGTTTGACTGAAGAAATGCATGGTCGTGCTCAAATGAATTGATGAGGAGTCATCAATGTCATTTGTTATAGTCAGTCAACTTGGGAATCAAGAAACTATGATTAATCAAAGGTTGACATGTACCATGCCTTATGATTAATCTTGATATTGTGTTACAGAGGGACTGAGTTTGTAACCATAGTTACAGCTTAAATCGGATTACCGATCCTCATTTGATTTGGGTAGTCATAATGTTTTGCTAGAGACCGCTTATGACTTATAGGCCTTGAGGTGTCGAAACAACCAAAAATAAATTACCTACTTAAAAAGATTTGTAAATAGTGATGTGCAGGGTCGATCCCACAAAGACTGGTCAAACTTATTTCTAAAGTACTAAAAAAGAAAAGGAGGGGGTTGAATTGAACATAAATAAATAAACAAAAAAAATGCAGCAGTAAATTAAAATCAAATCAATAGAAAACGAACACAGGCAAAGGTATAATTCTCAGTAAGAAATTCTTATGTTTGATCATTGATTCTAAGATAACTTCTCAATTCCACATTACAGACAAGTTATAGTCAAAAGGAACGTCCTCCCAACCAATCTTACCGTATTATTAGGTTATTAAGATACGATCTAATAATAACCCCTAATTAACAAGTAACCCTAAGTACGACGAAGGATTTAACTTGTTAAAATCATTAAAAACTAGTAAGACCTTGCCCTAATCAGCAAAGACTACGAGAATTCGTTTAAACTAGATTATGTCCTCACTTAATATAACCCAAAAGCTTTGACGCAATCAAGTTATACTAATTGCCACTTGCATCAATTCGGATAAACAATTATGAATTTAACCTAATTGATTGGCTATGTAAATTCCTATTAGATGAACAACGGGCCTTGTTTGAACAAATAATAGCAGTTCACTATGGAAATAATTTCCCGAGAATTCACAGAAAAGACATAAATGCAATGTAATCAAAAAGATAAAGTAAAGCATGTTAAAATCTCACAAACATGAAGAAAATCCACTTCGAATTAACCCTTGGCTAAAGGGAAGAGTTTAACCTCTAATGGCTATGGAGAAAACAAGTAAAATTCTAGAAAAATAGGTTGAAATTCGTAATGCTGATGTAGGAGGCAAAAAGT
>JAOSBN010000002.1:39769577-39787100 GCA_027563595.1 Erythroxylum suave
AAATCGGATTACCGATCCTCATTTGATTTGGGTAGTCATAATGTTTTGCTAGAGACCGCTTATGACTTATAGGCCTTAAGGTGTGATCAAGCCCATTGCTAACATCAAATGAGCCTACAGGGTCACACACAAAGAGTGATGTGATTTGGGCTTATTCTTTTGGACCTAATTTATTAGGCACTGAATAAATATACATGGATATATTTATTGGGTTAGATTGAATTAAGTTATCGGGCTTTTATTATATAAGATATAATATAGGCTGAAACCTATTGGGCTTCCATAATCTTAATAGGTTTAGGATTATAATATTCTATTCCTATTAAAATATGATTGTCTTATTCCTACTAGGAATCGGGATAAGGGTTTCTCCATAAATAGAGGGATTATGTCTTATTAGAAGACATACGAAAAACTCTAGCCACCTAGCCACTCGTCCCTTTTCTCGAGAGAAAAATTGTGTGGCGTTCTAAAGTATTTTAGAACGTGCTAGCACATATTAGCCGCTGGCCGGATCATTCATCCTCGTGTGGATACTGGTAGAGGACGTTCGTGAGCTGTAATGTCAAGATATCTAGAAAAAAACCTAATCCGCGTGCTACAAGAGGTAATTCCACATACTTCTTGTTGTGAAATTTTGATTAACCAAAGCACAAGACCAAATTTCTATGGTCCATTCCGCTGTGTAATGTGCATCCCCAGGCCATAAGCGATCCAACATCTAGCTCATTATATGTGAATCAACGTTATTTGTTGATACTTGCAATCCTTTGGGAAGAGGAAACTCTGCATCCTTTAAACCACTAACTACAACCAACACCAAGATGTCTTAAACAAGTTTATGATGACTTTAAAAAATACCTTAAACAACTCAAGTCCTAGAAAATACTTGGTATAACTTAAGTCTTTGACTTCTAATATAAAGTTATCACGACTTACTTAATTGCGCCTTCACTGGTTCCAATAATCACCACACCATCAACATAAATCAATTTAGCCAAAAATTTAGGTTCTACTAAACAAGCAATTATCATTCTTTGACTGAATGAATTCTAAGAAAAATAAAAATATGGTAAACTTTAAATTTTGTTATCTATATAACCTTTTCAAAAGACACACTTCATTTGTAATGGCCTTTTCCATACACTTCAGGTAGCAACATATACACTTCTTCTTAAAAATCATGAAGGAAGACATTATTAAAGTCAAGCTATCAAATAGGCCACTATTTTGTTGTAGAAAAGGAAGAAACAATTGGAATTTTCATGTTTGGAATCATACGCAAAGATAAATTATAATTCTATTGTGCAATACAATCAAAAGAAAATACATTTTCATGAAATTCTATGAATCATACAACTTGTATCCTTTTTGAATCCTTGGGTGACATAAAAATGCACCTTATAGACCGAGCCTTAAATTTATAAAAATCCACCCTATAGACCGAGCCTTAAATTTGTCTTTGTAAGGTAAAAATTAGTAGCAAAACAAAGACAATATCCTATTTATATCTCAAAAAGGGTTTCCAGTTATAATCTTTCTAAAGGAATCATGTCCAAAATGTAATTAGCAATAAGAATACACTCAAACTAGAAAAGTCTTTCGTATTTGTAATTCAAACATTAAAGATCGAACAACTTTGAGCAAATTTTTGTGTTTCTTTTCTACTTTACCATTATGATATGGTGTATATACATTAGGTTCTTTGACGAAGAATACCTTTACCTCTAAAAAACTTACTATAATGTGTCTACATGAACTAAGTCAAAACAATTATGAGAACTTATATGGCTATCTTTAAAAACATGTCTAATTTGCTTAACCAAAGGGCAAACATGACAAAATAAATTTCTTTTAAATAAGCTTCCTTCAAAGAAATGTGTATGATGCAATCTATCAAAAGATGTTTGTCCTAACCTAAAATGCCATAAACCAGAATTTACATTTAAATTGATCTATTTGAGACTGTAGATCACTCATTTTATTATATTTTATTTTCTCAACTTTGTCTATATGTAGTTATATATTATAATAAAGAGTATTGTTTACATGGAAATTATTGAGAACATTAGACATAAAATATTAAGAAAAACTTATCACATTTAACCTGTACAACCCCTCTTTTTCGTATCTAATAGCTAAGACTCTTCTATTCTCAAAATCCTAAAATAATCAAAGATTAGAACAAAAGACTAGTGATAGATTTTAGTCATTTAGCAACTTACTAATTGAAAGTAAGTTAAACTTGAAGATATAACAAATAAAACATCTTTTAATATAATTTTTGGCACAAAGTCTATGTTTCCAAGTTGTTTAAGTTTATTAGAGGTGCTATCAGAAAGAAAATAGTCAAAGGCTAAGGAAAAAAATGTAATTTGTAAAAAATGGTTTAATCTAGACATATATTTGGTGGGCCTAATGTCTATAACTTATGAACCTATCCTTTTTTTTTTTAGGAAATGAAATATATATTGGTATAGATGGAACTATTTACAACTTTACAAAAGAGTTATAAGATAATCACTTTATTATTCTAATGGAAGACTAGAGCTAAAGGAGATGCTGACAAAAGACTAGAAGAACAATTAAGAAGCTTTAAATATTAAAGTTTCCAAGAATGCTCGACATCTGTGGTGAGTAGTCTAAAAACATCCTTGGCCAAAAGACATTCTCTTATATGATTGACAAGCTATCAGCTAGGATGTATTTCTCAGTTTGGTTGTAGTGAATTTTTGGTCATTGGCATTCCTTCCATATACTGTAGATAGCCAGTGAAAAGGCAGTAGAGAAAAGAGTAACATTAGGGGCACCGTTCTTTGATTCGCTAATGACCCATGCCAATACAGAATCCCAATCATATCAGTCATAACCATTGATACGCAGTGAGGATTTGATTTTTAGAAGCGATGAAGGCTGCTTTAGGACACATAGTATTGTGTCGTATAAGAGATAACCACGGTGCTACCAGTGAATTAGGAGAAATGAGTCGGTAGCAAGATTATGAACCTATCCTTATATTGCTAGCACAACAAATACTAGAAGGACTCTCTATTATTTTGATGTTGTATATGTATCTCTCTCTTTCCTTTCAACATGTTTACAATCTCCACCATTTATTCACAAAATCTATTGTCTTCTATCTTTTCACATGTATTAAAAGGTGTTTCCGTTTCTTCTGCAAATGCAATCACCTTTATTGCTAGCTTTTGTTTCCCTTGTGTCTTTATCTTATTTTGTTGCCACTATTCAGGATACCCTCTCAAATTGAAGTAATTTTCTTTTATGTGCCCATCTTGATGATAACAATAATAATGACCTTAATTCCTTTTTATTTTTATTTTTCTTAAAATTCATCTTACCTCTTTGATTTTATGCCTTCGAGACAAAATGTTGTTCCGTTATTGAATTCTACAAAACTCTGACTACTCACTTTTGTGATTCAATCCTCATTACCATTAAATATCTTTTACTCACCGAAGGCAATGGTTCTTGCAATAGCAATTGACTTCTAACTTAGCTCATAACCTCAATAAAACTCTATCAAAAAGGGCATTAACCATGTTCTATATACCATGTCCTCCATTTGCTTCTTAGAATCACAATTACAATAAGGAATTAGTTTAAAGGCAATCAATTCTGTTAGCTTAAGCATTCTAAATTAATGATTTTGATGATAACAATCAATAATATTTAGTTTCATTTCAAAATTCAAATTTATTTAACTGAATTATCTCATTCATTCAAAAGGTAACAATATAAAAGAGGTTATATAACTTAGTTATCTGTTTAAATGAAAAAGTCTAACAATTCCCATTTTACAGAAACTAACCTAACAAAATTAAATAGTCAGAAAAGATTCCGTAAAATCTGAAATGGATAGTCCTTGTTATTCTGTATAGACAAAGGAACCCACTATCCACCTAACAGTTGGCCTTGAGCCATAATCAAAAGATTATCCAAACAATTAGATAGCTAAAGATACCATCAACGATATTAAGAAAGACATTTTAATAGATTTAAAGTCGATTCAGTCAATTAGTTCATGATAAAATTGAAGCAACAACTAGTTGACAAAAAACTCCCCTTTAAGGAAGAACTATTGCATTCTATCACCACCAGATTTCATAAACATATTAGTAGTAGCTATATACCCACTCTCAAAAGTCATATTTTTATCTACCTTTTATGCTTTAGAAAGTGAAAAATACTCTATCATTGTAGCTCATATTGAGCAAATCCTACTTTCAATTGTTGAGAACTCGTAGAGGCTGGTCAAATACTACTAGTGTGGAAGGTTAAAGAACCTTGTAAACGATGTATTTGTGAGCTTGGAGAGACTCATGAAATCACTACTTCAAGATTTTAGTGAAATACTCAAGTGGAATACTTGAGAATTGAATGTAGGTTTGGTTATAAGTTGAACCAGTATAAATTGGTTGTGTCATTATTTCTCTTTCCTTAGCTTTTAAATTTTCACATTATAGCTATTGTTGTTTTCAAATTGCAAGAGGCTCCTTTCATTTTAAATTTTAACAGTTGCTTGTTGTTTATATGAATTGATAATGACTTGCAAAATTTTCAAGTCACTAACAATTCACCCCCTTTTACGTGTATTTGTTTTGTCAAATTCATTCCAAGGTTTCTTCAACTTAGTGTAATAAACTGATACACTATCATTATCTTGTGATATAGATGACAAGCCCGTTGCTCTCTCCAATATGAAATACAATAGTTTAATAATAATTAAATTATGTTATTCTCATATATCATAATTTAAAATTGAAATCCTATGACATGAAAAAATTATGAATATCTTAATATTCTAAAAATTGAAATGTTGAATCCTACAAAAATTAAGATTTAATAAAATTGTAGAAAAAGGAAAGAAGAAAAGCATAAATACGAATTTAATTTCGAGAACTTTTCTTCTCCCTTGCTATAAGTAGAGATGGCAATCAGGTTCGAGCCCACCGCGAACCGACCTAAGGTTAATGGGTCATTCCCAAGTGGACTAAACCTATGGCCCTATTTTTGAACCTAACAAGTCATAGCAAAATGACGTTGTTTTTGTTTTGAAATTTTAATTTAAAAAATAAAAATTTGGTAATTTGGCTCGAGTTGAGTTAGACCCAGACTCGGGCTTACTGCCTCAGGATCCCTGCAACAAGGGAGCCCAGCCTGGCCTATTATCATCCTTAGCTACAAGTCAACAAATAGTCAATAAAAAGTTTATAGTTTTCTTGTTTGTTTATTTAAAGAAAGATTAGAAGATAAAGGGTATAAGACACTCATTAATGGATAATATCATTCTGATGGCTGAAGAGTGTAGAGGTCTTTTCTTTAAAGATTTGACAATGGCAATTCATACTTCAATACTCTAGTCATCATTTGTATTAAGCACCAAACACAGACAGAGTTTACCACAATCACTTTCTCTGCAAATTAAAAGTAAGAGGATGCTGATAGTGATATATTATACACAAAGAATGATCGTAGATGAGTAGTATCAGAAAACAACCTGGTTTGAGAGGAATTAATATACAAGTAGTGAGTAGTGATCATCCATATAATGCTCCTCATTACTTGTAAGGGGCTTGATTGGTGTAAAAGGGGAGTGCCCCACTTATAGCCTTGCCGCAGGTCGAGGAAGATCCCACTCAGTGACAATGTGTTGACGAGTAATCTCCCTGAGTGAGCAGCAGCCGCTTAAGGCCATTGTTAGTTCAAACTCTTCTCTAAGCATTTGGAGAACTTTCCTCACACCAGCTTCACCTTCAGCAGCGAGTGAGTACACAACTGGTCTTCCAATCTGGAATTCAGATACAGGATCACAGGGTTTATGTGTTAGCTCTTATGCTTTGGATTCCACTAAACTTAAATTACAAAACAAAACACAAAAGTCCAACTAACCACAAGCCAATGTACATTCTTCAAAGAAAATTTTATTCAACTATGCTTTGAACTTAATCATTCCTACACACAAACTCTTTTGGTAACTTCAAAAGAGTATATTTTTTTTTTCTTATAGTTGTCATTAGCTGATTGCAATGTCTGTCTACTTACAAATATTCCAGATGCTCCCAATGCCAGTGCCTTGAAGACATCAGTTCCACGTCGAACTCCGCCATCAAGAAATACAGGAACTCTGCCTTGCACAGCTTTGACAACCTATCAAGTAGCAGAAATGATATGGATCACATAAAACGATAAAATGTTTCAATAGGTAGTTACATTCAGCAGTTATATTCACACTGAGACAACAAATGTGAAGATGATTATGTTAAGTACAGTAAATTGCAAGAGAATTGTTCAAGGTACCAGGACAATGCAAAGATATCAAACCTTTTGCAACACAACCACATGAGAGCACATAGTCAGAAAAGAAGCACTCCTAAATGATTTTACCATCCCCGCTAATGGCGAAACGGGAAGTTGATTTTGGAAAATTTTGCAAGTTGATTACCTCTCAATGTTTATGACGACTTATATGTAAGACATATACTGCAGACAATATGTAAAACTGAACCACAGGAATGCCACTAACCTCCTCTAAAGCCATGATAGTAGCAGGAACATAATCAAGCTGTCGAGCTCCATGATTGGAGACAATGATTCCTGCAGCCCCATTGTGTATTGCAAGTCTTGCTGCACAAATATTTTTAAAAGGGAAAGTTTTAGCAATGTTTGAAAAAAGGAAGACCAGGAGAATCCAGGATCATAAGAGAATGCAAATTTTCTTTCCATATCTCATTTAGTATAGTAAGGGCAAATCGGTTAGTTTGTTTACCATCCTCAGCGGTGATTACACCCTTCACTAAAATTGGCAATGATGTAATCGTTTGAAGCCACTTAACATCCTGTCCATGCAGACAAAGCAGAACTTATTAAGAGATTTTTCCTATTCTATAAGTTGTGAAATGATATATTAATGCAGGTCTCTTACCTGCCAGCTAAGTGACCGGTCAATTTGGCCAGCAACATAAGAAGCTAGTCCAGAGTCATCGCTCTGCAATGCCAATCCAATAATATCGTGACAACCAGTAGCAATGGAAATATGCAGCTTTACTGTAACATACCTTCTCCATTTTGCCAAGGTCTAAGCCCTCAAAGTTCTTCAAGGTCAAAAATGGTGGGAGATTAAACCTGTAAACGAGGATATTGATGAATTACAAACTTTTAACTTGGAAATAAACTTGTTAAGTTGTCATTTCTTCTCTGTTTTGTATTTAATTTGGTTCTACTCTATCAATTAGTCAAGAAGGCTTATCTAGATTTTCCTGAATGCCTTTTATCCTTTCTTTCACTTCTTACCTGTTCTTGATATCAGCTTCTCTCCGACCAAGTCTCGGAGTGTCCACAGTGAGGGCAATTGCCTTGAAACCAGCCCTCTCAGCTCTTCTCACAAGTTGGGCGACCACATTCCTGTCTTTGTACACCTGGATTGAAGATAAAGAAATATCAGTTCAAATCATACACAACATAGAATGAAAAGGCACAAAAGCAATGTGCAATTAAATTTAGAAAAGTAAACTCTTTGGAATTAATTCATTGGATAATCTAGGATAAGTAAAAGAAAAGCAGTTAGTCATTACTTAGAGTTGGATGACTGTGAGTAATGAGATAATGGACCGTCAATACCACAGATAACCAGTAACTAAAAAGAGATAAGAGGTTACAAATTCTTCAACTTACATAGAGTTGGAAAAAACGAATGCCTGGCCCTGTTGAAGCAACCTCCTCAACACTGGAGGTGGCCCATGAAGATAGTGTCTGAAACATGACAGATGGCATATAAACAAAGTAACACAGACATTAAAGAGCTAATGGCAATTACTTTGTAACATCCAGAGCCAAGGAGGATCCTATTCAAAAAGAACTAGCAGGTAAGACTCAAGATATGATCTTAAAATTAACAAAATCTAAAGAACCAAACCATGATTGTCCCAGCCGCTGAAGATGCCCGTGCTGTTGCATATTCTCCTGCATTTGAATAAGTTAATCAAGTCAGAGTCAGAAGAGGTTAAAATGCCAGTTCAGATTTAGAAGTGAAGACAAACATGTATTGCAGCCACACTTTCTGCAAGCAGACAGGACATAGGTTCATAACAATACAAAGATGCCGAATTATAGCTAGGAATATACCTTCAGGGTGAGCCATTTTCTGCATGGCCGTTGGAGCAACCATGATGGGCATTGAAATCTTGAAACCCAAGACAGTTGTGCTCATATCAATCTTGCTTACATCAATAAGAATACGGGGTCGAAACCTGTTTATAATCATAAACTGGTAAGAAAATGATTGAAGCATACAACTATAGGGTGCTAAGAAGCATCCTAACAACCACATCAGATTTAGTTCAACTAGGAAGTCTTGAGCTTACAGAATCCGAGAGAAAGCATTCCGATTCTCCTTAAGAGTCCACTGGTCCTCTGCACCTGAGGCGTAGTAATCAAAAACCATCTTAGGCAACTTCCGCCTTGCAATTTCCTCATACTCCATAACATTGGTGATCTCCATCTTTCCAAATTGAGCTTTTGTATCCTCGCACAGTAATCTGAAAGTTGTTAAAATGAAGTTATGCTTGGATAAGAATATCAAATTAATATCATCAAGAAACAAAATTTTGAATTTTTTGGGTTAAAAATGTTCTTTGAGACTGCAAAAACATGCTTTCATCCTTTTCTAGTGCTTCATTATCTGATTTATTGAAAAATTACTTTAACTTTCAATAGGATTCACTTTAAGAACTCGTTCTTCCGACTGGAAAGAAACATGAAAAATTAAATTCCCTCGTGTAATTTCTCATTTTTCTTGTGAAAACGGAACATTGATCTTATTATTTACTAGCAAGATTCAAAAAGACTCCAGCAGAGTAAGGATCAGGATTCTGAAACTTGTTTTGTTTCTAACAAGATGGATGCAGAAAGCCTCATAGATCATGTTCGACTGAATTCATTCTGAATAAGCGTCGAAAGCATAGAAGCGTCCATGACGATCTTACAGGCATCATATGAACACAATATATCGCCAGCTTAAAATTTGTGAATTTAAGCAAACCCAACACTGTCACTCATTTTAAGATTTATATGCAACAAAAGCATAAAGAACTTAAGCATGAAAAATCAGAGATCCTGACAGATTATCCATTCAGTGAAATAATGAACGCTTATGAGAACAAAGAGCTGACAGTAGAATCAAGGAATCCAACGTCTTTTGTAACACATGGCATGAAGATACAGAAGCTGATAATGGTGTAATGAAGCATGTACATTAAATAACCCACGTCCAAAAGTCAGAAATAGGGGAAAGAACAAACCTTTATCTACTAAACCACCAGCAGGAGAGCCTGTGAGAAGGTAAGATGAAAATCAGATAGCTGGAGAATGAAAACAGAGAGATAGAGAGAGAGAGAGCTCACAAGCTCACACACAAGTAAGGCTAAGACATGCACAAATATGGCAATGGGAGGCTGCATAATGAAGACAAAGAGGACAGGGCTATAAAGTGGATTGGATTTTCAAGGTGGGAAATTTTAGCCAAATCAGTTTCAATGAAATTAAAAAACTTGTGTGGAGAGCATTTTCTGTCAAGTATTATCACAACCCAACTCGAAGCTCATCCCCATGTTTGCTAATCTTCTTCTTTTGTTTTCCATTTTTTTAAAATTATTTTCTCTGTTTATCCTTTCCTCCTGGAGTAATTAAAACTTCAGAGAATTTGATAGTGACTTCTCAAGACGTTATTATTAATAGTAGAGAACTAGCAATACGTATATAGCTTTCACTTCCTCAATGATTATTGCTGAGGCCAAGGTCTGTAGCAAGCAAACCCTTATCTTATGATGTTGAAGTACATGGCTCAAAGCGTCTCATTGGATTTCAGAATCAGTGGTTAATACAACTTGGAACTAAAATGGGAGTAATCCATTAAAATTGTCAAACAAAACATATTAATCAATGCAACAACAAAACGTGATAACTTGTTGATTGACCAATTTCTAGTTGACCCGAAAAAGCGTCGTTACAAATTCATAAGAATCAATCTCATATCCATTAAACTTCAATCAACTAGAATATTAGCCAGAAGAACTAAAGGGTATAACAGAATTGTTGAAAACCTGACAATTTCAAAGCAAGAGATGGAAAACAAGATATTACATGAAAAGATGTATAGAAAAATTTGACTAAACAATTTGCTGCTACGAACTTTATCCTCTGGCTTACAATCTAAGGCTGTGAACAGAGGAACTTTCAAGCTTTTGGCCCTGATGATGCCCATTTAACCCGTGAAATTTAACGACTTGAACATAAAGGTGGCATTTTGGAACATATGAGTTACCACTTTATCTTCGTAAAGTTTCCTTTCATAAAATGGGTTTTTAACTTTCACTCTGTGATCAGCTGGAAAAATGCAAAGTTGATGGTTTTGTATTCTCTGCGCGGTGTCTCCAGTCTTTTCACTCCAGAGCACCACTTTGTCTCTTTCTCTTCTTTAGATTCTGAGAGTTATTGAAGAAAAATCCTAACTCTTTCTTAGTTGGTGGCTTCTATGATTTACTTTGCACAATCCCATAACAAAGCTGCCTTCTTTTCACTCTGTTATTACCCTTCAAATTGATGAACTTCAGGAAGAAGAAGATGGAGTTGTTAAATCTTTTCCATGTCATAATAAACACCATGAATTTGTTTTCTTTCTTCTCCGTTTTGCTTTGTTGAATAGAATGGTTACTGAACTTGAATGTCGTTGCATTGCTGAATCTATTTGTAAACTCAGTTGCGCATCTCTCATGTCTTTGATCAGTTCTAGAGAGAAGTCATGTAATTTCAGCATTCACTATCAGAAGAGCATTGCTGGGGCAAATTTTATTTATTTATTTGTTCTTCATCAAATTGGCTTTATTGCAACAAGTTGTATGCTTACATGTTTAGGGGCTATGAGAACACTCTAACAGCAGCTGTTAATCCTCAAGGTAGAGACTTCAGATAGTTCATAGTCCTTTGAATCCGTTCATCAACAACTACAAAAATTAATTCCAAGGCCATTTGCCTTTCAATCCACACCTGATGGGAAGTAATCATTGACAAATTATAAGAACCAAAATGGACTTTTCTGTGAAAGATCTGTCTTCTACAGTTTAGTGCTACTTTCCTATATTATGAAGTGCTTTGACAGATTACTATTCACAATTGCTGCTAATGGAGTCAAAGGTTGGGAAGATATAGGACCTCAAGAAGTAAAGATTTTGGATCTCCGCACCTGTTACAATTAACAAGCTGCCTCTGCAGGTAAATCTGGTTTCTACTTAAGACCGCCTTCCGAGCTCATTGTAACAGTACACTTATGGGGTAATACTAACTTAAGCATTTGCAGAGGAAATCAGGTCAATTACTTGAGTTCAGAGTTCCTTGTTATTCTTATTTCCCATCGCAGGGCATGACAGGAGCATCCTCAGCGGTGAACTTTGCAATACAAATTGACACTGTTGTTCTGCAGTATACCTTATTGTTTATCACTTACAGTGACAAGTTTTTGTATCACCTTGCTGGTTTTAAAATGTGCATGAAGTGGAAGCTACTTATCATGCGCAGTTCTCACGTTCAGTGGCCATCCAGGTCTCGCATGGAACTCCATTGATTGACTTGGTACATTACATACATGCTTTTTGGTCATCCAAGTTCATCCTTGCTGATAAAGTTGGATAATCAGTCTTTCCCATTTTCTCACAGTTGCTGATAGAACTTGAAATTTTTGGGATCATCGCGAGAACTTGAACCAACATATTATGGAAGGTGGGGAAAGGTGTGATTGAAAAAATTTTAAATTTTCTACAAATCATTTTCAGATGATGCAAACAGAAATATATTCTCTTTCAATATAAAAGAAGATTTTCTGATATGACCAAGCTAGACTATATTCTGAATTGTGTCCATCAAAGACCACACTAAATTGCATGATGCATATACCAAAACAACTTTGAATCTAGCCAGCTGAGCTGCAAATCAGCCACTGCTTTTCCAAACAATTTCACAATAATCACATCAACCTAAAAAGACGCCAACCAGCCAGGAAGTTGTAGCCAACAAAAATTAATAGCAGACACAAGTGTCGGCTTGTTTTTCACAAATAATGAATCTTTCACAAGATGGAACATAATTACCCAGCAGCAATGCCAGGAAAAATATGCTCAACTTGAACAACATGTTCAAGAAATGCGAGATGAATGTTTCTCTAGCATCTTATTTATGCATAAACGGAATTTCATAAATGAACATCTTTCTTAATCAAACCATGCAATATCAAATGCTACAATTAGTTGACCCGAGATTGCGAAATTCCCATTGCACTGAATATCTAGTTCAAATGGTCATTTCTCATAAATCACTCTACAGTTCACCACAAAGACACTAGGACTCTGGTCTTTCACTAGGGATGATTGACATAGTTCACCTTTGGAATAGAAAGTGCAATGGCATACTGTTTGAACTCACAGCACTAGATTCCCAGAATGGATGCCACTTATGATGATGTTTGAGACTCTTGAATTGGTTCATATCTCATTAGGTGGAACCCATAAGTAGGAGTGGATTTTGTTCCCAGCTCATGAAATTCAAGATTAACTATAAGCAACCCGATGCAAGGGAGTCAATGACTAAGATTACTTCCTAGATTATGAAAGCAACATGGGATAAAATTTGTAGAAGCTTAAATGCTAGCCGAAGCCACAAAGTCCTTAAATGCTTGTGTGCAGAAATAGAGAAGAGAACAAGCATGCAATTCATCTCTGAAACTGTATCACGATGGATGCCGATGCAATATTCAGCCACCAAAAAATATGGGTTATGGCAAACCTGTAAAAGTACATTATGATCATCTTGTCCCAATCACAACATTATTGAACACAAAAGGCTCCTATTCCTGAACCTTTAGCAGTGATAACTGTTCTTCAATGGAGCAGTCCACATGACAAGAGGTTCGACAAGACGCTGGTATAAGAATAAGACCAAGGCACCGCTGCTCCATTGGTGAAGGAGGGGATCGTCTTGTACTACGGTATTCTACTGCATCTTGTAGAATGATGTTTCCTTGCTTGTCAACGCAATGGAAGCTACCTAAGAAAAATCGACCATCTTTAATTCCAATCAGCATCCTGCGAAAAAGCAGCTTCCTAGCCCGAGATACAAGATCTGAGCTACCCGGGTTAGAGCTAGCTGAGATCCCTAGCTCTCTTGAAGAAGTCTCTACTACATCTTGCTCTAGGTCCATGTGAACTAATGGAAATAAAAACCGAGAAGTGGTGTAAAAGTTTGGAACAATTAGGCAACAAATTAATAACTTGACACTTCACACTACCACAGCATATAAATACGCACTCTTTTCCACATAAATATCATATCCCTTTTCTCAAACCTAGTGATGTTATATCACACCCACTTCACAAAATACGACGTAAAGAGATTCGGATATAAGTAATTCTGCTAGTCTCCGCCGCATTCAATTCCAGCGCTGCCTTATCAATGACCATTATTCATCAAGACAGTAACTTCCAAACGTAATGTTTAGAACAGCAATGGATCTTTAGCTCCAAACCCTTATATGCTTTCAATGGCAGAACATAAAACTTAATTCCAGTCAGCTATTAATCAAACAGACACAAGGTGAGCCATCAACAAACAGAATTAAAAAGAAGTATTGACCTAGCATTAAAACGAACAAGAAATAGACTGACAAAAGAAACCCAAAACGGAAAGGAAGAAAGAAAGACGATTAAGAGAAACCATCCAAAGTTTGAAGGTGGAAAGCCAAAACTAATAGCTGTTGGAGTTCCTAGTTGGGTAAAGATCGTACCTTTTAGGAGTAAACGAAAAGAAAAACAATTGTTTTTGGATTGGGATCGACAAGTTTAACTGAGCAGCTGCAAATTTTGATTATCTATGTTGTCAAAGAAAGGGAAGCCCTCAACACGCCAGTTTGCGAAGATTTAAGTTAGCACATGA
The DNA here is from genome assembly GCA_027563595.1 of Erythroxylum suave. Lineage (NCBI taxonomy): Eukaryota > Viridiplantae > Streptophyta > Magnoliopsida > Malpighiales > Erythroxylaceae > Erythroxylum > Erythroxylum suave. The sequence continues at coordinate 39,783,573 of JAOSBN010000002.1, forward strand.
GAAGGTGGCTGCAAACATAAGGAGGGTGAGCAGAAAAGCAAAGAAGCCTTGAGCTTCTTTTTTTTTTTTAATTCGTAAGGAAAACAAAAGACAGACACAACATTAAAGCATGACTCACCTATATAAGGCTCCGTGACGATTTTGTCGTATAAAAAACAGCAAATCGGGTGGGATGTCTGACAAAATATGAAGCCCTGGGCTTGTCAGTAAACCTATATTAGTCATTCGGTCCGCATTCTGATTCTCTTCTTAATAAATATGTTAAATCTGGACAGTTTAATCCTTGTCAAGCAATACTTGGATGTCCTACACCAAAAAATTAAACTCAGTCAATATCAGTTGAGAGGACTAAAGAATGTTAATAACTTTCAGAGAGTCCACTTTAAATATAACATAACGAAATTAGAGGTTTCAAGCCACTATAAACCCATCATACACTCCCTTAATTCGGTAGTCAATGTCGAACATTCATCGATATATGTCAAGAAATCGCTACACCATTTTCTTGTGCTGTCTTGAATTAATCCCCCGCAATACCAATATCGGACCCGTGTTGCACTGTTCCATCGGTGGTGAGCTTTAATAATAAAGATTTATATCTAGGAATGCTTGTTTAGTAGATATGAAAAAAAGAGAATGGGTATCGAATGAAAGATTAAGTCTGGTAAGGAATTATGATTATAGAGTCTTTTTTTTTTTAGTTACATTGGAAGCTTAATAGCCATAAACAAAATTACAAAGTGCCTCTAATTTAGGGGATCCTAACCATTGATCGGCGTTGACTGGATATCAGAAAGAATTTCAGCCCTACGTCTTTCCCTAATAACAGTTTTATCGTCGTTATTAGGGCAAAAGTGTACTGGTGAAAAAGCGGGAAATGGAGGTAGGGCGTCATTGGATAAGCTGCCAATAGAGTATAGGCGTTGAGATGCAGCTGGGTTGGACCAACTAACAGATTCATTTTGTTGACTAAGCATTCTCACCACGGAAGGAGGCGATTCGTGATATATGCGAGTATCGAAATCCGATAGACTCAGAGCAAGCTTGGCCATTTCATCCGTCGGTTGATTCGCAGGTCTGGCAGCATAGTAGAAGTGAATCCGCTGAAATGTCGTTGCAGCTTGCTTGATTTTGCAAGTAAGATATGAAGATTCTGTGATTGTATGTTGTTGTTCACTTTTAAGGGGTGCTTGTTTAGGGAGCTTGAAAAAATAAGTATGGGTATGAAATGAAAAGTGTCGTTTGGTAAGATGCTATCATTGAATAGGTAATGTTTTCATTCCTGAGTTTAAGGTAATGCTCCATTCCTCTCGTAATCGAGAGGAATGGGAATCATTACTTTGTTAATATGGCACGCTTTCAGGCACCACAATGTTTACTCCTCCGAACTCACTCTCTTTGTAACAGATATTGTTTTCCTCTTAACCCATAATCGTCTAACTTGACAAATCTCTCCCAAACTATCCCTGTAGCCCACCGTGGACACACCCGAAACCAAGAATAGCACTAGTAATGTTCTTTCTTTCTTTCTTCTTCAATTTTGTTTTTGTCGATATAGCATATTTCTCTCTTCTTTTCTACTGGGTTAAGGTTTTCGATTCTACTGGGTTAAGGTTTTCGATTTTATAAATCTATTTTCTTATGTACTTTCTTTCTTCAATCTTTAACAATATCGTTCCTCCTCCATTTCATTTCTTGTTCTGGGCATTGAGAAAATTTTTAATACGTTCATCAGAATTTGTTTTGAGATTCTAAGCATGTCTAATTTTCTTTGTACTGCTGCTTTTATTTTTATCAAGATATAGCTTAAACATTAGCCATGGAGGAAGCAGGAGATGCAACCCATGTTTCTAAACTGCGTTCTGCTCTTGGGCCTATTGATCGTAGGAGGAGAAAGGTAATTTTCCTTACCACTATGTTTTCTCTTTGCTTTTGAGTTTGTTATAGATGCCTCGCTTGTTATAATAATTTTCCAATCAATATGTCATGGTAGTTATTTATGCTACATCGTGAAACACTAGAATGGTTTAGTTGGTGGCTAATTTATAAACTCCAAAGTTAAGGTCTTTAAAGATAGTAGTCAAAGATTGCGATGCTGATGTGTGCCAAAAAGGATTGCTTGATGGAATGAATTCATAAATAGTAACTGGCTGTAGGAACCATGCATAGCCTTTATTGAAAATAAATCATAATGGAACATAAGAACTAATGTAGAGTTTTAGCAACTTGTTTTTTGGAAGATGAAAATTCCAGTTTCGTTATTACCTCTCACGTACAACAGAGTGGGAGCATTTCGAAGAAACAGATTAGAGACCCCATCCTGTATCCTAAATGCTGACCAATCATATCAGAGTTTTACAAATTTTGTACACCAATTGGGACTAGAAAAAGCAATAGGACAAGTACATTTGTTTTTCTTGTTTTTTGATTATATGATTACTCCTCTGCAAAAACACATTGGCGTGCGTGTAAATGAGGTGCTCTACCTAACTGAGCTATAGCCCTTACACTTGCAAAATTGTGGTCAATTTCATATGTGGCAATTTCGCCAAGATCTTTTCGTTAGTTGGGGGAATAATCCGCACGAATCGAATTTTTTGAGGAACATATTGAGAGATAATTGGAATTGGTTAGACAATATGTGGCTGGTATTCTTTCAAAACTAATTTCAAGAATCATCTTTTAAGGCACTAAGCACTTTCAGATTCTTGATTGTTTGAATAATTTAGGATAGTCAAGTCAATGGCACTAAAATGCAGAACTGCCACCCTTTTTTCCAAATAAGATATCTTTTGCTTCATTTATTTTGGATGCTAGATAATCACTTCCTCCTGCATTTGGATGGTTTGCAACCATCACTCTTCTATGTGCTTCCTTAACCTTGTCTACTACAGTACTTTCCTTGACTCCAAGTATTAAAGTAGCTTCTCTCCTTGTCATGATGGGTTGAAACCCACCATCGTAAAATCTGCGCAATCTAGCAGTTGGAGGTCTTGCTTTGAATGCCTGCCATGCCTGGATGGCATATCTAGCAACATAAGCACTAGCAGTTATTCCAGTGCCTGCTATAAACAGTGTAGCCATTGATTCAATGTTCTACCCTTGAATGACATAAGAATAGGATTCGAACATTGTGGCAATAGATAAAGAAAATAATGAATGAACAATGTGGCAAGCATCCAACTGCATAGGCCCTTCTTGCATATTACCCAGTTTGGAATAAAGATCTGCTATATAAACTACAGAAAGCTAGTACTTTAGCTAATTGAGATGTTGAGTGATAATGAAGAGTGAACATTAGGAACTGAGGAACTTTAATCTTGTTCTATAGCTGAAGTACATATTATATATATATATATACAAGTACGTATATTATATATATATATAGGTCCTAAGAATAAAGGTCCAGTTGTTGCTTGTGATGCTTTTTACCTAGGGAGACGCATAAGAGTTAGATGCCCCTCATTTTCTTTTTAACTTGAAGTCTTGGAATTGCCTAAGTCTAGCACTGATACAAAAAAGCTTAGC
>JAOSBN010000002.1:39787200-39842086 GCA_027563595.1 Erythroxylum suave
ACATAGGCAACTTAGCAACATTTATAAAAGTATTCTCTTCAAAAGGCTTTTCTTAACATTCTAATCAACAAAAAAAAAGTTTGTTCTTCATGCAAATTCCCATCAATTTGAGCTCCTTTAATATCAATTATCATTTATTCACCACTAGCAAAGTTCATTTATATCCTTTATTATTCAATTGACCTAAACTTGATTTATTTTTATCAAGGTTGGGAACTAGAAGTACATCAGGTATCTGGTTTAAAGTAGGCATAGGAACTGATCTTCCTCTTGATCTTCTTTCTCTATTACCTTCGCTTCTTGTTTTATCTCTTTTCCACTACTATTACCTAACTTTTGAGCATGCCCTGTCTATATGTTGGACAATTAATTTCTGAATTTTTTAATGTAGATCAACATGGCTCGCCTCCTATTCGCAAACAACGGCACAAACTAAAAAAACTTTTCATACTTCAACAAACAACAAATAATATGATGGTTTTCTTATTTGCTATTCATTATATTATCTATTGTTTGCACCTTCAATATAAAATATGTGAAATTAAAACAAAGGAAGAAAAAATGATTGATAGAATGAGATGGATGTTTAGATTGACCATGGATTGTGATAATGCCTGCATTAGTGAACTTTGTATGGACAGAGCAACCTTTAGGATATTGTGTGATATGGTAAGAGATGTCGGGGGTTTAAAAGACACTAGGAACAGATCCGTAAAAGAGGTTGTAGCAATGTTCATATGCACCTTAGCTCACCATAAAAAGAGTAGGACAATAAGCCTACTTTTTCTCCATAGTAAAGAAACCGTAAGTCGGCAATTCTATCAAGTTCTTCATGTAATTATAAGATTGTATCATATTTTGCTCAAGAAGCCGAAGCCCATTACTCAAGATTGTCAAGATGAGAGATGGAAATGTTTTCAGGTAATTGAACATTATAATTAACCTATAACATTAATATCATAACTTTGATATGCTAAATCACCTTTTAGTTTTAATTTATAGGGTTGCCTAGGAGCCTTAGATGGGACACTAATTAAAGTTACACCTCCTAATGAAGATAAGCCTCGTTATCGAACAAGAAAAGGATGTATTTTAACAAATGTTTTAGGTGTTTGTTGCCCAAACATGCAATTTATATATGTATTGCTTGGTTAGGAGGGCTCTACATACGATGGTCGTGTGCTTCGAGATACGATCTCAAGATCTCATGATCTACGAGTCCCTCGAGGTAAATTTCTATTACAATATCCAATTTTGTATCTCTTTGAGTTATGCTGCTTAATCATTACTTATTGTTTACTTATGAAGGATGTTATTACTTGGTTGACTCTAGATGTTGCAATGCAAATGGATTTCTTGCTCTATATTGAGGACAACACTATCATCTCAAAGAATTCGATGGCCATCGACCAGAGACAGCAGAGGAACACTTTAATATGAAACATTCCAAAGCAAGGAATGTTATTAAGAGATGCTTTGGATTGTTGAAAGGAAGATGGAAGATCCTTGCATCCCCTTCATTTTTCTCAATTGAAACCCGAGTTCGCATTATAATGGCTTGTTCCCTTCTGCACAACTTGATTCGCAAGTTCATGAGCTTTGATCCACAAGAGTCAATCACTGAGGATGAAGAGAATAGAGAGGAAGATGAGAGTGATGAAGATGATGAAATGGAATACATTATACAAATTAATGCAACTGATGAGTGGTTGACATTCAGGAACAATATGGCAACCAACATGTATAATATATGGATGAATAGATCCAATGATAATCCAATGATAATAATGTATATTAGTAACTTAAGATATGTTTGTTTCAATGCTTAGTATTATTGTTTAAATGTTTTGATTTCGATTAATGTACCAGAATGTTGAACATCTATGTTTGTTTAATATCAGTAATATATAACTTTCAGTTATTGGATTACTTTTGTAATGCACCTATGTGAACATCTCTGTTTGGTTAACTATGTGTTCGTGACTTATTAGATTACATGTGCATGCTTTAAATTTTTCAGCAAAGTTATTTTTGTTGTATGTTATTTCTTTGATAACTGTTAGTTTGTCGTTCTTTTATTAGGAATGGCTATGGCTGCTCGTGGGAGGGGAAAGAATAAGCAGTATTGGAAAGATGATGAGGTTGAAGCTTTGGTTGACGTTTTGCAAGAACTAGCTTGTGATCATTTATGGAAAGTAGATGGGGGATTTAAGAATAATTACATGGTTGAAGTGCACAAGATGTTGCTAAGTAAGATTCCCAATTTTGATAAGGATGTCGATCCTCGCATTGACTCTAAGATTAAATGGTTGAGAAACGAGTACAATCCAATTTTCTGAAATGTTTATGCAAAGTGGCTATTAGTGGGATGATGTTGAGCATAAGGTCAATTGTTGTAAGAAACAATGGTTTGACGAATGGTGCATGGTAAGAACATCTAACTCAAAAGTTGATTGAACTCTTATTTTAGTAGTTTCTTTTTTCATAATTATAACATTGTCTTGTTATTACGTTTTTAATATTCTTCTTCTGGTAATTCTTATTTACATAATCACAAGAATGCAATTGGAATGTGGAACTTTAAATTCTTATATTTGCGAAAATTGGACATAGTGTGGGGTAAAGATAGAGCGACGGGACTCAAAGCTGAGGATATAGCTGAAGTAAGTGCTAAGGCTAATAACCCAAAGAATATGATAGTCTATTCTTCATTGGACAGTGAAGATGAACTTGTTGTGGTATCTGATACACAAGGATCATCGGCCATTCCTTCTAGCAGTCATATAATAAAAAGGCGAAAAAACCTGTCACTAAGGAAGGAAAATTCTTACAAGAAAAAAAGACCAGCAACACTTCAGAATACTATTGAGTCAAGGTTAGACAATTTCACTGCTAAGTTTGAGTCTATTTGCGAACAAATGCCCTCATAATATGCATCAGTTACAAATGCTTTAATTGTGGAGTCTAAATCTGATTTTGTAGCTGATGAGAAGATGCAAGAGCTCATGACTGAGCTTCTTAATATTGGCATACCTCAAATGGACGTTAGTAAGGCTGCTATGTTATTTTGTAATGATCTTGCCAAAGTTCATATTTTATTCGCTTTGCCAAGTCATTTAAAAAAGTCTTTTGTACTTGGATTCCTCTATCCATCTTCTAGTTTATGAATTATTCGAGAAAGTATATTAATATTTTTGTAAGTATTATGAACTTATGATGTAATTGAAGTTGCCTAACCAGGTTATTTTGTATTAGTTGGGTCTTTTGTAATTGTGATGTGAACAATGTTTGTAGTGTTAACCTGGTTATTTTGCATTAATTAAAGGCTTTTGGTTAAGGTATTGTGTATACGATAGATATTTTACATCATTTGCCTTATCAGAGGAATGTAAATTGTATTAAACTATGTTACTTGATTTTACTATAGCAATGTAATTGTGGATATTATGGTTATGTTGATGAATTGTACAATATTTTTGATCATTAAACTATATTTTGAGGATATTATGTAATTAATGATATGTTGATGCAAGAAAATACTGGAGTATTTTTTTCTTCAAGAGTTATTGGAAATGAAATACCGCAATATACTTGATTTTAAACATTTTGTCATTATAAATAGGGTGCATAAAATATAATTAATTATGCATAAAATATAATTAAATAAAATATATTTAAAATTTGATATAAAACAAAAATTTAACAAAATTTTATTTTTTGAAGATTTTTAACAAACCAACCACTATCAAAGATTATGGTAATCATTCCTCCATCTTAATCAACCATCATTATTATTATGATTATATCCATTCTCATTCCTCATTATATTCATTCCTATTCTCATTCCCATTACCCTTTGTGAACCAAGCGCCCCCTTAATCATTTCAATTCCAGTTTGGGAGTCCGATTCGACTTCAAGGTCCATGAACCTATAGTCGGCTGCTATATAAAACCCTTGTAGGATTGCCCAAAGCTCGCAACGAAGGGGATTGCACCGTCCTATCTTTTTAGTAAAACTAATTAGGTAGGATCCTACCTACCCCTACAAGAGAAGTGTGTCTGTATACTGCCCCATCCACGTTGTAGGATTGCAAGAGTCATTATTTTTATTATCCACTTTTGGGTAATACCCTATTCCTCTCCTAATCTAGAGAAATAAGAATCATTATTCTAGAGGAATGAGTATTATTATTAATTGATTAATTGAATTATAATTAATTAAAATAAAATATAATTAATTAAAATATAGCTAATTAAAATATAATTATTTATTAATTAAAATATTATAATTAATTAATTAATTAATTACAATATAATTAATTAAAATTATTAATATTTAATTAACTACAATATAATTAATTAAAATATAATTCATTTTTAATTAAATATTGTAATTAATTAATTAATTATTCAAAATATAACTAATTAATAATTAAAATATAATTAACTAATAAGTTACAATGTAATTAATTTTAATTAATTACAATATTTTAATTAATCAATATGTTGTATTAACAATTAATTAAATACAATATAATTCATTCACTATTAAAATATTGTAATTAATCACTTAAAATTAATTAAAACATAATAAATTAATTAAAATATAATTAATTACTTAATTAGTTACAATATAATTAATTAAACTTAATTACAATATTTTAATTAACCAATATATTGTATTAATGATTATTTAACTACAATATAATTGATTAAAATATAATTCATTTATTGATCAAAATATTATAATTATTTTTAATTAATTATATTTTGAAATTAATTACAATATTTTAATTAATCAATATATTGTAATTGATTAATTATAATATAATAATTTTTATTTTTTAATATTTTTTATAAACCAACTATTATCAATAGTAACGGTAATCATTCCTTTTTTAATCAATTATTATAATTACAATAATAATTCCATTCTCGTATCTCACTCTCATTCTTACTACTATTCCCTTGTGCAAACCAACCATTACCTAGTTCAATATTAAAAATAAAAATGCATTTATAATAATTAAAAAACAAAATACATTTTAAAAGGATTAACTTCACGGTCACACTCGCTCTATCCATATGTAAACGCATAGAGAGAACTCTCTCGACTTTACTCTATCTCTCTCTTTCTGTTTTTCTATTTAGGGTTTTGTGCTCAAAGGTACGAACTTTCCGCTAAAAAGCAACTCCAAATACTCCTTATTTTGCCCTCTTCAAAATTCTATTGCTGCTTTTCTATTCTTTTCGTTTTGAACACTTCACTGATTGTAGTGACTGGTTCCATTGGAAAGACCATTGTATGCTGATCCGTTGGATTTGTTTTCAGCGTTTGTCATAATAGTTATTCAGAATTTGTTTATGCTTTCAGGAGGCAATGCGTGAAACTGGGAAACGTTCTCGTTTTCAAAGAGATCACGATGCAGACAACAGTAACCAGAAGCGAAGACTGAATGCGAAAGATGACAAAGGAAATGACGAGTTGGTTATTTATCGAATATTATGCCCAGATGGGGTTATTGGTAGCGTTATTGGAAAAAGTGGGAAGATCATTAATGCAATAAGGCAAGAGACTAGAGCTAAGGTTAAGGTAGTGGACCCGTTTCCTGGTGCCAAGGATAGGGTCATAATTGTGTATTGCTATGTCAAGTCCAAGATAGATGTGGAGGTTGACGAGGACTTCAATGAGAAAGATCCTTTATGCCCTGCTCAGGATGCTCTTCTCAGAGTTCATACTGCAATTTGTAACGCGGTTGCATCTACTGAAGATTATGACAAGAAAAGGAAGGATAAAGAGGAATGCCAAATCCTTGTTCCGTCTAGCCAGTCTGCTAATATCATAGGTAAGGCTGGCATGACTATCAAGAAATTGAGGGGCAAAACGAGGGCAAATATTAAAGTCGCGGCGAAGGATGCCTCTGATCCTGAACACTCATGTGCTATGGACTTTGACAACTTTGTAATGGTTAGTAGCTCAAAGTTTAAGCACATTTTAATGGTTGAATCTTTGCTATATATTCATGGCTGATCTAGTTGTATTGTGGAGAATTATCAGTTTTCTGTTTGTTGGATATATGCAAGTTCCTTGAATTTGTTCTGGGAAACATATGACAAATCAAAGGTTCGAGTGTCATGAACGAGTTCTTGTTTCTTTATATGTGAATAAAATGTTTGTGATTTTCGTGGACGGTGCTGGAACCCAAACAATTTATCAAGTCTCATTTTGGCTTGTAAGTCGCGTTGTAGCTGTGGCAGCACACAGAAGGTCCATTCTTGGATATCTGTAATTTGACTTTTTTATTTTTCAGTTTTAGACTGATGCCTCTAGTTGATTTTGAGCAAATTTTTACCTAGCGTGCAGTAATGCTTTCATCTAAGTACCTTTTCAAGTTCATATATTTTTTGATTGATTAATCTTTTGATGTTGTGATATGGTCAGTGAGATATCTGGGAGAACTATTTTCTTTTTAAGCTATTCAGCTCCTGTAACTACATCGTTGGAGTTCATAGAAACCATACTTTTGATCTCTGGAATATTGACATTCATTTGATGTCTGCACTATGTTGTTATTGTATATTTCTTCCATTTGTGGCTCTTAAAATCTATTATGATAAAATCTATTATGATGGGAGCAGATAACTGGTGAGCCAGAAGCTGTGAAGAAAGCCTTATTTGCAGTTTCTGCAATTATGTACAAGTTTAGTCCTAAAGAAGAAATTCCCCTTGAGACAACTCTGCCAGAAGTTCCTCCAAACATCATCATTCCAGCAGATCTACCTATTTATCCTCCTGGTGGATTATATGCCAATGCCGATTCTATAGTTCCTTCCAAATCTGTTCCACCAATATTAGGGGCTTCAAATGTTCCTGAACTTCAGGGATATGGGGAGAATGGGAGTTCGTGGCCTGTTTATTCATCTAACCTCCCAGTTCTTCCTAGTTTTGGCAGTTCTTCCCAATCTGAGGAGTTAGTTATACGAATGCTCTGCCCCTCAGACAAGATTGGCCGTGTCATTGGCAAAGGAGGTGGTACAATCAAAAACATAAGGCAGGCTAGTGGAGCTCATGTTGAGATTGATGATACAAAAGCTGGCCGCAAGGAATGCATTATCACAGTTACAGGAACAGAGGTTGGAATTTGGTCTCTTATTTGAATCTCTGTTAATATGATGTACGTAGGAAAAGTAGAAGAGAATTTAAACTGGTAGCTAAAACTCAGAGAAATTAGGTATTTGGGCTCTTGGATGTTGTAGATTGCTGGAATCCAGATTTCAGGTCTGAAATTTTGGTAAAAATTGTTGAAACTTCAGAGTTGGATTGCTGAAAAGTTTAGCTGCAAAATTGCTGAAATTTTAGTGATGGAAACAATCAATAGTTCTAGTAATTGTTCCTAGGATAGGAAACTAGGAAACATTTCTAAGGTCTAAGAATCACTCTTAGAAGAAACCATCATTCCTTTTAATTGAAAACTCAAAGTTTATATAGGAAATGTAGGTATTCTTATTGAGAGGTTAATTGCACTATATATAGAAAACTCTCAAAACCCTAATTCTAATGGAATAAGAAAACCTACTAAACTTTCAAAATAAGAATTTAATCCTATTTGATAAGGATTCTTATTATTTCTTAATAAACTTAACCCTAAACTAATAAGACCAAAATAAAGTAGAAATATTTTCCTCTAATAAAGAAAATTAAACTAAGAGCTCTTTTTTTTTAATTCTACATCATTCCTCTTGGCTTGACAAGAGTCAACCTCAACCATTAAATGTTGTTGAGCATGTCTTCCTATTTATCCGCTGCTACCCTTGCTTCAAAGAGGATGTAATTACAATGTAGTTCCAATATTCCACCTCATTCCTTGTTTCAATGTTCCAAACATGCAGTGTATCATCTTATGAGTTTAATTCGATGTACTGGCCCTTTAGGGTAAAGTTTGGCTCGATAGTTGTATTTGGAGACGGTTCCGTAATGAAACCACTTGACTTCTCTGCCTTATAGGTGTCAAGAACATAAGTATTGTTGCTTCTTGTAGTAAAAAACATTAACTTGCAATCATTTATGAATTTTGACTTTGCAAAAGCATTCACAAGTTCTCCTTTTATTCGTATGTTGTGTTAATTTTGCATCTTCATTCAGATCAAGAAACGAATTTGAAACATTTTTCAGGAGCCCCCTTTTGATTTTCGCCCCCATATCGCCATTTACTTTCTCAACACCAAGGATGCTACTAAATTTTGTGCAAACAGGCTCCAAAGCCCTTATTGGTTACTGGTTAATCTTTTCAGCTCCCTATTCTGCTGTTCCTGTGCTTTGATTTGTTGTTCAGGTGTTTCATCTTGTTGTTTAACTGTTTTCAACTTATTGTTCAATTGTTTCAGCTTTAGGGTTTGTCAAAAAAGCCACTTCCTCATGCTTCTTTATCTTGAATGATTTGATCATTTGCCATTGTTAGTCTCTCCATTTCACAAGAACCTGATTACCTTTAGCATATAGGCTTGAAGATTCTAATTGATTAGTTGATCGAGAGGTGCCAACTGTCTTATCGCTAAGAACACACACTTCCTCAGAGATAGTGTCTGTTAAATTTGAGGAATCAAAATCAGAATATGATTATCTACCAAAATTTTTTCCTTGTGCTACATATTGATTAGTATCAGCACCTTCATCTTGTTTATTAGCTTATTTTTTCATATTTAGCATCAAGTGTAGGTTGCTGGTTTGCAGAATTCTTTCCTTTGGAGCTCTGACCTTTTGAGAACAAATTTCAAGGCTATCTATCTTCTCCATAATTTGTTAGGGTTTCTTTCTTGTGGAAGTTGTAACCAGAGATTTAGTTATTGGTGCACCTTATAAAAGAGGATCATCAACATCCAATTTTTTTGTGATCCTTAGAATTAATTTATCTCACTGTTGATCATTGAATATTCCTCTAGATGCCCTTCCATTACGCATCACCATTGGTGAACCCAAGCTCTAATATTAAAGTGATGTAGACAAATAGAAGGAATATCAAACTAGTAGTTAAAACTAACAAAAATTAGGGATTTGGGCTGCTGGAAATTCAGATTTTAGGTCTAAGCTTTTAGTAATAGTCGTTGAACTTCAGAATTGGATTGCTGGAATGTTAGTGAAAGAAACAATGTGGCAGTTCTAGGAATCACTTCTCGTCCTTCTGATTTCTAATGGAACTATCATTTTGCAGTCACATGATGATTTGAAATCCATGGCTGTTGAAGCTGTTCTATTGCTCCAAGGGAAGATTAATGATGGAGATGAGACCACCACTAGCATTCGGCTACTTATTCCATCTAAAGTTATTGGATGTATCATTGGAAAAGGTGGTTCAATTATAAATGAAATTCGAAAGAAAACTAAAACCAGTATTTCTATATCCAAAGGTCACAAGCCTGAACGTGCAGACCCCAATGAAGAACTTGTTGAGGTCTGATTGATCAAGCCAATGAATTTTTTTTGTTAACTACCTGTTTGTTTGTGTGCTGACCTTTCAACTCAATAGGTGGCAGGGGAAGTTGTTAGTGTGAGAGATGCACTTGTCCAGATCGTGTTACGGCTTAGAGATGATGTGCTAAAAGAAAAGGACAGCGGCCATAACTCTGTTGGTGCTGATTCTTTGTATCCTAGTGGTACTAGTTTTTCTGTACCATCTATCCTACCTTCAGTTGCTCCACTGAGTTATGACAGGTCAGAGACTAGAAGTGGCTTGGGCCTGCTTTCATCGAGGAGCCTTTATGGATATGGATCTTTATCAGTATGTTCAGCTCATTAATCTTTAACTTACACTTAAATCCTCGTTTCATTATTTGATAAGACCTTTATGCTGTCAACTTAATGATTTGGGGTCATTTGTATTGATTCCTGATGATAAGGTGTGATAAATTTGTTTGTTGGAAGTTAATTTGTTACCCTTCTATTTGTTTTTGGGTGAAAGTCCTACAATCCATGTTAGCACAATACTTTTTAGTATTTTCTGCAATGTATGAAATACATTATCCAAATACGAAATTGATAACCTTTCTAAACTCTACAGGTCTGTTTAGTGTTTCCACCAAGTGGCATCCTTTCTCAATGACACTTTCTGGTCCTTTTCATTTGTTTTTGTGTATTAGGATAGTGATTGAACTTTCACTACTGCTTGAGTTAACAATCCAAGTGGACATGTCAGTCAATGTACGAAGCTTGAAATTTGAAGTCAGATTTTCTTTTCTAATTTTTGTTTTTATTTCTGTTTCCTCTAATTTCGACCTTGCTTAATTAGGTTCAATGATAATTTGCTGGCTCAGCCTGAAACAGAGTTCACCTTATTGGATATTGCTTTTTATTAAAAAGGTATATTCATTAGTTTATAGTCAAGTTAGCATTTGTTTATTTCTTTTACCTTTCCTTATCAGGTGGGAGAGAAAAGCTATGGTTCAATGCCTTTGTATTCATCATCTAAGCTGTATGGAGGGTCAGTACCTTGCTCAAGTCTTCTATCAACATTCCATTATTGGACCTCTTTTACCAAGCTGATTTTCTTTACTGATGCAGGTTGCCGTCACCCTCAACTCTTGACTTGTTAGTGCCTGCCCATGCTATGGGCAAGGTGATGGGCAAAGGAGGGACAAATATGGACAACATTCGCAAGGTTTGTTCTTCACTTTTATCTTTTGATATGGTTCTCTCTGGATATTTTGGCAAATAAGAACCTAAACAGTTAAGCACAGCTACTTTACTGCAGCTGGAAAAATGCTGATATTTGTATGGTTTTGTGTTCACGTCAAGTGTTGAATTGCTTTGCCCTTGATAATAATTCCTAATCCTTTTTTTCTTCTTTCACTTCATTCGGATTACTCTATAAAAAAATTATACACAAGCATCAAAGCATGATCTCAATTTCTCTGAATTAATATCTATTATCACTTACATAATTTATTATGTTGCCATTATCTATAAAAGAGCAATGCTCAATTTTCATAAAATGATGGACAAAAATAGAACCCTCGCTGTTTTTTCAGATGTTTAATGGCCATTTGTGCTTTTATTTTACTTTACTGGATATCTTTATGATGTCAATTATATCATTAATATGTCTTCCAGAGGGTTAGAGTTTCCTTTTCATTATTTCTTAAGAATTAATGATTACTCTTTGCAAGGATTTCATGTTGGAAGTAAAGGTGAGTTCCTGTTGTGTTGATTTTGTTAATGAACTAAGCTCATACATAGAAACGGTACGGAAATCAGATGTACACTTGTAGAAATTTGACATCGTTCTTTCTTCTATAAATGCATTACAATGCCAAAAATACAGGTGCAATTTATGCCTACTTTCCCATTAAATTGTGTTGAAACGTATACACAAATAAGCAAATAAATGTGGCTCTCTCTCTCCCTACACAGACGCACAAACTAAAACGCTTATATACATTTGTAAACAGACTTTAAATTTGGCTTCAAAGTGTTGTGGATCATGATTTTACTGGCTTGTACATCAAAATTTCTTTTGTCAGTTAAATTCATGAGAAGTTGTCGTTGTAGATTCACAGTATTGTTACTCACAATTATGGTGAGTTTTTACTGTTGGTGTTTGGTTCTCATTCCATATGTTCCTATTTCAGATATCAGGAGCCATTATAGAGATCTCTGATGCGAAGTCTGGTAGGGGCGATCGAATTGCTCATATATCTGGCACACCAGAGCAAAAGCAGGCAGCCGAAAACTTGATCCAGGCATTTATAATGGCCACCTGAGTTTTGAAATGTGTTTTGAGGTTTTAGCTGTATGGTAAAGATCTAGGAATTTGTTCCTCAAATATTTCCTTAGTTTATTTAGGAAGTGTCTGCTCAGGGCTTCATTCCTAGGTTCTAAAACCAGACTACTCCTGTTCTTTATACCATGGTGCCTGTGAGGAATATCATGGAAGATTCATGTCCAGGCGATGTCGCGGATATAGTTCTGCCATTGTTGCCTCCTCATCCTTTCAATCTGCAGATCTTAGAACTAATTAGGTTGCCTTTCCTTTCCTTCCATTTTATCAGTCCTTGTCATTATCAACTATGAATCCTTGTTTCCCTGCTCACAGTTATGTGATCGTGCCGTGAATTACTTTCAATAATCGTAGTTGCCAAACTCATAATGCATGTTTCTCTAGCCTTACATAACTTGCTCGATGCTATCTTTTATTATAATCTTTTCTTTCCATGATGTCAAATTCTTTGCAGATACAGATTATTATCTGCTAGATTTTTTTTCGTGTTTTGCACGTATGGTGCAACTTAACAAAAAGCAATCCTCTCTCTGTAGAATGTGAATTGCCCATTAACTATTTGGAATTCATACTAATCTGCTTCCTGTATATAAATTTCTTGATTCTTCCCCCTCAAGAAACTATTGTGGAGGCAAAACCTTTAAATGGTTTTATATCTTATGGTATCCTTACTCATTTCTGTTAATTATACATTCTTCAATCTAAATCACTGTCTAAGATTTCTTCCATTATCTGAGAAATTGGACGTTGACTTTGATATCTGTAAATTTATAATCATTAGTCATGATTCCCTATTCTTTTACATCAACTAGGGTAGTTCTTAGTGGAGGTCCTATGATTTTACTGTTCACAGTCGGAATTGATGATTAATGCCCTGTTCATTTTCTACTTCATTTGACAGCTTAACCATTTCTTTTTAAAGGTGAATGGCTGTTTGATATTGGACTAACTGAATTTGAGAGATGAATTTTTATCACTTATATATATCTTTTTAAGTTTCTTTTTCAGTTGAGAGGATTTTATCTTAGAACTGCCAATCAAACCATTGTAGTTTTCTTTAGTATTTGTTTTCCAGATTTTGGGTTACTTTCTTTGTACTCCTTTTATTCAATCATATATTCAATGCTTGGTCCAATTCATCCTGCTGCCAGTATTGGGAAGTTTTTGAAGCAGCCCATATTGTATCATACGCTTGGTCAACTTTCAAAGCATTTTTCATGTTTCCAGTAACTGGTTTAGTCGAATTCTTTGACAAAGCTATGCATGCGAGCTCAACTTAGTGCCTTGTACTCCGTATTTAGGTTATCATGAGTAAAGCATCTGTGCAATACTTGCTGTAAAAATGATTCCTCCTGTTTCAGTTTGAGAGAATACTGTTCGTTAACCATCTAAAAGCAATCTCTGTCAGATCAAGTTGTCAAAATTTGCTATATTTCTATTCTCCATGTTCTGATTTGTAACATTTGTTTGATAAATCCAGTTTTTTCAGCTTTTCTGTCTAACATTCCGTAATCACTTCTCATAATGCTAACATTTGAGGTTTATCATTTTCCTTATTGAAACCATTGATGCTGGTACCTAGCTGAAGCACAATATTGAGTTCCCTACACTCTTATTTAGGTTTTCATTAGCCAGAATGATTGCATTTATATCTTAAATTTAGCACTTCCCAAATCTTGATATATATTATTCTAAAGATGAATATCTCTGGAGTTCAATAGGCAGAAGCATTAGCTCATGCTAAGTTCTGATAGCTGTAGTTGATAACGCCCTGGACTTAAATTTTGGTGAACCCCTAGTTTCCCTTGTTATACCGTTATGTAGGTTGCCATTCTACTGCTCATCTTTCTGATTGATATCCTAAACCATATATCCATTTTCCTATTGCTCACTTTAAATCACCAGCCGTCGAGCAGTGTCCTTATCTTTCCTCTTAACCCTATGCATTTGAATTGATTCTTTTGAAAGAAAGTTTGAGAATCAACAAAATTGGTACTTGGTTTAGAACAAGTACTCATATCTAGCAATGTTTTGTCCCTGTTTGATATGGTTATTTGGTGTCATTGTTGTCTAAGATGGTGTATATTTTTGGCCTGAATGTTTTTGCCTTTGGATAAATATTTGTATAATTTTCTGGATGATATACTTTCATCTGTTCTGGAAAACCATTAGTTGCAGACGTGCGACCTGTCTATCTCTCTATATTATATATATATATAGCTATTCAGTCACACTTATTTATCTTGTAACATTCAAATCAAGAAATGCGCTCTTGTAACTTCAGAGAATGGCTAAAAGATTCAAACTTTAATGGCTAAAAGATTCAAACCTTCTGACAAATTTAAGTGTTGGAATTTGTCCATTGGCTTTAGGACTATGTTGCCAAGCCCTAATCGTAAACCCATGTAGGGTCGAGATTGTCAATACCCAGATTGTAAAAAACTTGATCATTGACGGTGTCCCAGATGAGGACAAATATCTTTGAATTCAGAATCAAAAAGTGGATATACAACGTAAGAATGCACCATCAAGGGTCTGTTCTTATCTTTTTAGGTTGCCCAGAGACACAGAATACGTGTGCTCGACTTCCCACTCATGACCATCCAATAGCAGACTTTCAACTTGCCCTGTAACCAATAAAAACAACAGAAGCCATAATTATCATCATAATTTTATTATATAATTTCAAAATAATGGTAATTTAATTGACATTTAATTCAATATAAGATTTATTAATGGTCTTATAAGTTCATGAAAAGCCGAATGTAATCGGTGTTCCAGGCTGAGACAGAGACATTCCTAACTGAAGTGTGATGCCAACTTCTGAATTTGCAGACAACGACAGATGATGTGTCGTAAAGAACTCTAAGAAGTGGGTTTTCTCAATTTTGTCGAGAAGCGTAAGGTACTGAGTTAGGCTAATTTGTCTGGGAAGTCGGAACGTGTGCCCATAGATGCATAAAACGACAACATGGGGAGCATAAAACGACATCCTAAGTTGAACATGCTTTGTAAAGGATGAGACACAGCACAAGATCGCTGCTTTTTATTCGTGTTTGGAGAAAAATACCACCTTTGTTGTTGTTCACGGTAAACTATTGAGTATTGTGTCGATAGTATTGTTGCGGACACCCTGTCGTCCATTAATTTCCTGGAGCTCAATTTCTCGAATGGCAATTGCGAGGAGAGGTCTGCAGTGTTTGTTAAACAGAGTTTGCAGAGCAAGTAGGAGGAGTTTTGGTGCTCTTCCTCAAGGGAACAATCCCTCGTCTTCTCAAGAACTCATCAACTTGGAGTATGAATTCAGTGCCCACAAGTAAGCTCTCTTTTTTTGTCCTTTTGCTATTGGTTGATTATGTTTGGTATAATAAGGGGTAAGAGTAAGATACATGGGTATGTTTGCTTCTGATATGTATGCATCTCTTGCAATTAGTTACTCCTTATAAGATTACGTCGTAAGATGTCTAACACTGTGCTTGCGTTTCAAACTAAGCAAAGCTAGAAGTGATCAGTTTCTTTCAGTTTAGTCGCTGTTTAATTTAAGAAGTTCGCAGGGAGCTTAACAATCTGAGATTGCATGTACGAATGATTGTAGTAATGTTGGGAACGGTGTGCTTAATGACGCAGCAGATCGTATTGTCTACCATATTCTGCTAACCAAATTGATCGTGCTCGTCTATGAAATCCAATTGTTCATGTCCATGTTTGACTGGCACACGTCTCTTAAGTCTATATATATATGTATATATGTATATATATGTATGTATGTATGTATAGGTGTGAATAAAATGTCCTAGGATAATCAAACTGCCATGGAGAAGCAAAAATGATAATTTAATGGATAACCCTGCTGATGTTGGATTGATAAATTATTTAAAATAAATTGCATTGGAAATTGCTAAGATCGTGAGGAAGTATTTATGGATGGTATATGAATTATGCTCTGCTTCCAGTAAGGTGAGTAACTGTTTCTCCTAAGTTAAACCTATCTGGTTTCATGTAGTTACCACCCAGTTCCGGTTGTGTTCTCTCGAGCAAGGGGATCTTCCATATGGGATCCAGAAGGCAACAAGTACCTGGATTTTCTTGCAGCCTACTCAGCAGTCAATCAGGTAACAAGAATGGGTAAACAAGTCACTGTTCTTCCCCTAAAATGAATATAATGTGACTGCACAAGATATTCTGTATCCCTAAGGTTGAAGTGAAAAACAAAACTATAGAAGCGATCATTGCTTAGGGTTTTCTCTAAATAGCAGCATTTATTTTTTAAGAATTGGGGTTAGTTGTCTAGCTCTTTTACAGGGACATTGTCATCCAAAGATCATGAGAGCATTACAAGAGCAGGCAGAAAGGCTGACTCTTAGCTCTAGAGCCTTTTACAATGATAAATTCCCAATCTTTGCCGAGCACCTTACAAGCATGTTTGGTTATGATATGGTACTACCCATGAACACTGGTGCCGAGGGTGTGGAAACAGCTTTGAAGTTGGCAAGGAAATGGGGATATGAGAAGAAAAAAATTCCAAAAGATGAGGTAATAACACTAAACAGTTCTGATTATTGTGGAAATTGCATGGTCTATAATAACGTACCAATCATGCTTGCTGAAGAGTTGCTGATTGTACAAGTGAGGTTGTCACAAATATTGTTAAAAATAGATAGGTTCAGGCAATGGAGAAATAAGAATACAGGTTTTGTGCTGTCATCTGTACTACCTGCATATAGTCTTACATGGAATACATTGTGGATTTTGTATCCATCATGATCATGGCATTATGGTCAGTGCTAATTGCTTTAAAAATAAAATTTAATTGAATCATTGAAACTAGCAGTTCCAGCTGGTAGTGTGTTATGTGCCCGTGCTTGGGATGGAGTCCAAGGATATTCTCAGGAAAGTTAATCTCTTATTTACTTTGGTTCCCTTCTTTGCAGAACCTATTTTTGGTGATGAAAAACTCGCAGTTCTTGTCAAAGCAAGGTCTGCCGAGATTGGTCTAAATTACTCTACTTCTTTTAGATAATTTTTGTGATAACTTCTTCCTTACTTTATTGCATAACGTAATAGTCTTATATAGGCAAAGAAGCATAAAGTTCTACCTAAATTAGGACTCCTAGAAGGACTTCTATTCAAGCTGTTTTTATTAACATAATTATAACAAAAACTAGTGTAGAAATAGTAGACTCCTACTAAAAATAAAGTACTCCTTTAATAGACTCCTAATAAAACACTCTAATAGACTTCTAATAAAGCACTCCTCTTTGCAAGTAGTAGGTCCTTGCCACAATGTATCCATATCATAGTGCCTAAAACTCCACTATCCAGGGCATGTATAATATCTTGGGCTTGGGACTACAAGACATCTAGTGCTAGAAGATATCATCAAGAAGGGAAGAAAAATCTTGTTTAAACTCAAAAGGAAAAAACATACATTGAATTCATCTTCTTTGTATTAGTAGTTAGCTTTTATTTGTCCTGGCATTTTCTGACATAAGCATCTGAAATATAGGACTCACTAAAGCAACACTAAGACTATTTGTCCCCTATATCGTCTACTCTACTTTTCGGAGAGAACCAATTTATAACAACGGATATGTTAAAATTAATTTAGCCCTAAGGATTCAGTCTCTCTTTCTTTGTGATGGCTCTCATTTACTTTCTCTTCAATAGCCTCTCTAATCAAAAGAAACTATCAGCTGTTCTCTTGTTCATTTAAACTGGTGCCATGTGTAGGCCATTATTGTCTCTTGTTGTGGTTGCTTCCATGGCCGTACATTGGGGGTCATCTCCATGAGCTGTGATAACGAGGCTACACGAGGTTTTGGACCATGCTTGCCTGGCCATCTTAAAGTTGATTTTGGTGACAAGACTGCCCTTGAGATGATTTTTAAAGGTTTGTCTACAATAAATGGTTTGATAGATTATGGTGGAGTCGATATTTGCTTAAATGAGCTCCTCATGATTACATTCTACACACTTTCTTAGCAATCCTTTATGTTGCTTCAACATCGTAATATGAGCACATAACTAAAATGTAGTCATAATTTTGGCTTGCAGAAAAAGGAGATCGAATAGCTGGGTTTCTTTTTGAACCTATTCAAGGAGAAGCTGGGGTAGGTCCATGGGAAGTGCATTATTATTGTATTGCACATTTGTGGATTTTTTTTGTCGATCTGTATGTTCATTTAACTCTTTAGCCTGAAGTGTTGAAATTGATCTAACATGTTATTATTCTGATATGTTGCGCCCTATCATTATTTATCAGTGTTCTAATAAACGTGAGGCCAACTCATAAGGATTTCGCAGATGGTCCTGGTCATTCATATGGTACATAATGTGTTCGAATGATTATATTTAGTGTATGGTCCATTATTGTGATCTGTACAACATCTTTGAACAATTGCTTGATATGTAGTACCTTCCATTATTGAGAGATCACAAGATTCACTCATGTTGCCCCGTTTTTTATGTTGAAATTAAATTTTGACTTCAGCGCAAGATACATTGACACACTAGGGTTACTATATGAATGATTCTTAGCTTTTATTCGACAGTATAAGCTTTTGAGTTGAATGATTCATTGATCTAAGTTCCATTCAATAGCTAAAAGAAGGTCAATAATTCTGAGTCTTTTTGATCAAGCTCACTGTAAATTGTGAGCTTGTAACCAAGCCAACTCTTTCCTGAATAAGTTTGGTAAAGAATCCTATCCTTGTCCCTTTTCAACTTATTGACATCCAGTGTGATGTTTCTTTTTTCCTTTTGGTTGTGAGGTTGTCATTCCTCCTGATGGTTACTTAGGAGCTGTTAGAGACCTTTGCTCTAAATACAATATTTTAATGATTGCTGATGAAATTCAAACTGGATTAGCACGGACGGGAAAAATGCTGGCCTGTGATTGGGAGAAAGTTCGTCCAGACGTGGTGGTAGGCACATTTCTCCCCCCATTTTGAGTTTGATAGTTTTTTTTAGTGATTTCCATTTATTGGATGTGAAAGTGGCATGTTTATCGGGCATATTTTTATTTGCCGTTAAGTATGTGCTTCAAGTAGTCCAAGAAAACGTTATGGTCCTTAGTTCTAAACACAAAGGTTGCTTTTATAGTGGAAATATAGTGTCAGGATACTTTAAAACAATAGTCAACATATTGGTCTTGTTTCATGGCTCTAGATGCCATTTCGTGCCTAAAGCAACCAGATTTTGAGATGGCTCTTGTGTTTTGTATTTACATTTCATTTGGCACTGCTGCTATTGTCCACTACTTGGAGATCAATTCAAAACTGCATAAATCTATATTATCAATGGTTTTCCAAGCCAATATCTACATGTCTTATGATGGAAGGCTAAATGCTTTCGACACCAAACTAATCTCTCTTTCCTTTTCACCAGAGCATACTTAGATATATGCTTCTTATCATTCTCATCACTGCATTCTTATTAGTATTGGACCAATCATTTCTTTGGCTTTCTGCATCTCCAAAGTTAGAAATGATAATACAGATTAAACTAATGGGTTGGCTTGAAAACAAGCAATTGTCTCATGAGGACTTTCAATGCTTTCATTTTTCTGAAACCAACTTTTATTTCATTCCCCTTCGACTTGTACTTACACTGTCATGATACTTCTCTCTATTCTCATATTTAAATGATTTCTGGTGAGTTCAATAAAAATTTTATCGAGTAATTTTACCAGTTCTAAGAATTATACTTACTAAACCATGTTGAACTTTATATAATGTGCCCACAATCACATTACTTTTTCCATTATGGTCATTGTTAGATACTGGGAAAGGCATTGGGTGGTGGAGTGATACCGGTAAGTGCAGTGCTTGCAGATAAAGATGCAATGCTTTGCATTCGCCCTGGAGAACATGGAAGGTTCACCACTTCAACTGTTTTTCAACCTTAGTTGTCTTGATGCGATTTTGTTTTTCTTTTGCTGTTCCTCAATAGTTTGCAATTCATTATCCTATGAATAGCTACAGTTTCTTTTGGATCGTTGGACTAGTCTCTCTCACAATTCTTTCCTTTCCGTTCAACTTTTCTTACTTTCTGAGTTGATGTTTGATTGCCGTAGAAGTTCTCAGTCTGCTTATCTGATTGATCTCAGCACATTTGGGGGAAATCCTTTGGCCAGTGCAGTTGCCATTGCCTCACTAGATGTCATTAAAGATGAGGGCCTTGCTGAAAGGTAATTTATATTATCCAAATGACATAAACAACTTCGTAAAATGCATACCTACTTGTTAATCCACCACGTTTGGTGCTTCTTAAATTTCTGAAATTTATTTTATAGATGTACAAACATTTTACACATGATAAAATTATCTGAAATTGTATTGACCAAACCGCATTCAAAATCTATGGCACCATATCACTTTCCTATTCATGCGATGAATTCTTCACTAGCCTTCTGTATGCCGTTTACTTTTTCTTGTTTCTTTTCTCTCTTTATAGAACATATATATATTTATTATAAATATATTATTATAAATAGATTATGATTATTATAAATATATATAAATTATTCCACGAATGATTATTATTTCCCTGTTATAAAGAAATTTTTTCAAAAGCCGTCCGTGAACGCAACGTTCTCTGCAAGATTTATTCCAGTGAATATGATTTTCTTGTCCATTGTTCGCCTTATGTGACTTCATGCTTCCAACTTCCCCCTACTTCTAGTGGCTTTTTTTATTTATACCAATTTCTTTCTGACAGAAGTGATACTGAAACACATTTACTTGTGATCCTTAGATCTGCACAGCTGGGAAATGAACTTAGGCATCAGCTACTTGAGGCACAGCAGAAGTTTCCTGAATACATCAAGGAAGTACGTGGAAGGGGTTTGTTCAATGCTGTGGAGTTCAACAGCAAGAACTTGTCCCCTGTTTCTGCATTTGATATTTGTCTGAAGTTGAAGGAGAGAGGAGTTCTTGCTAAACCCACCCATGACACCATTGTTAGGCTAACTCCTCCACTCTCCATCAGGTAATTAATTCTTAGTAAGTGGTGAATACTATTTTCGCCCAGCGTGTGTTGATTCCAATCTAGTCTGGTGTGAAGTGGTAATGATCATCATGTGATTCATTGGAAAAGATGTTTAGGTTGATGTTGGTCAAGTTGAAGGTCTTTCTAACTACAAAGAGATGAATGGAAAGCATCGTATATAACTAGACGGTAATATAATAAACTGTTTTTGGATTCCTGAATGCAGTGTTTTTATATCTGCTGGGTCTTATGTGGTAACTCATTCTAAATATACCCGAAATTATTCATGAATGCATGTACAATTTATTTTCATGTGCAGAAAAAATCCACTATTCAAGTGTATGTGACCTTGAACTAGCCATTGTATCTAGTTTAAAGTGGTAAGAGACTCGTGTAGGTATACGAAGCATTGTGAAAATCTTTATGAAACCAGGAAGGATTTTTGAAACATGCATGCACGCATGTGTTTGTGGACAACAATATGTATCTGTTTTGAAGTGGTGATTGCATACCTACCATATTCTGTATTCTGCCAGACATTCTATCTCAAGTTAGGAAGACTAATAGGTATAAGCAAAGCAAAATGTATTTGTGGGCAGACAATCATGATGGAGGTTTAGGGTAGAGTGTTCCTTGAACTGCCATTTATAACAGGCAAAAAAAAATTGTTTCAGTTTGGATGAAATCCTAGAAGGCTCAAAGGCTTTGCACGAAGTTCTGGAAATTGATCTACCAAAGATGCTGAAGGGCAAACCAGAAAAGGTCAACCCTACTGTTCCTACCACATGTGACCGTTGTGGACGAAGTTTGTATTCTTCCAATTAACATTGTTTGATTTTGCACATTGTCAGTGCTATTAAATCCAAATTGTTATCTACCATAGTGTGGCAAACAGATACCCTGAAATAAGTATCAGCTCATTTTTTAGCATCTTATGTGAAATAAGGGATTGTGATGGCTCAGCATTATAATTGGCCCCTATGTTATATCCTTGTTGAAATGTAATGAAACATTTAGGTAATGGAATTTGCATATCCTTGTTACGGGTAACTTCTATTTCTTGCTAACGTGAACTCGGTTTTGGAAGGCAAAATTTTCACCTTATGCACATCATCAGCGCACCCCATTCGAGTGTCGTACTTGCACGTATGTCGAAACTTACTCCTGTTGTGTGAAGCGGAAAACTCTCTCAGGCATTTCACATATCCTCTTGACGTTGAGATTAAGCATTTCTTTACCCTTCTACGGACAGGAATAAAGAATATGTAATGAGTTGGATCATATGGTGTGCAACTCATAATTGTTTCTGCAATTAATAGCCTGCATGGGTGTGTTAACACATGCCGTGTCGTGGAGAGAGAAAGAAGCAGTTGCTTTCATGAATTATGCGGCTATACTGCTCGAGTTTTACTGCTGTATTGTTTAGACCAACTACCTGTACGATCATAGATATGAAGAGGACTATCTTGTACTATCTTGCCATTAAGACCTCCGCTTGACATGCTCAGTATGAAGCTCAAACGTCATAATTCCTGTGTACTGCATCTCTATTGCCACATGCATGATGGACATGTCTCTTTTAGCTCCATAAAGTCGTCTTCTAATGTGCTAGCTTTTCTCTTTTAGTCTCCTTTTCTATTATGCTTGTTTCGTGCTTTACTATTTTTTGTGTAATGCATTAAGTTGTTAGCTTTGTATATCATGGCCCGGTATTGCTATTTATGACTGATTTCCTGGTGTACAAAAGGCTTACCTAATCGTGATTTTACTTGCAATGGTCTGGTTATCATTAAAGCCAGACCATTGCAAGGCCATTGTCTTTCAAGCTGCATATATGTTAATGTCATAGGCCATTTGTACGTGGGTACTTGGGAACATGATTTGTTCTTTTTCTATACTTTATTAAGCAGACACAGTAGAGACACAATGATGCTGAAACTTTTCTTGCTTATATGATTTTGTAGCTGCAAGAGACAGATTATTACTTCTTCTTATTTTTAATGATTCGGTCTTTTACATGAAGGTGATGTTAACCCATGCTAGCCATATGAGCTCATAATATAGGTTGAAGTGCATGTGGCCTACAAAGCTTTGGTTAAGCCTTAGCTGGATATCATAATTGTTTTCTGGAAAATGCCTAGCTTAGCTGTTATGGGAAATCGTTCTTTTTGCCAAGAAACTTTAGTGTTTTAAGGGTTAGTATTAAAAAATATTAATAAAAGATTAAAAATATATAATATAAATATCCATTAAACATACCAGATATTTTGTTATACTTAATATACATATTTGGTATACTTGTGTCAAAAGGGATCGATATTGTGATTTTATTGTATCCTTTTGAAAATTAAAAGATGTTTATGCTGTCATTCGGACTCGAACCGAGATGCTCTAGCACTGCATCCTAAGAGCAGTGTGTCTTACATTTGATAGATAAGACAGGTGAGGTTGATTTTGCCTGCTACTGGTCTAAACTCAAAATCAGGAGAGCTTGACAGTGAAAAAAAGTAGAAAAGCACAGAGGCAGGACCACGCTTAAGCCATTTCCTCTATGATTCCAAAGAGTCAACTTGTTCCAAGTCCCTTATCACATTGCCTACATTCCCAGATAAGAAGTCCAGGTAGGTCCTCTTGTGTCTTTCAAGGTAAAATAGCTCTTTCTGCTAACGAGTGGCTATAAACAATGAAGTTATGAACGTTCACCTGCTATGATATGAGCCTGTCCGTCACAAAAATGTAAAGTAACATAACACCATTCACCATGCTCTGAGGAGTAGTGGGTGCCACCTTATCAAAAATTGAGATAATAATATATATACTTGCCATGAAAGCTAAGAACTGGGGGAATGAAGGACTCCCTTCCCTACATTCCAAAAAGACCGGGACCACGACAATAACCAGAAGAAATGGGCAGTAGCTGAAAAATACACATCTTATTCTATTAGAAAAAGGTCTGATTCTGATCCAGTGGATTGCCTTTGATTACTACTTCCCATCTCCATTGTTCTGTGAATCTTGTACATAAACGCACGCCACAAGTGGGGGCCTGAAAGCAATAGTTTGTCTTCCGTTTCTTTCACTGGGCATGAGTATATTATTTCACTTCAATTTACATGTGAAGCTGTTTTGAATCATGTTTCTCATACACATATTGGATAGCTTCACATAAAAAAGGACATCCAATTCCCTAACCAGATCATGCTTATTATTAATACCTATTGTCCCTTTGTCTTTTCAGCCACGAAACTGAAGAAGCTACGTGTGCAAGACCAATGTACATAATAAATACATAAGAACCATAACACTTGGGATAAGAAAAGCACTTGTCATTATTTGAAATGTCTGTATCAAAAATAAGTTCGTAACATGTAATATTAGAGTTATGGTATGTCTCTTGTTTTCGAGTCACTCTTCCTTCGCCATTTCTTGGATAGCAACTATCGACCAGCCACAACCACAACCACAAGCTTGTATCCAATAACCACTAGACATTAACATTTGACAGTGCTTGTTGGAAAGATAAATGTTTATAAACTGGGACATGAAAGATGACAGATAACCTTAAGATGATTATCTTGGCAACTCCACAACTCTGAACTAGCTGCACAAAATGTCTAAGATTTTAATAATATTGATCGCTTCAATTGATAGTGGGAAGCTGTATTCTCCAACAATTACTCTTTATCAAGAGACTTCTAACATCATTTTCGACATTATTTTTCCTGCTAAGCAAGCATGCTTGCATTAATACAGGAATTTCATTTATCATGACAATCAGTTTTTGAATACTAGACCAGGAAGAGATCTATTCTTTCTTATGGATCCTTCAAACCAGGATATTAGAAAGACAAATACAATAACAATAACACCTAATTTAAATTTCGCTAATATGCAAAATCTGAGAAAATTTAGTATTATACAGCCGAAAGATAAATTAATCAAAATGCATATAATATGTTCCGAGTACTGCTTAAACTGTTTAATTAAGAACAATTCAAGCCTTCTAGTTGTGTTTTATGTGAGAATGGAAATTATCAAGAACAAGGAAGAAGCTATAAATAATTTGAGCAGACCTGACATAGCCAACTGGAATAGTCGATATCATTGAAAGGAAGATTTAAATAATTAGCAAAATGGTTGTTGCTCAAGATGGTAATCATAATTCCTTAAATGATAATCAATGCAGACCTTTACTTTATTTCACAATCTGACAGGTTGCAGAAGCAGAAATGAATATTATAAAACATCAAACTGATAAAATTGGCTGATCTGCATATTATATTAATGTTTGCTTAGTTGTGCATCAAGAACTTAATTTGGCTGCTTCTGCATTACAATATGTTGCGTGATCTGATGTTTAACCTTCACATCTTCCTTCTCATAAATATTTAAGCACAGAAATCATAGTTGATGGACATCTTCGTCGTCTAGCAGCAATCATGCATGGATTGTATTTGAAAATGAAATCTAATGTTGCTTAGCACTCTATTCCTTTTAAACTAAATTAACCGAACAACCCCAAGTTGTAAAGTTATTTGATTAACACAAACAACCATCAAGTTGGTGATAATTTATATATAATCGAACCATAAACTGAGGCAAGTAATTAGTTCCTCTATGTCTGTACTTTGATATTGTACGGCGTTGTTATGGGATCATGTGTTAGGTCACTTTAAGCCCTTTTCTCGTTACTTGAATCAAGAACACATGCCACAACGTGTGGGCTGCCTGCTTCCTTTTATCTTCCCATTTGAAACGGGAGCTGCTTAGATCTAGCCAAAGGCACAATTGCACATGATATTTGATACCTAAGATGGTTACAGATCCCTGTTTTTAGTCTGTAACGTTGCAATCGTGCTTTACTACTGTTGGCTAAAAGGTATGATTAAGAGACATGTGAATAAAAACTAGGGTTTTAGCCGCACGTATTGTCTTCTTGTAAATTAAAAAAATCTGTTTTGTTGTGTGCAAGAGATAGAGATAGATCAATGCAAAATCCATCCATCCAACTCTTTTTTTTATTGGTCCATAACCGGTCTTACTTAATGTATTAAGTCAATTCATGAACTCAATTCGATTATTTTTAGTTTTAATTAATAATCATATGAATCGTGCATTTTTTGAAAGAATTATTCAAAGAACAAGCAATCCTCTCTCTCGTTCCCAGTTGATCTTTAGAAGGATCTCTCTCGATACCAGTTGACCCTTAGACTTCCTTCTCGTATTCTATCAACTTAATCACAAAATTGCCTAAAACCTACGTTTTCTTTAATCCAATAATGGATGTAATGTTACTAATCTTTGTGCTCTTTTTTCTATTAGACTTTGTTTGGCAAGTTACTGTAAGTTTTAGATGAGATCTTGAATACTGTCCTTCTTTACTACTATCCAGAAATAATATATGATTTTTTTATTTTTTATTTTAAAACACAGTACTTACAAGGTAGCTAGGTTGGAGTAAAAAAATGGTTAAAAAAAAAGTTAATACACTAACTTTAACAACTATAAAAACAAAAACAATATATAAAGAATGTTGAAATACTCACAAGGTTGGTTGAAGTAAATACATTAGCTTTAACAACTAAACTTTCAGAAATAACATCTTTACTAGTCAGGAGTACGTGTGCAGACTATTGGACTTTTCCAAACTTCACGTTTTATGAAATTTTTTCTAGATTGTTATTTGTTTGTTTGATTGTAAAAACAAAATCAATATACAAAGAAGTTTAAAACATATACAATATTCATAGTT
Organism: Erythroxylum suave; assembly: GCA_027563595.1. Lineage (NCBI taxonomy): Eukaryota > Viridiplantae > Streptophyta > Magnoliopsida > Malpighiales > Erythroxylaceae > Erythroxylum > Erythroxylum suave. The sequence goes on from JAOSBN010000002.1 coordinate 39,813,712, forward strand.
ATTAATGATGGGTATAATAAAGGGATAACTAATCTTAAATTGCTCAATTTTTTGATAAATTTTTAATTTAGTGTATAAACTTTTAAAATTTTCAATTCAATGACCAACCTTTTAAAACTTTAACAATTTAGTTCCAAACGTTCGTTTTTACTGATGTGGCTAATAGCTAGACATCTATATGACATTTAGTAGAAATGCTACATTATAAAATAATAACATTTTCAACTAAATTATCAAGGTTTTAAAAAGTTGATCACTTAATTGAAAATTTTAAAATTTGAACACTAATTTAAAAAAAATTAAAAGATTAAACACTTTTGAATATATTATTCCTTTAATAAACACAAAAGTGAGAAATATAATTTAGAAAAGAAATCTAAAAAATATAACTAAAAGTAATTAATTATGCAATCAAAAATTGGAGAAAGTTGTTTTCAATGGTATAGGAAATAAGTTTCAAACACTAAGTTTAAAAATACAAAAAAAAAAGATAAACCTTAAGCTTATTTAATTGGTATAAAAAAAAGATAAATCTTAAGCTTATTTAATTGGTATAAGAGAAAAAGATTATTGCAATTATATATTTCAATGTTTATCTTATTTAACCCCATATAATTAGAATAGAAAAACAACACTAGTATCCCATATATATATATATATGTCAGGGCCGTGGGCAAGGCCAGGGCAGGTACCTACCTAAGGCTCATCTTTATAAATAATAAAATATAACTCATTTTTATCCTCATAGAAAATAAAATAAATCAAAATAGGGTTTACTCTTGACCTCATAAAAACTAATAAAGACGACCCTATTTTGCTTATTTTAATTCTTTGTGAGGGCTCAAAAATAGGCAAAATAGAAACTTCATTTTACTTTGCCCAAAGTTTATAAAATATTATGAACGGCCCAATATATATATATATAGAGGCAGAGAAAATATTAAGTAGGAATTAAATCGTCTTTATCACTACGAGGAATTATCAATCCAATTAAGTATGTATTTTCCATAACTAATATCACTAGTCTTAATCAAACTGAAATGCCTTTTCTCGGTTCATCTCTTGGCCAAGACTCGAGCAAAGCTAACAACTCTGTCAAAGCATAGTTGGCCAATGATTAATAATCTTCTATGCCTATAATTATTGAATGAGATTCTCGATATTGTTCTGACCTTGTGATCATATGGTTTCTAAAAGGTAACGTATGCAAACTTTGGCCAAGTATTTAAGTTTCTTCTTATGCACATCATACAAAATTGGCCATTGTATTTGCATCATCCTCCGATACTTTAGGGTTATTTAAGTTTCTTCTTATTGTCTTTATATGCACGTCGAACACCTCCTATATATGCTTTAGAACGAGTCTATCTTAATTAACACAAACCTCCAAATCACTATAGGAATCCGTGTTCCTCCTTGCACCGTACAAAACTTGGAACAATAGAAAGGATTGCCATATTGAAAAGTTGACAAAGTTACTTCTAATGAAACTAAGACACGTATAACAAGAGTTTGTAATGCACATTACTCTTTAAGTTGATAGCCAGTTGCAAGCTTCAGTGTGAACATACAGACAAAACCAAGTAAACAAATCACTGGCCAAACTAATTAATGCTTGAGTTCACTATGTTACAATTACAATTAGATATGGCTTTCTTTTAATTGGTTGATTAATTAATTAGGGCAAGACATAATTCAATATTAAGTAGAGTCATGACCTAGTACAATGTAATGAGATGAGTAACGAATTATGACTCTTGATTACTATAATAATCAGAAAACTTGGTTTTTTAAAAATAATGGAAAGCTGCTTATTAATGTTCTATCTTTCGGCTTTTTGCTCATTTTCTAGTTATCTTTGTACCAAACTTTGAAAGTTTGTTTATAAAGGAAATTAGTTTAAATTACAATTGATAATTAACATATATATGGTTGTATATTTATTATGTCAATAATTAGACTTTATTTTTATATTTTTGTTGAATATAATTATTTAAAAATATATAATATTTTTAATTGTAGAATTATTTAAGTGCCATGCCACCATGAAGCAAAAAATTATGCCTTAGGAATAAGGATACAACTAGCTAGGGCATAGTAATGTATCTTCAATGATGTTATGGACTAAGTCATGAAATAAGGTCAAATTAGCCACTAACATTTCTATGCATGGGAAATTATGTCCTCTCTGATTTAGGTAAATTTTTGACTCAACACAAGGTGGAATATTATTTTTGACAATAAATCTTCAAAATATATAAGCAAACTCTTACAATGTGAACTTTGTTTCATACTAATCATGACGGCCAAAGGCTAGTCTTCTACATCTCTTCTTAGGTGTGTTTGTACCCATAAAAGAAATCTTAAATCTAGTCCTAGAAAAGGATCCTAAACTACTTGTAGATCATTTCTCGAATTAGTATCACTAGAGCAGGATATAGGGACATACCTTATATAAGAATGAACAATCAGATTTTTGGTCTTAACAAAAATTTCCTATTTTGTTTAAGACTTGTAACCAATGATATCCCTCCGATAAATGACCTAATTCATTCCTCATAAAATTGACAAAGTTACCCAAGCCTTATATTAACTTAACCACATGACATCTTATCTCACTTAACCATACCTTATGATGTCCATTCCATTCCCTACCTCACCTTAAGGATAAGGACATATCTATGTGTATGGTGCTAATTATCTAACGTTTCCTATATAAAGGACAACTTACAATTAAACAAAGGTAAGTCATCTTTAATACACAAGATTTATCTATAGACTTTCTTTGCCAATATAGTCTATTCATCAGAGGAAACTCTAATGTTGGTTATACGTCTAGTACGACAAACTAATAACAACTTAATGAGTTCTATCCTAAAGACTTAATAGAGGCCAATAAATTTAAAGAAAACCCATAATTAAGAAGCCTAAGATATAAGGAAAGCATTACAAAACTTTTCAGGCTAACCTTCACATTATTTTGCCTCATCTCCATGTGTAAGAGATGGAAAGAAGTTATAGATCTACAAGTTCAAGACTATTATATGCTAAGTGCAAAAGGTTGGGAATTCTAAGTCTTAACTTTACTTTTGACCTTTTCTTATTCTTTAAAGCTAATGGAAGCTCAATCTTTTCACTTATTACAACCTTTAAAATAGTCATCAAGCTTTTACGTTTAAGCATAAATCAAGATAGAAGTTTTATGTCTTTGATAACAAGGGCCTCCAATCAAGCTAATTAGCTCGAATACATTACAGATTTCAAAATGTGTCAGCTTCCATTAAAATACTTTAGGATACCAATATTTTCAACTAACCCTAGCTATGGAGATTTTAAGCCCTACTAGACAAGATATAAAATAGAATCAATATTTGGAGCCACAAAGCCTTATCACTAGCTTGTAAAGCTTAATTAATCAATTTAGTACTAAATTCCATGAATATGTATTGGGCATCTTAACTAATTTTGTCTCGATGAATCATTAAAGTAACGGACAAAATCCAGAGAAGATTTCTATGACTTGTATGCAAGAAGAATTAATCAAAGGCCAAGTTTAAGTGGACCAATGTATGTCAACCAAAGAAGCAAGGAGGGCTTGATATAATTCTAGTCAAAGTAACTAATTAGGCGCTACTATCAAAAAAAGTTTGGAGTTTGATTACTAATAAACAAGCTTGATAGGTTACGTGGTTCAAACATATTACATTAAAGGAAACAATTTCTTGAACATCAAGCTATCCAACAATGCATCTTTAATTATAAGGTTTATAGTTAGAAGAAGGGATAAGCTAATGAATGAAAGCGTCTGCCTAATTGGAAATAGAAAAACCACATTATTCTGTACTCATAATAATATGGAGAGATAGCAACTGTTAAAAGATTCATTCAATAAAATGCCACAGTAACTTGAGCTTTATCAAGAAATTTCTCTATAACCTCATGCAGGAAATTATTCAGCAATGTATACCCTAAAGTCAATTGGCACTAATTTGTATTGAGTAAGGATCATTTGCCTAAAGGAGCTCATATAGTTCTGTTAGTAGTTCAAAGTCAGCTAGCTACAATGTATAGATTAAGTAAATATTTCTATGCTCTAAAGTCCAAACTGGTGTGTACCTTGCAAAGCATCTTTAGAGTCTCATAATCACTTGTTGTTTCAATGTAACTACACTAAGAAAGCTTGTGTTAAATTATTAAACCTTTGGGAACTAGTTAATCCTCAACTAGAATGGAAAAGTTGAATGGTGCTTGAAATTAAGGCATATAAATGAAGAGGATGGTTACGTGTTCAATATAGTTTCTTTTTTTTTTTTGTTATTGCAGCTAGTAGCTTGTATGTGATAAGAAAGCAACATCAATATTTTCTTTGATCAACCCCTAAATGAGGAATCTATGTTTAAGAGAATCTAAAACAGAACCTTGCTTATTTCCTATCTAAAGATAAACATAAACTCAACTTTATAACTAAGCTCAATTGGCAAGTATGAAGAATCCAAATTTAACTTATAGCATATAAACTTCATAACCTTATTGACCTTTGAGTGTAATTGTCAACTAGAGTGGTCTTTTATGACCTTTTTCATTTAAAAAAATATTATCCTAAAGCAGTCAAGTAAAAGTATGCAAACTGAAAAGATGAAAAATTTTCCTCTTGAACATATTCTTAGAGTTAATATATGTAATAGGGCTAGTTTTATCTTAACATAATAATGCTAGTGTATAAAGTTCTAAATTGTAAGGAAAATTCCATATTAGCCACAAAACATTAAGAAAATTGCCTTATCTCGTTTATTTCATTAAATATGAGGATTAACATTAAAGCTATACAATTATTGAAAATTAGTTCCTTAGCAATGTTTGAATCACTCTTATCTCCCCCCATCGCCTAAACCAATAAGATAAGGGTATTAACTAGATTTGGTAAACTGGTGATTGGGCCTTAGGTCAGGCTTGGGCAGCCCAAAGCTCAATAGTTATAAGAAAAACAATATCGTTTTGTAAAAAGAAACCTTGTTTTCTATTTTTTAATTTAAAAAATTCGAACTGAACAAGACCAAGTCAGGCTTCAAATTACCCCAGGCCAAGCTAGTCTTGGCTCGAGCTCAATTGCTAGGCATAAGTTATCAGGTCAAACTTAAACTTGGGCAGGCCTAATCAGCTCGACCCATTGCCACCCTAATACTAACCCTAGTTTTAGGCATGAGCTGATCCAACCCTTTACCACTCCTAATACTAACCCCAGTTCAGATTCTCAAAAGTTAAAAATTTATTATTTATAGCATAATGGAGCAAAGTGAAAGACTTGAATATTTTTGGTTTATACTAAATTTATTCGTTATATAGCAATAGGTATATTTTGTTTTGTTTTTTTTTACCAAAAGGGCATTTGAAACTTTAACGTTTACAATAAAATATAACTTAGACTCCAAATTAAACCTTACCATTTTTAAAATGTTCAAAACATAACCTAATTATATGAAAAATTTAATGGAAACAACTCCTTGTCACTTAAAGGTCCTATCAATATCAAAGTAATATTATTTATATATTTTTTAAATAAAAAGTAGGCCTCAGTAGTGTATAATTAGCTTTTTTAAATTAACAAATTTCTAATAGTGAATCTCACTGTCTTATAGATTTTTGATAATAGGTCCTATCTGTCATGTGGTAATGTGACCCACTTTTTGGTTAAAAAATAAAAAATAAACGACAATATTAACATAACATTTAATTAACAGATGGTTAATTCTGTTAAAATTTTTCTTCATTTAAGATTTATGTTGAAAGTTATAAAAATGTTAAGATTCTATTTAAACACTTCAAAGTATTAAGATTTATTTTATATTATGTTATAAACATTGACATTTAAAATGCAATTTTAGCCCTTTTTTTAATTGATTGATGAGCCATATCTTGGAGTACTTATAACATCCCTAATACCTCGATAGATACAATTGGAAAATTCATGTGATGTTGGAATTGGACCGGACTGCCTTGTGTTGGGTTAAGATTACAAGTCCAAAACAAAACCCAGTTGAGTTGATTCATCAATCTCTCTACCCAAATCTGCAGTAACTTTGCTTCCATTATTAGCTTGATCGAAATCATAGTTAAAGCCTAAAGGGGACCAAATTATGAAAGATTAAACAAATCACATCATCATCAGCTAAAGAGAAAAGACAAAACCCGCATTTCATCTCTTTCGTAGAAAAAACAGGAGGACAAGAATATTAAGCTAACCTATCCCAATCCCAAGTCCCAACCCACCCCCTCTCTCTCGATCGTCTCTGTAAAGACAAAACCGTGGATCTATCTCATCCCACCAGTTCCTCTTTCTCACACGCACACACAAAACGTACCCTTGTCTCTCTCTCGTCTTTCCTGAAGAACACGGCCTTTTCGTTTTAGTTTATCGCCATCTTCAGCCATTTTCTCCCCAATCTCTACAAACCCTTATGGGCCTTATCTTCTTGGAGTTTTAGATCTGCCCATCTCTTTATTTCTCCTATAAAATCGCCTGATCTCTCTGCCTGTCTCTCTCCATCTCTATATTTGATAAAGTTCCAATTTTTATCTGGACAGAGAGTGGGAGAGACATGAACTCTCTGCGGTCAGATCCGACTTCTAGAATCCACCCAGAACCCGGCCCATCCTTCTCTGTGTCTGTCGTCGACCACTTCGACCACTTGCCCGATTCTCTGCTTCTCCTCATCTTTAACAAAATTGGCGACGTTAAGGCTCTTGGTCGGTGCTGCGTTGTATCTCGTAGGTTTCACTCGCTTGTCCCTCAGGTCGACAACGTTGTCGTCAGGGTTGATTGTGTTATCTCAGACGATGACACCTCGCCGTCTTCCTCAGCCGAGAAATCTCGCTCCGCGGTTTCTTCTTCTGGGATGTCGTCTCTTTTGAGGGTGTTATTTGGTGGCTTTTTGAAGCCGTTTCAGGCGCTGGGTCAGTTGATTGGGCCTAAGAGAGATATGTTGAATTCTTACAATTCCCGAAATGGGTTGCTTTCTTCTTCTTCTAGCTCTTCTGGATCGTCCTCTCTTTCCGTTGGAAGTGAGGACGATGGTGAGATTGACCAGGGTGGTGTGACTCATCATTCGCCTACGCAAGTTCTTAGGAACTTCAATGAGGTTCGTTTTCTGCGGATCGAATTGCCTAGTGGAGAATTGGGATCTGATGATGATGGAGTGCTCTTGAAATGGCGAGCTGATTTCGGATCTACGCTTGATCATTGTGTTATCCTCGGTGCAGCATCAGAGATTAACAATGGACATATTAAGCGTTGCTTTGGTTTGCAAGAGAACAACGGTGATGCTGCTTGTGGAATTAATATCAACAATGGCGTTGATGATAATGGAAGCATACCTGAGTCGTTTTACACGAATGGAGGATTGAAATTGAGAGTGGTGTGGACTATTAGCTCCTTGATTGCAGCCTCCGCCAGGCATTATTTGCTGCAACCTATAATCGCGGAGCATAAAACTCTTGATAGCTTGGTATTGACTGACGCTGATGGACAGGGAGTGTTGTGTATGAATAGGGAACAACTCGAGGAGTTGAGGGTAAAACCGCTGTCAGCTTCTTCTGCATCAAAGAGAACGCTTGTTCCTGCTTTGAGTATGCGGCTGTGGTATGCCCCTCACCTGGAATTGCCTGATGGAGTTGTGTTACAAGGAGCAACTTTGGTTGCTATTAGGCCTAGCGAGCAGTCTGCTGCTAAGAAGGAGGTTTCTGATGTATCTTGGATCTCCACTGCATTTGAAGAACCTTATGGTACTGCTGCGAAGATGCTGGTAAAGCGGAGGACTTATTGTCTGGAGATGAACTCGTTCTGATCACAATAATGGGAGCTGAGGTGAGCTTGCTTTGCCTATGGTTTTCAACATTAACCGTTTAAATTTTTAGGAGAATATGGATTTTCCTGTATACCGTTAATATTTGTTTTCTGCTGTTAGCGAATGTTTGGGATAACTATTTTAGCTTTCAAGGCCTGCCTTTTATTCCTTCATCACAATGAGTAAAACTTTTATCATTTCCTTGATTCCTCAATTGCTCTTTGCATTGGACTTGGTAATTGTTATTATCTTGGAGATGGTATTATCAGTAAGTAGGGTTAAGAAGTTAAGGGCATATATTTGCTAAAGAATGTTGGAAGTGTACCACATTTATATGCAAATGTTATCTTGCATACATTGTTTGTAATTTACCACCTTGCATTCTGTACTTTATCTTTCAGTTTACTTATGCTTCTATATAAGGTGATTACTTCTTGTTTAAAGAACATGTTATGCAAATTCTAGGAAAGGCAGAATTGATCAAGGGGAACAAGACATGCAAGTTCTTTCAGGGTGGGGAAGAATCAGAAAGCCAATTTTCCTAGATGCGGCCTAATTGAATACAGTGCCCACGAATCCAACTCTGTTTCATACTGATACTGGGGCACCAATCTTATATAATAATCCGCAGCAATCTTTCAGCCTTTTGTGCTTGAACTGATGGCCGAAAATGCATCTGCTGGTTGTTTTTATTTCAGGCATATGCTTGTGAGGGTGCAAACGCTCAACTATATAATGTTGCAAGGTTTTGAATTTGTAGTTGCTTGCCGTAATCTAAACATCTGCATGTGAATATTGTAGGTATGAATATGTTATGCTTATGTTGCACTTTGACGCACATTGAGCAATGTAGTTTTTGGTTCACCTTAAAGTATTTTTTCTTCCTCTCTGTCCCTCTGTCTATTCCTCTCGCAAAATCCGAAGAACTACGTTTGGTGTTTTACTGTTGGAATGAATGGTTTGCATTTGATTTATATTTCGATTTATGCCGATACATTGCAGGACTTAATTGTGATATGCCAGGTCTTGGTTAGAGTTAATAAAATAGAACTTGAGTGGGTTAGTTAAACCGGAGTTCTCATGACTATTATATTCCTTCGTAGTATCTTTTCAGGGTTGTATTCACCTAAGCTGTTTGCTATGTAGTTTCTTTGTCTGATGAATTCCTGACTATACCAGGGTACTACAATAGTCAAAATGCAGTTGTGAAAAGATATTGCATCACGGTCACAAAGACAGCAATATTGACCCGGAACTTTGGAATTTGACAATTTTGTGCCTCTGGGCCAAAGACCTCTCCAGTTTATCGTAGAAATTGTGAGACAAGCTGCAACTAAAACACCCAATACTTGTTTTTCCGATTGCCTTGAGAAGCAATGCTGCATTGTCCTTTTGTCTTTCAACACTGTTCTTCCTCAATTTTCAGATACGTACGCTTTAGATGGATAACAGAGTCGACCCTTGATGTAGCATGTTCTGGGTATTGTTTTTGGTGGATCCTTGCTTCCATCAAAATCCTTACTTCCGGCCATGAATTTAAGGTGATAGGCTTGGACTGATATTTGAGATGAAGTGATAACCCTTCTGGTTCTTTTGTCTGGTGGGAGAATTAACTATTAAGTAGGGCATATCAGCATATGCAGTATTACTGGGGTCAAACATGTGCCGGTGATTATTTCTTCCTGCAATTTGGTTCGTCTGAATTTTATAAACGATCGAAATTTCACAAACATCGATATAGCTTAGTGGGGATTGGTCACACATTTAGCTTGGAGTCAATCAACTGACCTAACATAAGAAATGGAATAACAGTTCTATGTCGATATAGACGACGTCCACTTGGACTTGGCACTGGCTGTCAATACAAAAGCGCTTAATGTTCTTTGCCATTTTGCCATGAAAGACCATAGACCTGCAATGACTCTGACATTTCAGTATCTGCAGAATAGCATCTCTGTTGTGTCATCCATTCATGGCCTAACAATTTCCAATTACCGATCCGATATAATGATTAATCACTAAAAGAACCAAGTCCTCATTCTGAAAATGAAAGGGTGATTTGGCATTTCCATGAAGGCTATCCAGATTATTTTGCAATTATGCCCTCCTGGGATCGACTATTATCAGTATTGCACGAGACAAAGAGGGAGAGAAACTGAGACATGACCTGTTATGGTTGTGCATAAAAGTTGTGTAATATTTTGTTTTTATTTATCGGTCCTCTATATGGCGCTGTAGTTGGAATTTATGCATATGATTGGAGGTACAGTCCTTTGGATGAGTCACATGGCATTCACAATTTTCTGGAACTTCTATAAACCACAAGCATACTTGCTGTGGCAATTCTTTTATCACTTAATTAGCTGTTGCTGCCTCTGTCTTTATCTGTTTATCACATGAAGGATCTTTATCTTCATAATACTTAAAACAATCCACGTGAACAAAGGCTATTCATACTTTCAAGGGACAACCCTTTTTGACTTTGTTTGTGTGCCTTGTTTATTCATATGCATTGCTCACTAATTGATCATCTTTTATTAGGTAATTATATAATTGCAAAAAGCATTCACTTTCATTATTGGGACGCCACAATTGGCTTAACACGTAGCTCTTTTACCCTTTTCCCATTTGAATAACAGGTTTCTGGAATTGAGGGGCTATATCAGAAACAAAATGGGAAGAAGAGCCCCACATGCTGAATTATGTGCAGGCAATGGTTGTGATTCTAGGCTATGATGCACTGAGGAAATTATTATTAAATAACTAAGCAAAAGGTAATTTAGTTATTTTGATGATTATGCCTTCCTCCCACATGTTCCTTGGAAGCATTTTAAGTGCTCTTCCACTTGCTACATTATCATGTGAGTTTTAATGGCCTCTCTCACCAATTTTGCCTGTTACAAAAGTTGGATACAACACCTAATGTGCAATCCAAATCATTAGCATGCGATCTGAGCAACAAGATGAAATCTATGCTTTGTTGAGCCTAAACTATACGGGGTAATCAAGATTTGTCGATGGGAACCTCTCTTAATAATACTTTAACATAAAAAAGAAATTTCCTTTATGCATGGCAGCACTGATCACTAAGACCCTGTTTTACTTGGTATCTAATTATTCTTTTTTTTTAAACAAAAACGGATTATGTTTCCAGCAAAAGATGAAAGATCCCAACTTTTTTTTCCTGATAATGATATGGAATTTACTTATCTATATAGTATATAAGCTATGGTGAGACTTGGGATTCCTTTTCTGAATGTAGTTTTCGTCGCCAAAGTCACCAAAAACAGGCAAAATAATAGAGAAAATGCTTTAGCAGAAAGTAAGCAACAACTTGAGTATTTGTTCTGAAAAGCTGATAAAATCCGGAACCACCAACTTTTTCTTTATTTCAGGACGAGTCTCTTTCAGACATGTCGTGCTCTTTTCAACTTTTAGATGGAACTAATTATTTTGCATGCTCTGCTACAGAAATGTGTACATTCTTCAATGGGTTCTGTTAGGTGGAAAAAATGAAGCATCAAACCATAGTTACTATCCTATAACGATAAAGTTAGGTGAAATGATTCACCTGTCTCGCTTGGATCAGGAATGTTAGCTTACCCAACTACTAAACCTTTACATCCAGAACCATTTGGATGATGCCCACGAAACATCAATCAAGGAATATTGAGAAATCAAGAAGTGTTGGGTAGCAGCTCCAATCCCATAGCTGATTAGTACGTGTATGCCACTTAAAATGAAAACGAGGGTCATAAGAATATAATACTAATTTTGTAGAACGTCATAAGAATAAAATACTAATTTTGTAGAACGCTTAGCAAGATCAATCTTTAACTAAAGGCAGCTTCCAAGTCCCTTTCATTGCCAATGTGACTAAAGTCATAGATAACCACGCCAAGAAAAGTTCTTAATCTGTTTCATGACAACATATTAATAAGGTGATTAATGGATTAGGTTTGAGCTAATCCGTCCGAAATTCAGCTCAACAGGTTTAACTCCTAACACCAAAATGATGTAATCGGTTCAAAAAGTTAAAAACTAAATCGATATCATTTTGATATAGTTCGAATACAATTAGGTATCAGATTGGTTTTGGACTGCATATCATAGCAAATTGGATATACTCGTTGACATCCTTAATAATATGTTTAAATATTATAAAATAAGCTTTAACGGATGATAAGAGGCTTATAACAAAGAACATGGAGTTAAATGACAAAAGATTGGGCCAGTAGTTGGTTAAGAGAGGTTAGCTATCTGGGCCAGTTTTTAGTTAAACATGTTTTGGTCTTCATCAGTTTGGTTTCTAATTAATGATGAATGCCCCAAGTTTGCATTGCTAGTCTGATTTGTTCAATCCTTCTTGCAGTATTTCTATTGTCTGATGTTTTATTGCATCCAAAACAGATTACAATTCTCTATGCTCATTTCATTGATTTTCCTGATTCAGCAGACTCATTAGTTTGATCTGAACAGAACAGGGCATCTTTGTCCTTCAACTGGGGACTGTTAGCCACCTCAAGTTTTCTTGCTCTTTCAGCAAATCCGCATGATGGGCAATTAAATCTTTTGCTTTTCGTCATTCGAAGTCATTTTCAATCGATGTTGGCAGAGTTTCTTGGAAAGCATATATTCCAATCGATTCTGAAAAAAGAAAGTACAACCACAGTTGTTTCTTTCCATCAAAAAGCAATCCTATCTCTTTGGTTGCCTTAGAATATCGAAACTAGATAAGTACAAGTTGAGCAAATACCACCTTCCAGAAACAAAAGGTACAGGTCCCTTATCGCCAAACAATAGCTAAACCAAAAGCAACAATCTCTAGCTCTGAAATGAGAAAGCAGTCTTGTCACTAACCTGCCAATGTTAACGTCGCTAATGGAAGAATCGGATTTGACGCTCTAGAAATTGTTTCCTAACATAGACTTTTTGAGACAACACAAGACGAAAATGTCTTGTAATAATTTCTTAAGAGAAACGAGTTGAAAAGTTGAAAGGCGGCAGCAAAGTTCTTGAACACTATTGCAGGATGCAGAAATGCTTGACAATGGATAGTTTTATGCTCAACTAATGGTGTGGACACCTCTGAACAATTGGCAAACAGGCAGAAAAAGAATAACTTCAATTGAATTTCTCGTTACATCTCTTCGAAAAACACACCATGCTTTGCACGTATAGATAAGTGTAGCCTAATACGTGAATACAAGCTGAAATGGATAAAATTAGCAGAAAGTAGCAACATATACTAATAACGTAATCACCCAATGCAAAAGCGATTGTATGATTCCTCAATCCTCATGGCTTTTGCTTGTCTCTCCACCTTCATGTTCCTGTCATTGAAGTTATACATTCAGAAACTCGTATCAAAACCATCATATAGAGAGGCAGTTTTCCATTGGCTGATACTGAGCACAGATGAATGTTTATTAGGGAAACAACTCACAATTCAACAACCTTCATAATGTAAAATTTTTTAAGGCATAACTCATTGCATTTCTCTGAACATGTCAAGGAACTAACGTGATCCCATTCTTTGTGTCTCAGGAAGTGTATAATGGTTGATGAAATGGAAGTAAACTAATTAATCCCCATATATATAACTGCAGTAAGTCAATAGGAGATTTGCAAGCACTCATCAAAACAATGCTGCTTCTGAGGGATTTCCCCAGGTTAAGTGCTTCTGCAGCAACTTTAAAACAATGTTCAACGGCTTAGTAGGAACATAAAACAGGAGAGTCTCATTATTCTTTGTACAATTAGCCTCTTTTTTGGAGTGAAAAGTCTATAATTTAATGTTTTCTTTATAATAAAAAACAGCACGACTTTAAGGCCTGCAAACAAAGGATTATTTGAATAAAGCCAGAGCATGTAAAGAAGTTGATATCAGAATAACAGAAAAGAGCATGAAATGGAGACTATTACTTAATGGTAAGAACATGGAAAGAATTTGCCATCTAACATGTTGCATGCAATTCTAAAAAGTACTGCATCTTCTTTGAGTCATCAAATCATGTTAGAGATCAACTTATATCTACATCCCAGCAAAATTTACAAAATGAATCTTCTTTTACTTGTGTTTCTTCTTACAGGAAGACTCAAATTCAAGTCAATCGTCAGAAGGAGAGAATGTAGTTTATCTTAGAGAAGGTTGATGACTGATGTTAGAGCATTCACTACAGAATAGTATAGGCTTAGCCCTCGGACTGCCAGTCTTGCATTCCTTTAAATTTATGGTATCTTTCTAAAGACCTGGAGTGGAAAATTTGGCCATGAATGACACGAAGGACACCATTGACTTGAAAATTTCAGGTTTTGATAACAAGTCATGGTGAACATGTTTTTTTAAATGTGTGCAATGTATGGAAAAACCAAATTCAATTGATCATTTTGTTTGATACGAAAGTTAAACTACTTGGTGTCAGAAACTTAGAAAGCAAAGAAATTTGTCAGCCTTGAAGCTTTCAAATTCACATGCCGTCTTCCTTTCTTACATTACAAATGCAAACAGCTTACATTATTTTACTAGGGTCAATTGGTAACAAGTTAAAGAGTGGCTCAATCATGAGCATCTGCTCCCAAACCTGGGAAGAAAGGAATTGATTGAACTAAGAAGAAGGAAAAGAAAATGGTAGTTAGACTAGAACATTTCAGTTACAACATAGGTCAATCTTGATAACCACTCATAAGAAGGTCAATCTTGACTACAATACTGTTTAGTAGCTACGGCTATCCATTTATCTCATGTTCTATCATCTATGACTATGCATTAGCAAAAAAGTAGGGCTATGGCTAGGGCTAGGGCTAGGTTGGGTCAACCTTCAGACTAATGAATACTTACGTGCATGGCCTTTGCCTGAGTAACAGCTGTGTCTTCCGTGTAATTCAATACCCAAAACCCTAAAATACAAATGAATACAACCAGAAGAGTGGCGTGATTTAAAAATATATAGGCTTTGAACTAAAAGATCTGTCTTTTGGGCATGTGGACTGGTGAGGTTTCATGGGCATTGGGATTTTGGAGCTATGAAGGTTTTACCCTACAAAAGGCTAACCTATTCCATCCCCTCAGATGGCCACACAGACACTAACACCTGTCTTGAACTCAAAAACATGTTAGAGAGGAGGGAACCGGGAAGGGAACAGACAAGCAGACAACCTGCCGATCGTTATTCTCGAGATTTTGTATCTAACACCGATAAAAATACAACCAATGGCTAACTTAGTTTATGATTACCAAGAACGATAGCTACTTAAAATTCATAGCTTACCCCTTCGTTGTACAGTGGCAGTCAATATAGATCCAAAAACTCGCAAAACCCAGTACAAACAACAAGACAAAGAATCAAAAGGACATCTTAACCAGAGATCAAATACAATGAACTGTTGCAGCATGATGAGCGTATTAAAAAGATTGGCAAGTGTTGGCTTACAGGGAAAAAGATGGAAAAAAAGGAATGATTGCGTTGATTTTTAGTTCTTCCCTTTTCCTTTCTGGTCAGAATGTCTGCTTCCATCACCATAGCAGAGTTGCAATCCAGGCGGGAACTGATGGTGGTGGTGGTGGTGGTGGTGATGGTGATCCATAGACGGTGTAGCAGCTCCAATGAAGAAAGGTAGATTGGTTGATCCATCTATGGAAGAAGAAGAAGAAGAAGAAGAAGAAAACCTCTGCAGATGAGGTGGAAGAAATGTCGATGATGAATTGGACTGAAGGGTCCCCCTGTTATTGTAACCAGCGAGGCCTGAAGAGATTGTGAAGTTGAGATTGTGAAACTCAGATTGCGTGGTGGCCGGCACCGGGATGATATGATCGGAAACAAAAGGGAAATGTTGCAGCTGTTCTTGGTTATTCTCCGGCGCCGAGACACTGAATGGTGGGGTTGACATTGTCATTGCTTGAGGGACGGAGGTTCCCAACTGGATTTGCCCTGAAAATCCTGAGGAGTGGTGGTGCGTTGTTCGGGACGACGGGCCTAAAAGTCCGGTACCAAAGTAGTCCATCGGCGTTAAAGGCCACTGTCTGGCTTCCGCCGCTTTATGGAACAAGTTAGCCTCAGAGGCAGAAGGGCTGTTGTTGGTAGTAGTATTGTTGCTGTTGTTACTAACACTACTGATACCAGCGGTTAAAAGCTCAGTAAAAGTGGAGTTTTGAGAAATGGGGTTCAAGTTTTGGTGATGCCCAACCCCAATGCGCGGATCGTTCTCTTTCTCCTTCTCCTTCTCCTTCGCTGCTCTCTCTCTAGCTCTCTCACGAGCCTTAACACGGTTCACTTTCATATCAGACCTAGACAGTGACAAGCCCGAACCTTTACTTGTCTCTGAGTTGCTACTGCAAGCAGATTTAGACAAAGAAAGATGCTGGTTTTGGTTCTGATTAAAACTGGGGTCGTCAAGCTCAACATCAGCTGAATCAAACCCTTGTTCAGTTCCCTCGCTGTTTCGCTTTTCATCACTCAGTTGTTTAGGAGTGTCGGGGAAAGAACCGTTGAGAGACGGTAGTTCAGCTATTGAATCTTCAGCTGCTTTGATTAGCCATTCCACTGCTTTACTTGGCTGATCATAACCCAGTCTATCTTGGAGATCATAGAACTGAATTGCAGTTGTCACAGATAAACGTACCCTCCTGTCTCTTAGCCCTTTCGAGGTCCAAACTTTGCTGTGTCGATCTTTGCCACCAGATGCCCTAGAAACCCTAATTATGCGTGAGGAGTGATGCCAACCGCTAAGCCGATTCGTACCGCCAACATCAACACCAAAAACTCCACCACCACCAATACCACTAGAATTAGGCCTTTTAAGGTCTCCTTCTTCTTCATCATCAGGGTACTGGCGGTCACCGTTACCTTTTTGACCTATTTTGCCGGCGTCATTTCTGCCATTACCAACTCTAGAGAACTTACAGGGTTGTGTCTGAATGTCCTCCATCTCCATAGCAAGTTCATGCCTTTACCAAAAAAACAAGAACTCAAAACCAACACCCTCAAGACCCTTTTCGTTTATCAGCTTTTGCTCTGTTAACTTGTGTCCCTCGTCCTTATCTTTTTTCTATTTGTAGAGAGATAAGACGGGTGAGAGTTTAAGATGGGTGTGGGCTATTAGGAAGAGAGAGAGAGAGAGAGAAATGAAGAGGAGGAGGTTAGGAGAAGTGCAGGTGGGGTTTACTGTGTTCAATGCATTGATGATGATAATACAGTGAGAACTTTGGCTATGTAGTGATAAAAAAGGCGTCAGGACTCAGGAGATAGATAAATCACTCCTCACTCTAGCTTAAGCTTTTGGCAGTTTCACAGAGACATCGGTCTATAAAGCAAAAGCCTGAAATTGGCAGCTGAGCTGATCCCTGCAATCAAAAATCCACCAAGTAAAAACCAGCAAGCAATAACACAACACGGAAAGAGAGAGAGATGAGAGGTAAAAACTGAAAAGACGTACACAACACATACCAGCCTTTTAACTACACATTCAACCATTAACCAGCTGAGCTCAGAGATCTGACTTATTGACTGTACTTGTGCAAATGCATAGATAAGCTAGCTTTTAACACTAAACCTTAAAAGATTATTAGCTTTAACAAAAGTCGAGCATGTATTGAAAGCCTATAACTAATATTTATAAATATAGCCTATGCTTTTCTGCTTCAAAATTAAGCTACACTACACATAGAAGTCGCAGTAATTGCGTACGGCCGATCTGGGCCGGCCCTTCTCATCCCTTTCACCTTTGGTGAGTATTTAAAGCTTTCGCTGACCCTAACCATGGCAGACGCTAACTCACCCACCACCCCACTAGGACAAACAAGAACAATAAATGACAGCAAATATTTCATGAAATCGGTGTTTCAGAAATACCAACAAGGAATAACTTCCAAAGACGAAGACAAAATATAAATAAAAAATGGTGGGAAATAATAACGAGATTAGCTTACACAGAAACAATGTTGGGGTTGTTGTTACAGGTGTCAAGCTGTTAAAAGCTAAAAATGGAAAGACGTATTCTTTTGGGTTTTTATTTTACTCCTCTCCAACTCTTGGTTCACCTCCTTCGTTGCGTTTTCTTTTCAACAACTGTAGCTCTAGTTCACAGATCCTTGCTCATGTGCATCCATGTCTCGCAGATCTGTGACTGTCAATAAAGATTGGTTACATAGAGCAGTCCTTGTACCGTAAAACAGCAAATCAAACAGAGAGGAAAATTAGATACGTATGCATTTTTTGAACTTACATTCCTTTTTTATTAAAACAATCTCCAAGATATTAGCTGATACATCTTAATAATATACTTATCCAGAAGCTCCAATTATTAGCTCATTGAGGAAAAGATAACTTCTCGTCATCAGATCAAGTTCTTGACAGCTATATATACAGAAACTTGACGACAAGGATATTATAAAATGAAACTAAATTACAAATTTTACACCTATCAAAGGTTCTCCTGAACATAGAGAATTGATGATGATAATGAAGAAGAAGAAGAAGAAGAAGAAGAAGACGAGGAGTGGGTGGAACCTTGTTCTGTAAGAACTTTCAGGTTAGAGCTAGTAAAATAATCTCGAAACATGCTAAAATCCCAACAAAAAGACTAAAACTTGAAGCCCTCAGCTCCTCCTTTACTGGAAAAGGAAAGAAACAAAACCCATATGTAAACAGAACTTGAAATTCAAATACTAACGACCAAGAAGATTTCAGACAAAGCAAAAAAGCAAAAGACTGTTTATCCTAGGAAAAATGAAAGAAAATGCAAGGAAAACTGAAAGAACACAAGCATTAAACAAATGGGAATTTAGAGAAAACTAAGAAGAAGGATAAGAAAGGCAAGAGCTTTGATGAAGAAGATGGGTGATAGAAAGTTTGAATCTTTGGTTTCATTTCATACCCATTCGAGCAAAACCACCAGGCTTATCGGGAAAGGACAGACACTGCGCCGTTCTATCTCACAAGTCTCAAACCTTTTTAATACAATCTTCTTCCCTTCTCTTGCCCATACTTCACTGCTAATTTACTTTTGGTTGCCATCCAATGTGTTCTATGAGATGGTAGATATTTTGTTTAGGTCTCAGATTCATTTAGGTAGCTCTCAAAGACTTTAACTTGGAATAGTACAATAATGCATTCTCACCTCAGGAGCCAAGTACAATAATCACTTTATTTTGTTTTTATTCTTCTTTTTCAGAGCTTAATTTGAAAAAATATCAGAAGCAAAACAAGGCTGTAAATAATAAGACACTCTTTTTAGTATTATCTCCTTAATCCTTAAACTAATAAAACAAGGGATTTAAATTTTAAAAAATTCAATTAGTATTAAACTGTTATAAAATTAGTTAAAGATTAAATAAAATTAAAAATTTTAAAATATAATTAAAAGAGATTGTCGTTGCCTAGCAAAGAATTTAAAATTAAATTAAATTTTTTAAATAAATATTAATTGATTTATTTTTATTTATAAGAATTTATTAATTTAAAAAAAATTAACCAATTAATTAATAAATTGATTAGTTTTTAATAGCAAAAATTATGAAAATAAATAAAACCGAAAAGTTAAAAATAAAAAAAATTAAACGGTTCAAAATTTTTACTATTAAATAGGTCGAACCGATTTGGTTTTTTAATCCTTGCTCTTAACTTGTTCTCATAAATAAGAAAATCAAATGATATCAATACATTGTTTTAACTTCTAAAACAAAAATATGTTTCTTTGATTTCCTAAAAATTAAAATTTCAATACAAGTGTTTATATAAATAAAATCTCCATTATCTATTAAATACTTTGTTGATAAGTTATTGAACAAATGTGATAATTTAAAAATCATTATTTTAAATAAATTATTTAATAAATGAAATTAAATTACTATTTCAATTAAGAATATTTAAAAAATTCATAATCTTGTATCAAATAATAGAATACCAACTCTTTGTATCTTTTGATATGTTGGCTTCCTTACCTTTTATTGTGTAACAACTCTAGTTCTTAAGTTGGCCCCCAAATTCAATGTCATGTCCCATGTATTTATAGATAACATTTGACAAATGATAAATTACCCTTTTGAGTCTCTTAAATGCTTTTTTTGCCAATATTGAAATAAAGTCATCATACACCAAGATTTCCATAGTATAACCACATTCAATTGAGATATAAACCAACATCACCAATCTTACTGACACGTAAAATTTAAAGAGGTCTAATAATACGTAGCCTGTAAAGAAACTATGCTCCAATTGACTATCATTTCAGGGTTTTGGATTTGAGGAAAAGAAACAAAAAAAGGTAATTCAAAGTTATATTCTTGCTTATTTATACGAAGGATACGTTTCACTTTCCATAGTCGTGAGTTGTCCCTTAATTATATTATTACAACACTTGTTTTTTTTATTGTTCTCTTTTCTGGAAAGTTACATCGACGAGCATGGATAACTTATGAGAATAGTAAATGACGTAGAACGTTCTTGATGTTGTGACTCTCAAATTGGTATTAGGATTAAAGTAAACTTGCAATAGATATACATATGATGAATGGTCAAGGTGTATTAAATTTAATATTATTGGATCCAATTATGATTAATCAATCTTTAATTTAAACTCCAAGTCCAATGGTTTCTTAATATAAATTAAATCGAATGCGTCATAGGAGATGAATATTACATCAACAGATACGTCAATGATATAATATAAGAATGTTAGTCGAGCAGTCGCAAATTGAAAGAAACAACATACGAACAAAATCAATGCATTCCTCACTCAGACATGATTGTTTTGAACATTAGGACATTCACAAAATACAACTTTTTTTAGATGTTTGGTACCGGAGTTACTAAGTTTCGGCTTAGGTTTGTCCAACGTTGCGAGTTTGAATCATAGAAAAATAACGTGGGAATGGATCGTAGTTAAATGCCCTGTGAGCTCCATCTATTGATGCAAGTTGGAGCGGGGGATATATAAAAAGCTACACTATAAGTTAAACCGATAAGGTAAAATATTTAAGATTTAAAAGTTTAACCGATATTCGATTGTCATAAAATGAGTTAAAGATTTAATAAATTTAAAATATAATTGAAATTTATCCTTATTTATTGAAGAATTTGAGGTTTAATCGAAAAAAGAGATTGTTATACGAAAATTAATTGATTTATTTTAATTTATAAGAACTTATTAATTTATAAAATTTGATCAATTAGTTAGCAAATTAATTATTTTTAATAATAAAAGTTATTAAAATAAATCAAATATTAATTTAAAAATTAAACGATTTAAAATTTTTACGACAACCTGATTAAGATTTTTAATTATTGGATATACTATATGACCATAGATGAGATGAAATGGAGAAGAGAGTAGATTGGGAGGATGAAAAATAATGAAAGAGAGTGGTGATTGAATATTGATACCTTTCCAGTTTCCACCACCCAAATGTCAAGTTGAGAACTCAATTTGTCTACAGACACAGACCCAACCCACCAATCACTATGTTTTGGAAAAGGTGTTCATTGAACTAATATTGGTTTAATTAAGGATGATTTAACTAATGGTCGTGGTCATGGATATCCTCCTACCATCCGTACTCAGTAATGATGTGACTCTGCTTTGCATCTTTAATTACTATAATTAATCAGTTAATCACACTTATGAGGCTCTATTGTAGTACTAATACCAGTACTAGCACTAACAGAGTAACAGTAGTTGTTGCACTAACAGTCTGTTCCTTTTGCCGCCCAGCCAATTATTAAAGGAGATTTCACCAACTTGCCCACTTCAATTTTTTTTCCAACTCTCATACTTCACTTTTAATTATTTTATTCTTTTTATACTATAAAATAATATTATCAATTCCTTTATTATTATTAACTATTTTCATAAATAATATTAATACTTTTTTTACTATTTACTAATGCTGTAAAGTTTATTCAAGAGCAAGAGATATCATATTGTATAAATTACATACTAAACATCCAGTCATATCACTATCGACATTTTATATAGTCAACCTTTCAGTCCACAATAACAATAATTTGATCTTTTATTTAAATTAAAGTGTTACGTCCAATATTGATTTGTTAATAGTAATGATGTTAACTGAATCTATATGTTATTAACAAATATAGTGTAGCCTCTTAAGAGTGGTCGAGTTAGAGAAATAAGGGACAGGGGGTGTAAAAGATTATGAGTTCAAATTTTTCTACTTACACTCTCTCTATCGAATCTGTTATACATGGTTTGTCTAATATGAAGTACCCAATTGGTGTGATTTATAGGCTATTGCGTTCATTCAAAAATTTACCTAGTGCATATTCAAAAGATAGCTACTGTGAGTTCTTTTATTAAAAAAAAAATAGCAAATAAAGTTTAATATTGGGTTTATGTTATACATTCAAAATTTGCAATAAGTTTTAAGTGGCTTTATGCAAATTGTACCCAAGATTTTGATGTCAAATTCTCAAAAGTCCATTTTCTCTACACTAGTGAATTCAAAAAAAGGTTGCTCTAGTGCACAAGGTACCTTGTTTTGCTGAGTATTAGAGAGAATTATCAGTTGTATCTTTTTTTTTTGTATTTCACAAAAAGATTGTTTCTGTGACTTGAACTTGTGATCTTTGGCTCAACTATACTATTGAATTTCATCAAACGAAAATTATGATAGTCTTGAAATGCATCTTATACCCTTTTAGCATACCGTTTTATGTGATCATCAAATGGAGATGTATAGAAATTCGATTGTGGTTGGGGACGATATTTGTTGATTTCAATGTAATTGCTAGTAATGATAACAATTTATGAATTCTTAATGCCACTTTTGTCAGGACCTAAAGTGAAGTGCTAAATTTACATTGAAATAATCTAATATTTGAAATGATTATGGAGGAGTTGATGTACATTGGTTCACACGCACTAAGGAGTCAATTACAAAAATTGGTGAAATCGGAAGGATAATAAGCATATAATAAGTAAATAAAGTTGTGAAATTGTACTGGCGATTCTTGTGGAAATCACAGTCATATGTACAATTATGAAAACCAAAACCGAAGAATATGTATATAATAACAATAAGAACATATGCTTCTGTCACAATAACAATGAGCATGAGCATTAGCATTAGCATTAGGATTAGGGTTTAGGGTGTATATAATAAACAGTGTGCTTAAAGGCGTGTTCTCGCAATTCCATGTTTAATCACTTGCCGGTTAAAAAGAAGCCAAACCTTTAACATTAAAATAAAGTAAAACCCTCCATGTTATTTGTACTGTAATGCTGAATTAGTGGGTTTGATGGATTAGAATAATAGTGAAATGTAAGAGATTATGAGAAAGTGGGGGATGGATCTGGAATTGGCTGATGGGGAAAGGATCGAGAAGAGATGTGAGTAGTGTGAGAGTGACACGCTCGAGAGAGGTAGAAGAAAAGAAAGAAAGAAAAGCAAAGGCAGAGGCACGTGTTGTTGTGTTATTTTTAGGGTTGATTTGATTTCTCGATGACCATACCAGACCATAGCACGTGTCATGGTCTTGGTGAATGAGAGTGCCTTCCATCCCTCGCCGGATTTCTAGCTTCTTTTATTCCATGCTTCAACTCTTCAGAATAATCCTCCTTTTCATGTCATCATACTTGTATTTCTGCTTACTTTAGCTTAAGCAGTTCATCTTAAAGTGTTATCAAACGAAGTAAGAGTTAGTTCCAGCTTCCAGGTGGTGCCTGCAACATGAAACACGAAGTTCATGTTCATGTTCAGATGATGATAAGTTATTGCTATGGCCCTCGGCTGTTAATTTTCATTACCTAACTCATCATATATCAGAGTCACTATCGCATAAAATTCTACTTTCTACTTACAGAATGTTTGGTACTAGATAACTCCAAGCCGTCCCGTACCCACGATGCTTTTCTTATCAGTAAATGATCAATTTGGTCACTCAAACTTAAAAAAAAAATTCCTGAAAACTACAGACATTTAGCTTTTTATTGTCAAAATCATGATTCAAAGTCAAATCAACTATTAAGAGCATAGAATGAGAATCCACTTTTTTATAATTCCACATCGATCTGTGGCGTGAAGTGGTAACATTCTTTGGAGGGTACAAAACTCAGATAAGTCAAGTCTTGTTCTGTTAGGCTTGACCGACCTATAGGAACTTTCTTGTTTGTAACATTTACTCACCCAAGTCACATACCTATCTCTGACCTGTATCCCTGTTCCTCTTTTGGTACATTTACAGATATTAATGTGATGCTTTGGCAATAAATAAACAAAAGCCCTAAGCATCGGGAGATGCTAAGATTTTGTTTCTGCACTCTTTGACCTTTAATCGAACCTTCATGTACACTTATACAGTAGTTTCCACCAACTTTCTTCCTGTTACTTGCATATATCTGTGTCCAAACACTTAATTTTCGATTGTCAGATTCGTGTTATACACCTTGGACTATAAATATTGACAAGGACCTATGCACTTCACCACCATTTGATCGTGCCCGCTGCTACAAATTGGTTCGAGCTATCATTTTCAT
Source organism: Erythroxylum suave (assembly GCA_027563595.1). Taxonomy (NCBI): domain Eukaryota; kingdom Viridiplantae; phylum Streptophyta; class Magnoliopsida; order Malpighiales; family Erythroxylaceae; genus Erythroxylum; species Erythroxylum suave. The sequence goes on from JAOSBN010000002.1 coordinate 39,838,047, forward strand.
ATATTAAATTGCCTCTTCAGGTCATAATTTGAGGGTGGAAAAAAACCAAAGCTTAGACCAGGCTCTAAAACTTGGAATGGAACTTTCCTTTTGGTCAAAATTACATAGATGCCTTAATTACTTAATGGGGTAATCTTTAGGATTGAAAAATGACAACTAATAATTATGAAATTATACTAATAAATCCCAAGTGCATGCCTTTGTAATTGTTCTCAATATTTGTTACATTAATAGTTTAATACTATAGCATGCAATTAATAGTTCATCTTTTGACCGATTGTATAATATGATCTTGAAGTATAATTCAAGAACTTACGATTAACATTAAAGTTATGAATAGTGTTTGATAATTTAGAATAACCATATTTAAATAGTTTTTAGCGAGTTATGTTGTGTGAAAATAACTTGATGTTGAGTTATTTGTTAATGTAGATGACGTAATGAGTCATATCATATTAATATTTTTTCTACGTAGCTATCATGTATTATATTTGTTTCACGTATAATTTTTATTATTTAATAAAGTTAAAAATAAAAAACTCTAAAATAATTATGGACTCATTCTTTATTTCTCCTTCCGCATTCCATCTGCAGCTGCAAGTCCGGTGAAAGTTCCTTTACTACTAGCAATTATTATCTCTTACACATTGCTTCCAAAAGCTAAAAACTCTAAATATAATCTTCTTCTTCGAGCTTCTTCTGTTCTTTAACAACTAAGAAGTTGTAAGCGTATCAATGGAGTCTTACACAATTAAAATTCATGAAGAGAAGGAATAAATATCAAAAACTCTCCTGGGACTTGGATTTCTTACTGTTTTCCTTGTTTCTTAGGTTGGTATAAAGTAAAAGAGAACAGTCCAAACTCCAAGATTGTTCACTTCTACCTTCAAGGTTCGTAAGTTGAAGAACAATTCTTCTCCAAAGCTCCTTATTTCTACTTCTGTCAAATGATGCCTTCCTCTTTTTCTCTGTAAACTCTCCTTTAGTTAGATAGACCATTTCAGGAGAACTGTATCTTATCTTATAAACTATACTCGTTGAAAGGCTATTCATGGCTTAAAACCATCTCATTAGATCCTTTTCCGGAACTTTTAGGGTGTAACTAGAGCTGTACCATCAGTTCATCATCTTTGAAAAGGAACAATATAGAAAATTCGACAACAAAAGATGAGTTGGGAAAACTGTGAAACTGTAATTAATAAACCCCGAATAGAAACATAAACAGAATCACAACTCTACAGGCTCATCCTTTTAAGGCCCATTGTTTCAATTTTGTTGACTTCTTTGCGAGTCCGATACCCTTTGGAGAATATCAAATCAAGAAGTTTTATCCTAGTTCATGGTGGAGGTTTTAGAGCTTGTTGTTGGTATAAAACTATGTCTCTTCTAGAGGAAGTAGGACCAGTTCTCACTGCCATAGATTTTACTGGATTTGGTGTTGACCTCACAAACATAAATAGTGTTACAATATTAGAAAAATGCTAAAAAACACTCTTTAATTGATTGCAAAGTATGCGCCTGGTATAAGAAATCGAGCATACTTTGCTAGAAAGTCTGCACACCTGTTAGCCTCCTTAGGCACGTACTGAAGACGGACACGCCAGTCCCGAAAATGGAGGGCCTTAATGTTTGTCAATAATTACCCATGTCCGTTCTCGACGTTCCCATGCAAAAGTTGAGAGATGGCCAGTTCACAATCAGACTCCACTACGACAGATCTTATAACTTGTCTCCAGGCGAACGACAAACCATGCGGTATGCCCATGAGTTCAGTTTTTAACATAAACCCTATGCCCATATTTAGAACAAATCCCTTGATTCAGACGCCACACAGAGGCTGCCAAAGCCTCTCCCTCAGCTCCTCTGCTGCATATTAATTTGCCTGATGGAGTATCGGTCATGTACCATATTGATTTCATAAATACAGTTTCGAATCTCTTTCAGTTGAACAGACAAATTTGGGTCCTGTTGCTGAAAAATCTGCATATTCCGCCATTGCCATAAACTCCAAGTGGCAACTCCAAAGCAAGTAGCCCAGTCCCCATTCATATTGAATCCCCATCAATGAGTTTGAATCCTTATTCGGATCTGTTGAATGTTTTATGCAAGATTCACGAGTTTTGATTCTTAGGAATGGTAAAGACAAACATCCTACCAAATTCATGTTTGAGAAACAACACATGAAAGGATTATATTTCCACCGACCATCTATTAAGGTATGCTACATAAAAGAAAGTTGAATCATTTGAATCTTGATGATTTCTACTGTTTTTTTCTACTTCAATTGGGTAGAGCAGCTACATGTTAACCACTTAATGAATTCAGATTTTCACTTTAGAACATGATGATATGAGAGCTTTCTTTATTATAGTGACATAAGTTCCTTTCTTCAAATTCATGGTTCTCCTTAACTAAAGGACAAAACTAGCTTGAGGAAGAAGGTTATAGGGTTTTTAGTGTTTGGAAGCATTGTGTGAGAGATAGCAGTTACAGGTGCTGAGCATGCTCGCCCTTAGTCGCTGAATTAAGAAAAGTTAACAAGGGGCTTAAATTGACATGGGAACATCGTTATCGAAAAATCATACTGGAAATAGATTTACTAGAGGTCATCAATATCCTTTCCTCCTTCGAAAGATTACTAACTGAGGACTCTCTTTTAGTGCAGGGCACACGAGAGGTGCTGGATCGAGATTGAGAGGTGAAGATTCAACATGTCTATAGCGAGGGGAACCAAAGCGTAGATAGTCTAGCTAATGAAGCTATGCGAGTACACCCAAGATTGTATGTTCTTCTAGAATCTCCGATGAATTCGATGTATTTTATAGTCCTAGATAAGCAAGGAATTATGTATCGTCGGGATATGACCTACAGTTGAGTTGTTTTTGTATTTTTTTTCCTATGTATAAAAAAAAAGAAGAGATAGAAGTTACAGGTGGTAAAAGAACTTTTGATGAAGTTGTAGCTGCAAATGGAGTGCTGAAGAACAAGTAAAGAAAAAGTTCATAATTATCTTATGTTTTATTTATATTCTTAATTTACTAAATAATACAAATTATGCCTGACATAAATATAATATGTGACAGTCATGTAACAAAAATACTAATATGACATAACTCAGAAGTTGAGTAAATTTTGGAAATTGTTTTACAATTAACCTAATATCGGACAAATAAGAGAGATACGGTAAAAACTAAGTTTTTATTGATTTATTCACAATAATCAACACAAAAGGAACTTGGGTTACTGAAGAACTTTACAACAATATCACTTGAACTCCCTACTAGAAGTTAACACTAAGAACTTTCTCGTAAAACTCTCATTTTTCTTACAGATGATTGATGTACCAAGTTACATACTAATGAACAATAAAGGATACCTTTACATAAGCTAAGTTAAAGCTATCCACTTTCTTCACTTTCCCAGCAAGTTAGCAGGGAGTTGCCACTTCTTCCACTAAGTCCCGAAGGGAATCCACTTTAGGCTACTAATTCCTCTTTTTCATATAACATTTCATATCATTTGACTCACTTTATTACTATTTAAAGAAATGCTCTCACTTTAGCCCACTTTCTTAGGCTACTATTTCTATATTCTTATCATGTGTCATCACATCATCACATCTTGAAGTCAAGTGAATTGACGAGCCTTTTGGTTTATCCATCTTGAGTTATCTGTGTGCATGGTCTATCCAAGCACGTCTACTGTGTAGTTTCATCACTCTTTGAACTAAGTTAGCAATAATCTGTCAATGTACAATAAACCAAAGAAATGAATTTCGTACCGTACCGGCCGGTACCGGACGGTACGTACCGTACCGGCCGGAAAACGGTACCGAAATATCATTTTCGCTACCGGATTCAAATACCGGCCGGTACCGGCCAATACCGGTCAGTACCGGCCGTACCGGCCGGTACCGGCCAATACCGGTCAAATACCGGCCGGTACCGGAAATTTTGAAAAATCCAGGGACCAAATTGCAAATTTTTTATTTTTTAATTTTAATTTTTTTTAATTTTTAATTAAAAAATTAAAAAAAAAAA
>JAOSBN010000002.1:39846169-39864090 GCA_027563595.1 Erythroxylum suave
GGTACTGACAAGGGCACCTCGGATTTTTGCAGGAGAAGCCTCTGAAATGTAGAGAGGGGATGTCATTGAAGCCATACCGACGCCAAGTCCAACAAAAACTCGACCAAGGATGAGAAGACCTGGGCTTGGAGCAGAAGCCATGATCACTGCTCCAATAAAGAATAGAAAATCAGCAAACAGGAGGGCCATTCTCCTCCCAAATTTATCATTTAGCCATCCACCCATTGCCGCTCCTACTATTGCTCCTGCAACAGCCATGCTCACAATGCTTTCCTATACATGTTTCAACAAGACGCACATGATCAATTTTTTTTAAATTTAATATATTAATAATACACAAGTCTGTCTTGCTTCAGGCATACACGAGTTAGTTGTTAGTGTCCGTCACGGTTGCATTATGGTACAGGTAGCTAATTAACAGATTCAACGTTCCAACTTGCTCGCTGTCTTAGTCTTATTAAGATAGTCTCTCGTACACGTGTTAGCGGCTGTCAGGGTCAGTATTAGAAATTAAGCATAACCCCATAACTTTCTGCCCTTTTTAAGAAAGAATAAGAAAATAATAAATACATAGTTGCCCATATGACACGAAATTTCCAGTTATTCTATAGTTTGGACCTGGGTTGTTCCTGATTGATCTAGGAAAAGTTCCAGCACAATCGTTCATATTCATTTTTGACGTCGATCCGAAAGCCTGTATGGTCCTTAGGACACCTGGCTAATCTCAACTGGATTTGTTGAAATTGGTGACGAATAAGACAGTAAGTATAGATTACGTATTGGTGCATTAAATCGCTAAAGATTCACCCCAATGGTAAAAAGTCGATGGTATGGTACAAAAGCCAGCTTTTCCTGCCGAATACCCATTTAGGTTTATCTGCTTTGGTCCAAAAAATGGCATAATTCTATTACGTAAAATCTACCTCCTTGGTTAGCAGCTAATCCAAAGAGATGCTGCCCCTTGGCCTCATGCTTGGTGTGGAAGGGCATTTAATTTCAGTCTGATTCAGAAAAACAAATTTGGACACCTCAACCTACCTCCCTCAGCAATACAGGGGTAGAAGTAGGAACTGAAGTGTACAATACTAATTATACCATCATTCTGAATAAAAGAAATTGCAGTCAAGAAAAAGAAAGGGTGAAATAAGTTGTCAACAAATACTTTGGCTCTTTTGGCTGGTGTGCCTGCCAGGTGTGGACAACAGAAGATATTACCTGTAACACAGTTCGTCTATCCACGGACTTGAAGTCGTCTCTGATGTAAAGAAGAGCACCAGATATAACTCCTGCACTTCATAATTTTACTAAAAATATGAAAAAGTCACCCGAACAATCAAACAGAGGGTAGAAGAACGAACCTGTGTCATAGCCAAAGAGCAGGCCACCAATTCCGGCAGAGAAAGCAAGACGAAGAACATAAGGGTTCTTCCATGTCAAAGCGAAGCATTCTCTGAAAGCTGAGGAATTCGCGCCTGCACGTATCCCTCCCTCCATAAATAATTAGCTACTTTTATATCCTTGCAAGACAACCAGAGACACAGAGACAGACAGTCTGTGTGTGTGTATGTGTGTTTGCTTTCCTAGAAAATGAAAAGAAGAGAGAACAACGAGAGGAACATGAAACATGTAAGAGATGGGTAGCTAGGGAGTGTAATAATACGGGAAAGGATCGGTAAATATATAAAGGAGAGGGAAGTTTGCACGCAAGCAAAGTCAATGAGTCCACCAACTTTGTCTTTTGCTTACTCATCTATGTTCAGCTCTTTGGACTTGAATTAAAACCATGTCGTGCCAAAATTCTGTGATTCAATTCTCTATTCCTAAGAGATAAACAAAGTATGTGACCTTATCCTAATCACAACCAAACATTAACATTAGCCTTTGCTAGTTAAAGATGCAAGTTTATGTACATTGACCATAATTGAGTGGAAGTATTATACAAATTCAATAAACATAAAAACAAATAAAATTGATTTAATTCCCAAAAAAACATAAAATATTGTATTTCTCTAGGTCTTCCCTGATGTCTCCATTTAGAGTTCAATCTCAATTTCTACAAGCAGAATAAATTAACTAGAATTGGCCATTACGTGATGAATTAGTGACGATCTCATCGTCAGGTGCACAGCCAGTAGTGAGAACTGAGGACTGCAGAACAAGCACATTGTGTGAGGAAGCCAGGTTTTATCCAAAGTGGTCGTCATAGCCAGACAAAGAAGAAAAAATGGAAAAGGAAAGGAGCATAACATAGCTTAAGGTTTGGAGCACAGCACCATTGAATTTGGAACATTATCTCTGGCATAAAGTTATTAGCCCTATGCATATATATGAGATAAATAAATGTGATGACAATGAAATTAAATACATAAATACTACAAAGCTTGAAAGTTTGTAGTAACATTTACCTTGTTGGGCATATGATGTTGTCCCTAATAGATGATTGGTAAGATCTAGACACGTGTCTGCCGAAGAAAAAAGAAAATGCCATCCTTTAATATTTTAAGAGAAAAGTCATCGTATCTAGTGCACAAAGTTGTTTACAGTATTCTAAGAAAATGGTAATTAATTTATTAGGAGGAAGTATAATTGCTATTATCCAGACCTGTAATCATAAATATCAATTTTATATAATTATAGAGGAACAAAATTCTAACCTTTATTTACAGATCACTAAAATAACTACTCAATTGAATAAGACAACTTAATCCCAATTAATAAGTCAATTATAATTTAGTAACTAGTAAAATTGATTTAATTATGGATCTCTAAATTCATCCCCATGTTTAATAGGTTCTTCCATCTTATATTCAATTACACTACTAAGAACAAAATGCCACATTACCGTACAGAAAATGGTATTTTACTCTTGTCTAATAAGTTTTGAATATTCATTAAACTAAATTAAATAGGATAGTTGATGTTTTCAACTTCCTTTTTTGGAAAATGGGATCTTTGATCCGTTTTTTAGATGAATGAACATCTGTAAACTGCTGTTCGTCGTTGTAAAATTGGTAATACAATCAAATGTCGAGCATTTATGGTTGTGATCTTGGTCCTCATGGAATTACAGTACAATACATGTGTGGACATCACCATCAGAGCAACTATTGAGTACGTATTTTTCCTGGTGGCTGGTGGAAATTTTTTGAAATGAGAAGAAGTGTGGGTTTTGAGTTTGACACCTTTAGGCAATTGCCTGTACGCAAGTGACTCCAAACCAGTCAAAATCGACATAAAGAAAATAAAGATGGACGAAAAGACACGTGGTGGTGTCTTAAGGAGACTAATCTCAAGACTTAATTATGGAATCTGAATGACATCACATCTTTTGTCTCTAAAAGTTTGGAATGATGACCAATTCTAAATTCATTTTGCACACATTTTTTAGGGTATGGTATGAAAGCTATTATCTCTTTTAAATTGGGATTGTTCAAGTGCTAACATCTTACTAATGGCCTTGGATAATTTACTTATTCGACATTAAAAGGGAATGACCACCCATTACTCTGGCAGTGGTATGTGGCTCCTGCTCTTTTGACTCTTCTAATGATACTTTACAACTAATTAAAAATCATTAAATTAGGGATTGTTCTGTTGGATATTTTTTACTTTCTTAGTAAAGTTAGACAACATTTGTGGGAAAGATGTGTAGATGATTAAAATAATAACAGATTTGATTTCGTCCTGGGAATCTTGTGAAAGAGAACAAGCCATTCTAATTTTTTTTTTCATTGGGTGAAGGATAGTTGTAACCGGAGGACTTTAGATAAAGCTGTCGACTTCGCCACTTGGTCCTACATTGTCTAAGGCTAAGTTGCTTTGCTTCCCACTAAGTGTAACAGCAAGCCTAGCAACAGTGACATACTACTGCTCTTGCTGAGAAGTGAACAAAGGGCTTTTTTTTTTTTTTTTTAAACGAGAGAAAGAGAGCAAAACAGATCACATAATGAGTACAGGGAGACAAATCCCGGATAAATATTGTAGGACTCAGTGGCACCCAATAGGTATAGTGTTTAGGTAAATAATGCCATATCAAAATGAACTGCATAGTTAGCAAGCGAGTCGGCGCTTCTGTTGCTATCTCGATAAATGTAACGATGAACAATAATCCAGTTTTGAGTAAACAGCTCATAAATGTCCCTTACAATCGGATTAAGAGCCCGTGAACGGTTTGTAGAGAAAGAAAGGATAGTTATCACCGCAATAGAATCCATTTCAAGTTCGATCCGGCGATAGCCCCGATTCCACGCAAGCGTAAGTCCTGTAAAAACACCCCAGAGTTATGCAGACACTGCTGAGCACTAGCCAAGATTTTGAGTGAAGCCTCCAAGCCAGTTGCCTGCACTGTCTCGGAGCAGTCCTCCTACGGTGGCTGTGGTTGAGGACCGTTTGCATGTTCCATCTGTGTTTGATGCGGAGCAGATAGCGCTGAATTTTCTAGAAGACGTTGACCGTGGCAAGATTTGTAGCAGATTGGACAAAATGTCATAACTTTTGCTTACGAAGACTTTGAGGACTGTTTTGTAATTTTTCGTGTTTTGTTATTTTCTTTCCGCCTGTATAAGGCAAACGATGTTATTTTATTAAGAAGCTTATTTTGAATCTATTTACAGACTTTCTCTAAACCAAATTAGGGTTTATTTTTCATTGAACGCTTTTACACTGCGTCAGGTGGTATCAGAGTATGGCGACCGGTGGTGATGGCGGTTTTCTCTGTGACGGTGATCAGAAGGATGGAGCCCTACATGGGGACAGGGTGTTGCAACGTTTAGAGCAACGTCTTGAGCAACGAATAGATCGCATGTCCAGGAGTTTCAAGGAACATTTTTAGGAGCTTGTAGATCGGTTAGATGCTTGCGGTCTTGGACCAAATAGGGGAAGGAATGATAGTAAGAAACAGCCAGGATATGTTGCTAGCGGTGAACCTATCAAGTGCTAACATCTTACTAATGGCCTTGGATAATTTACTTATTCGACATTAAAAGGGAATGACCACGCATTACTCTGGCAGTGGTATGTGGCTCCTGCTCTTTTGACTCTTCTTGCTAATGATACTTTACAACTAATTAAAAATCATTAAATTAGGGATTGTTCTGTTGGATATTTTTGACTCTCTTCGTAAAGTTAGACAACATTTATTAAAATAATAACAGATTTGGTTTCGTCCTGGGAATCTTGTGAAAGAGATCAAACCAATTTTTTTTTTTTTATTATGTAAGCGGAGGACTTTAGATAAAGCTGTCAACTTTGCCACTTGGTCCTACATTGTCTAAGGCTAAGTTGCTTTGCTTCCCACTAAGTGTAACAGCGACCAGACCTTGATTCTGAAACCTAGCAACAGTGACGTACTACTGCTCTTGCTGAGAAGTGAACAAAGGGCAGCTTTAAAAACATTTGATCCTTAATATACAGAAAGAAGCTTTAGTCAGGTTCTTATACTCTACGGTAACTCCACGAGAGCTTGCCTTGCGTAAATTATACCTCATAAAAGCTCCTGCGTACTCCAACTCTCTCCTCGGAATGAATAGCACAGGTGTATATTTGTACCCTTTAATCTATTTTGTCGATACGACCATAGTATTCTGTTAGAAATTTTCTTAAGGTTGGACAACAATTAATTATAATTTTAAAAATTTTAATAAATTTACGATTAAGTAAATCGAATTTGATCTGTTAAAGACAATAAAATAGTCCAATAAAAAATTTGAGTTAATGAGCTAATGTCTAACAAAGAAAATGAACCTTAATTAGTGTGACTGAATCTATATTAGGCCTGTGATGGGAAGCCTAATATGAGAGCTATATATATAAGATTAAGGTATCCTGTAACTATTTAAGAAAACCGTGAAAATTCGGATTCTCTAACCTGTCAAGAGGTTCACATGTTAAGAAAGTTGCAAAAAAACTGTTAACGACATCTCAATGATCAATTTTCGTAAAGGTCATCGTGAAAACACATTCGTTTCAGCTTTAAAAAGCTCGATTGAAGTTATGGGAGCAAAATCAAGTATTTTTTGTGTTTTCGGTGTTCATTCACTTTCACGTTTGATCATGGGCCCATAACTTAGGCTCATGTTACGCATTATATGTGGTATCGGAGCTTGTTGACTTGTCTCAAAATTACAAGCCTATCAATTGAAAGTGACTTTTCAAGACCAATAAGGGCTCTTAGGGCAAAGTTGAGCGGTTTAAAGCTCACTTGATTACTAGAGGGATTCATTCAAAGAGAAGAGATTAACTTTAATATTATTTTTTCTCCAGTATTCTCTAAGGATGCATCCAAAGTGATTGTGACAATAGTAGCTCATTATGATATGGAGCTACATCAGGTGAATGTTAAAAACTGCTTTCTTGAATGGAGACCTTTGTGAAGAGATCTATATGGAACAACTTGAAGGATTTTAGGATCAAGAAAAGCCTAACAAGGTTTGCAAACTGAGAAAATCAATAAATGGTTTGAAACAGGTTTCCAAATAGTGGTACCCTAATTTGATGAGGATGTTACCTCTTTTAACTTTGCAGAAAATAAAGTTGAAAGGTGCTTGTATTACAAGGTCAAGGGAGCAAAGTTATCTTTCTACTTTTGTATATAGACTGCGCTACATGCGCCATAAGGTTTCATGGGCGTGGTGAGCGTCTGGTGAGTGCACCACATGAGTCAGATGCATCTGGAGGCACATCAGAGCATAGCGTGTGTGTTGCACGTGTCATAGGCCCATGTGCACCCTTAACATCTCTATGACGTCACACTGATGTCAACGTACTGTTAAAAAAATAAAAACTTAAAAATTTCAAAATTCACAAAATTGTCCCCACAGGTCATTTTAGGTAAGTTTTGGAGTACTATGAATTTATAAAGTGAGTTTTTTTTAACGGATTTATTACATTAGTAATAATTAAGGTTAACTTCTGAATAATCAAATTAAAGTTATTAAAGTCAGTTTTGAGTGAAATTTCATGCTATGGACTAGAAATAAATAAGATAAAGGTGGCATTAGTGTCTCATATGATACGTTTATTGTTTGAAATTGCATGATTATCACTTTGATTGAGATTTTTCTTGTATAAAGTCTTAAATAAAGTTAATTATTGATGTTTTCAGCACTAGTATGTGATAATGAGAATATGCATAAGGATTTACATGTATTGATGGTACATTGTCATGTATTATATGCCTATATAGTGATGATAGCATAAAGGTGTATCCCTTGTGTTTGTGAATCTGTTTAAGTACTGAAGAGAATATAGTCACCACAGTGGCTTGCCAAGTCAGTATTTGAATTGTTTTGCTTGCATATTTAGGGATATCTTTGGTCTTGTATTCGACTATTCTGCCTAGAGGTATTGACCTTATATGAGATTTAGAGATATGCATAAAGGCATTAGATGGAGGAAACTACTGCTTGAATGATCTATTCGCCTATAGGTGAAAGAATCATAAGAGTTAGTAGTGTGTACTCTGATCGTTATTATTTGGAGGTTTTATCTGCATGTATTATGTATTCAGCCCACAAATATTTCATGATAAGTGTGATAAATTTCTCGATACAAATACTATTTGTGGCTTTGAGTATTGCCGTTATCCTACATATATGCTAAACATTACATTGTCAATTTTCTAGTCACTTTTTTGTTAACAATAATAGTGTCACGATTGAAACTTTAATTAGTTTCGATTTCAAAAAATGGAAGCAAGATGTGGAGTTTGCATTGGAGATGACATATATCAACATGGCCATGGTGAGAGACAGGCCACCTACACCCACATCATATAGTTCAGACAAAGCTAAAGCAACATTTGTAGTTTGGGAAAGGTCGAATAAGATGTACTATTTGACCATCAAGAGATCAATCCAAGATCATCTACTAAGTGGACTACCAGAAACAAACATATCCAAAGACTTTCTGAACAATGTCTCCCAAAGGTACAAGGTATCTTCTAATGCAGAGATAAGTACCTTGATAAAAGAATTATTCTATATTAGGTAGACAGGAGAAGGGAGTACATTATCGTAATGGTCCACCTCTAAAGTAAGTTAAAGGCATTGAACATCATCATTTTTTATACGTGCATTGTACACCAAGCTCTGAATCTGCTTCCTTCAGAGTTTGATATTCTGATTATGACATACAATTAGCAGGATGAGGATTGGAACATCAATGCTTCGATTTTCTGATGCGTTGTTGAAGATGAGAAGCTAAAGCACACTACTCATATGACCTTACTAGCAACTAAGGGAAAAGAAAAGGCAAAGCTTCAGAGGATTAAAGGTAAGAAATCTCAATTTTCTCCTCATGTGAATATCGATCAGTCCAACATCGCCAATGGTCCTCTAGATGTTAAAAGTATAAGATGCTTCTTCTTCGATTGCCAGAAATGTAAGTCCTATAAAGAAAAATAGGAACTGTCAGGTAACTACTTAAGTTGTATAATCCATGAATGTAATCTTGTTATAGCCACATCAAGTTCTAGGTGGCTAGATAGTGGAGCTTTTAATCATATTGCTTTTACAATGCAGGAGTTTATACACAGAAGAAAGCCAAATAAAGACGAGAAAAAACTGATGGTTGGTAATAATAAAGAAGTTTTTATAATGTTTGTAAAGAACGTATGTTTGACTCTTGATACAGGGTTTGTACTTGTTTTGCAATGACAAGTTTTATATATCATCTTTTAGGCAGAACTTGATCTCTATATCAGTTTTGGACAAAGAAGGTTATAGTTTTGTCATTGATGCCTCCTTTGTATAGATATCTTTCAATGCAAAACATGTTGGTAATACCTTCTTGTCATATGGATCATATAGAATGTGACTTGCGCCTCATGAGATGTATGCTTCTTTATATATTGCTGAAAAAGTTAATGGAAAGAGAGCCTCAGTAAAGGATAAGTCATATATGTTGTGGCATAAAAGTTTAGGTCACATTTCCAAAGATTTATTAAGGAAAATATTCTCCCAACTTTAGATTTTGATGATTTGGAAACATGTGTTGATTATTACAGGGGTGCGTTGACCAAAATAAAGAAAAACAACTCTTGCTTATGGCTTGTTAGATCTCATATATGCAGATATTTGTGGACCTTATATAGCCACATTGTATAATTTTAGATATTTTCTGAACTTTGTTGATGACTATTCCTATTATGGTTATATGTTCTTACTTTAAAAAAAGTCTGAAGTTCTTGAGAAATTCAAAATCTTTAAGACTGAGGTTGAGAATCAATTGGTAAGATCCATTAAGATTGTCAGATCTGACCGTTTAGGAGAATATTATGGCAAACATGGAGTTTTAGGATAGGAAAAGAGTTCGTTTGCCATATATGTAAAATCATATGGAATAGTGGCTTAGTTCACTATGCCAAGTAGTCCTAAGCAAAATGGTATGGATGAAAGGCGTAATCGCACTCTAAAGGACATGATGAGGTCGATGCAGTACATGACTAACCTACCTGATTACTTTTAGGGTAAAGCTACAAAGACCGCCACATATATACTTAACAAAGTCCTAAGTAAATTAGGATCGAAGACGCCATTTTAACTATGGAAAGGGTGGAAGCCTAATCTTGCCCACATTTGTGTTTAGGGCTACACTACTAAGTTATGTTTATATAATTCTTATGAAAATAAGTTGCATTCTCTTTCTACTAGTTGCTATTTTGTTGGATATCTTGACCAATCTAAGGGATACAGATTTTACTATAGAGAAGGAGGGTCTGGAATTGAGCCACAAACAACTAAGTTTTTGGAATAAGATTTCTATGATGAGGGTGGTCCCACTCGCCCTTCAGATGATAGTAGGATATATACTACAGTTATTTCGTATCTATAACTCATACAATTAGAATCAGTAGATCATGGTCTTGGTACCATGTAGGTACAGGAACATAAACCCATACCTAGGTAAATTGAGATTTCTATGGTGCAAGAATCGATTCAGTTAAGAAGATCCACCATAGTGAATGACCTACAATTTTACCTGATTATATAGTCCATTTGGGTGAACAAAACTATGATATTGGACATGTTATAGATCCAGTTACTTTTTTAGAAGTTATTTCTGGACCCCATGAAGATTTGTGATGGGATGTAATGAAAGACAAGATGCAATCTATGAAACACAATAAGGTATAGGAGCTTGTTGATTTGTTTTAAAATTGCAAGCCTATCAATTGTAAGTGGCTTTTCAAGATCAAAAGGACTCTCAGGCTAAATTGAGTTGTTTAAAGCTCAGTTGGTTGCTAGAGGGTTCAATCAGAGAGAAGGGATTAACTATAATGTTACCTTTTCTCTAGTATCCTCTAAGGATATATTTAAAGAGATTATGACAATAGTAGCTCAATATGATATGAAGCTACATCAAATGAATGTTAAATCCACTTTCTTGAATGGAGACCTTTATGAAGAGGTGTATATAGAACAACCTAAAGATTTCAGGATCAAGAAAAGCCTAACAAGGTTTGCAAACTGAGAAAATCAATATATGATTTGAAACAGGCTTTCAGACAATGGTACCTTAAGTTTGATGAGGTTGCTACCTCTTCTAGTTTTGTGGAAAATAAAGTTGAAAAGTGCTTATATTATAAAGTCAAGGGGAACAAAGTTATCTTTCTACTTTTGTATGTGGATGATATCCTGTTCCCATCAAATGAGTTGACCATGTTGCATGAGGCAAAGTAACTTCTGGCCAAGCATTTTGACATGAAAGACCTTGGAGAAGCATCGTTTGTCCTAGGTATTCAGATTCGCTGGGATAGATCTTGACACTCATTAGACTTCTTATAGAGAGCATATTAAGCGAGTGCTACGAAGGTTTTATAAAGTAGATTATAAACTTATTGTAGTACCTATCTCTCATGGTGAAAGCTTGTCTTTGGCATAGTGTCTAAAGAATGATGCAAAGAGAGATGTTATTAAGAACGTGCCTTATTCTAGTGCGATTGGTAGCCTGATGTATGCCCAGGTGTGCACTAGATCGAACATTGCATTTATTGTTGGACTACTAGGTAGAATTTGACTAACCCAGGAATAGACCATTAGAATGCAGTTAAATGAGTGTTGAGATATTTAAAGAGAACTAAAGATTATATGTTGACATATAGAGGGGGTTAACAATCTAAACCTCATAAGGTATATAGATTCAAAATTTATTATATGTCTGGATGACCTAAAGTCTACATTAGGATATATCTTTATATTAGTAGATGGTGCAATATCGTGGAAGATTGTCAAGCAGACACTAGTGACTTCCTAGACTATGTATGCAGAGTTTGTGACATGCTGGCGGCTAAACATACGGTTTAACTCAAAAACTTGATTTCTGAATTATCTATGGTTGATTCAGTGGCTAGACTCATTCGGTTATATTGTGATAATCTTTAAGCTCTGTTATTTAGTAACAACAATAAGAACATCATAGGGTCTAAGCATTTGGAGTTCAAGTATTTGACCATCAAGGAATTGATAATGAAAGGTGGCATTGAGGTCGAGCATTTAAGGACTGAGGATTTGCTTGGTGATCTTTTGACTAAAGGACTTTGCCCATATGTTTTTGAGAGATATGTATATAGTATGAGTGTATTGAAGCCCTCAGACCCTATAAGTTAGAGATCATTGTGTTTACTCCTTGTACATTTGTATGTTTTTCATTTACGTATTATGATAGTATATTTTATGAATAAAGATTATCATTATTTTGCTATGAATAGCAAGGACATTGAGGAATATTTAGAAACGCAGTTAGTGAATTGGTCTGATTCTTCTCAGTCATATATGTTGTAATACAGGTGAAAGTCTTAAAATTTGTGTTGATCTTAAACATTTTAAAAGGTCACTAGGCATATATATATATAGAGTAACCTTGAGCCTATATCATTAGGATACATATGGATACATATAAATCCATGGATTTTAACATAACATAGGGAGATATAAGTGTTTAATCCCATAAGAGTTTTCTCTGATACATTTTAGCATTTAGTGAGAGAAAACAAGTTTTTCTAATATTGTTTAGTATAAAGTTCAAAGAAATTGAGACCTACAAATAGAAAGATGATATATTTCAGATCATACATGTATCATCTTAGTTTGACATACTTCATTTTCTCATTCATATTAGTAAGGTATTAGATATGTGTAAGAGTATTGGATTTGTGTCGCAAATGACAGATACATTTGATATTTTCTGGTATTGAAAGCCTTGTAGGACAAAATGATGGACTTTCATTATTTTTAGATCAAATAGTTTTTAAACTTAGTCGACCTATATATTGATTTCACTTAACCGTTTTTACTGGTGTTTTTATAATTGTGAAAATTACTATAACTAATTATTGTCAAAGGGAGAGAATGTTAGAAATTTTCCTAAGGTTGGACAACAATTAATTACAATTTTAACGATAATAAATTTATGATTAAGCGAATCGAATTTGTTCCGATTAAAGATAATAAAGTAACCAGGTAAAGGATCTGCGTTAATAGGCTAAAGTTTGATGAAGAAAATGAATCCTAATTAGTGTGGGTCGTACCTGTATTGGGCTTGTGATAGGGAAGTCTAATATGGAAGCTATATACATAAGGTTAAGGCCTCTTGTAGCTGCTTAAGAAAATCGTGAACATTCGGATTCTCTGACTCATCAAGAGATTCACGTGTTAAGAAAGTTACTGAAAGATGTTAAAGATATCTCGGTGGTCAACTTTCGTAAAGGTCGTCCCGAAAACACATTCATTTCGACTTTGAAAAACTTTGTTGAAGTTATGGAAACGAAATCAGGTATTTGTCGTGTTTTTGTTGTTCATTCACTTTCATGTTAGATTCCGGGTACGTAACTAAGGCTTGTGTTACACACTATATATTCTTGATAGCGATTGTATTTCTGTCTTTCAATAAAAAAGGGACTGTGCTCTTACTATTCTTACCTTAATTGCAACCTGCTTAGACCTATCTCACTGAGATATCTATCACATTGCGATGACTAAAAGTGGCGTGGAACAGACAACTTTTTTCTACTGTATGATCTTTCCTACTGAACGTCCATGATTATGAAGAGCACAAAGGACCACACTCAAAGTGTTGTTCCTTTTGACCTCTTACTGCAATCTATTTATACGCCCACTTTCCATGTTATAGTTAGTGATCTTAATTGTTCACCATCCTGCCAATCCTTTTTTTGACCTTTATCCCCAGCTATGTTCCATGTGTTTATGTTTGAAAAATATGAGAAAAGCCAAAGCTTGTGTTTATAATTATAAAAAAATATTGTTTAACTAATTTCATAGACCTTTTTCTTGTATTTGGCATTAATGCCTTTTGGATTGATTGGCATCTTTCGGCAATTTCCTTGGATCTGCAGCAACCCATATGATCGCTTTGTATTTACCTTTGGCTAGCTTCCTCAGTGAGAGTGGTAGACAGCAGAATCACGTAATCCCCATTTATAGTCGTTGTTACGGCTATAACATATACAATTTGTTTCCTGTTCAAATGTACTAGAAATTATCCGAAACTCAAAAAAAAAGAAAATGATTGTAGGATTGCATTTATAGCGTTGCAGATCATAATGAAATTGCAAATCGCATACAGTTCGAACTTGTGGAAAGCTTTCGTTGACTACGCATAAAATTCAAGAGTCATGCTTTTTGCTTGTCAAAGTAGCGTTAAGATTCTGGATAAATCATATGCTAAACAAGTCGTTTTCAAGGAGAAATTATTTTCCCCTTCAGTTGTTTTCCCATTTGCTTTTGCCAAAAGCTGCAGAGTCTCGACAAGAAGATTGTCCAATTGTTCTATAGCTAGCCTTTTTCGACCATTCCTTTCATTAATCCTGTTATAATGGATGAAGACAGCTCTTTCATCTCGTGGCTAAAATTAATTCATTAGAAAAGCAGGACATGTCAAACTTTTTGTGTAGAAATTGTTAGAAATATATAAAGTTAATTTTATATTTCTAGCAATTTCTAACTTCATATTTTAAATGACGAGGCTTAGTAAAACCATCTAGGATATTTAAGTTATGGAGAAGTTCCTACGATCTCTGAACTCAAAATCCAATTATGCGAAAGTGGCTATTAAAGAATCTAAAGATGTAAGTAAATTAATAGCTCATAAAGAAAGGATGAATTGCAACAAAAAGTATG
The DNA here is from genome assembly GCA_027563595.1 of Erythroxylum suave. Lineage (NCBI taxonomy): Eukaryota > Viridiplantae > Streptophyta > Magnoliopsida > Malpighiales > Erythroxylaceae > Erythroxylum > Erythroxylum suave. The sequence goes on from JAOSBN010000002.1 coordinate 39,860,305, forward strand.
TAGCAGAACAAGCCTAATTAGCAAAGTTATCATCAAAGTCCAAAACTAGTTACATGGAGCCAAATTCTATTTATGAAACTAAACATGGTCAAGGATGAGGTCATGGTATGTAAGGAGCAAAGGAGATGATAAGGTAAACAAGACTTTACAGTGATAATCTACCTTTAAATCCTTAACGTGGTTAAGGAAGGGCAAGAGGAAGAGACAATTTTGGCAAAAATGGTATAAGAGAAATGACAAATCTCAAGTTAACACTACAAGAAAAATAGGCTTTAGCAATGAAAATTACTGACAAAGAATAAAGTTTTTCGTCGGGGAACAAATTTGAAGATGAAAATTATCAATAGAAAGAGTCGTTAGAGAAACAACTGTTGGTAAATTTTAGCGATAGATATTAGGAATCTGTCGTAAACCTAGCGACAAAATTTTGTCTTTCCGTCGATAAATTTAGGTAAATTTACTAACGAATTTATATTCTGTGGTTAATTTGTTGACGGACTCACAATATGCCATTGGTGAATTTGCTGACGATAAATTGTAAGCCCGTTACTAAATTTATTGATAGACATAAAACATTTTGTTGTTAAATTTATCGATGGACAATAGTATCTGTCGATAAATTTTTATCAACAGAATATTGTAATTCCTTCAAAAAATTTAGCTATGATAAATTTTAGCCGTCATTTCTCATTTCCTACTTGAGTTTTTTTGTTGATAATTTTTTTGATTGTTTTGCACATTTAATTTTCTGTAAATAATATAACATTGATTGGTATATGAAGTAATAATTATCCTGATTGGTAATATAATAAAAAAATTATGTGTACACGAATAAGTACATTCTATCGCTTAAATTTACTGATGGATAACATTATCCGTCGCTAAATTTTTACGGATTGAATATTGTAATTCCTTCAGGAAATTTATATATGATAAATTTCAGCCGCCACTTCTTACTTCTTACTTGAGTTTTCTATTGATAATGTTTTAATTTTTTTGTACATTTAATTTATGTAACTAATATAACATTGATTGATAAATATAAAATAAACATTATCCTTGCTTGGTAATATAATAAAAAAATTATGATGTACATGAATAAGTATCTTAAAAATAACTGTAAATAAAAAATTTATACAAAAACTTCAGAGCAACAAAATGTCAAATACGTTCACTTATCGACAAAGTTAGTGATAGCATTTCTTTCTCTTTTCACGATGAATTCTTTATTTCGATGCTAATTTATGACAGAATTTTTCCATTGGTATTTTGTAATTTTCTTGAGTGTAAATATCATTTATGTAGAAAGCATGATCATTATTCTTAAGAATATTTTTTCAAGAAAAAATAGAAGATAAAATTTATAGAAGCTAATGAAGATCCAATAGAGGAAACTTTATTACTTACAATTAAAGAATGAGCTAAAAGTAGAAAAGAACATATGGTACCTTGATAATGTGACAAAAGTAAATTTGTGGAATTATATACTAAAGTGATAAGTGTCTTTACATTTTGATGATAATATAATGGTAGAGATCAGAGGCAAATATGTTATTTTGCTTAAGACAAAAATAGGTGATCAGAAGTTTCTCTTTAATGTTTAATTTATCTCAAAACTAAGTATTAGCTTTTTTTTTAATGATGCGCATGAGAATGCATATATTTTATTAATTATTTACACTTAGTTTTAATATTAAATTACGTTGTTTTTCTTAATTTTTGATATCTTTTTAGGTAATTGAGCAAATATGGTCTTATGATGATATTATTCAACAATTAAAGGTCATTTTAAATAAAATTATGGAGAAAATTACAATTCTTGGTTGAATATGGTCTGATCCACGCCAGTGTGCCAGTTTGTGGTTCAGATAGATCAATTATAAAAAGGTGATAAGATCTTAGACACGGTTCTGTATGAGATCGTATGCAAGTTAAAAAAGAAATAAGAAGATTTATGTTTTAGTGATACGGTTGTGCTAGAGATTGTGCCCATCATATAGAGAAACTAAAAGGATCCATGATTTAGTGATACGGTCATTCTAAAGACCATGTCTATATCCCGGAGAAAGAAACGAGATCTACAATTTGGGTCATGTTCACATCCCATACCATATTATATAGGTGGAACAAAATGTATTTAAGTGTGAAAATCCTATTTTTAAAGAGACTATAGCTAACTTTTAGAGAAAACACAAACTAGAGACGTCCTTTTCTCTCTAAAAATTAGGCGTAGCTATCGTGAGGCTAGTAAAGCTATCAAGAAGTCAATTATAAATTATTTTTTATTTGAGAATGACGATCCAAATATCATCTCAATAAATTAAGTTGTTAACGAAAATTAGAATTTTATCTAGATTTGTTTTTATCATTTTTTCTTTGTTTTTTACTGTTTTGATTTTATTATTTTTGGCATGCTCTACGATTAAATACTTTTCTATGCATAGATGGAAAAAAATGTTGTTTTGTGTAGACATATTCAAATTTATTTATGATATAATATATACTATGGGTTAAATGGGGTGCTTAAGAGAGAATTACTTGATTTTCCTAGTATTAGGATGAAACCTTTTATGGGATTTTAAAGATCTTAATACATTTAAAGTATTGTTAGCTTTGTAGAGATAGAGGTTAACCAACCAGAGAGATAGTAAATTTTTAGTGTCTAGAAGATCTTAAAAATATAAAGACATATTAATTCTAGGTTAATTAAATTATAAAGTCAAAAAAATATTACCAAAGGAAGTATTAATCTAAATATTGCTATTTGATTAGATTCTCTTTTGATGAATTATCTTATCATTGATGTTCTTGGCTGTTGTCTAGGTTTTAATTTTATTTACATTTTATTGCTCAAAATCTATAAACCTTCTTTATTGTTTATCTTCAAACAAGATAAAAGTGTTAAATTTTCTAATTTATATCATTTTTATAAGATTTAACCCCTTTTTATCATTATATTATTTACCTACAATAAGTGCATTTGCTTAATTATGGAGTAATATATTTGAAATAGGAAAAAGATTTAGTATTCATGCATACATAACATTCTAACAAGTTTTTAGTTATCTATATATGTGAAGGTAATGCCTCAAGCGAATATGCTATGCGGAGATATTCATTTATAGATAGAAGACACATGGTAGCTGTACAATTACAAATAAGGAAACAAATATACAAGGAAAACATATGGCTATAATTATGGAGAATCACTGATATCTTAGTCATAATCAGAGGAGTCAGATTGTTCTCTAATATCCCCCCTCAAAGTTGGCGTGGTAGAAAGAGGAAAAACGTACAACTTGCCACGATCCATTAGAAACTGTAATTTAGCCACTACTTTTGTGAAGACATCAGCCAGCTGTAGATGTGAGGGGACAAAGCTGAGACTAATAACCTTTTGAGTAACAAATTCTCGAACAAAATAATAGTCAATATCAATATGTTTGGGGCGAGATTTGGTGACTGGGTTGGAAGCGATGAATATGGCACTTTTTTTGTTGCATAAGAGTCTTGGAGGAGAAGGGAAAGTGATCTGGAATTCTTGAAGAAGTTGATGTTGGTAGTGTGCCCTAGGCCAATGGATATTTGTGATTCATGTATTAACATTATGACTTGTTAATAACATATTATAAGGTATTCCTTTTATATATACATGCATGTCATTTATGTAATGTGATTTACGTTCTATGAATAGTATTAGGCTTATGTTATCAAGTATGTGACTTGATAGTAAAACCACAAGCGTTATAATACTATTCTAAATTGTCCCTGGTCGATCGTTATTGG
>JAOSBN010000002.1:39871984-39885541 GCA_027563595.1 Erythroxylum suave
GATAGCCGCAGCCCAGATCGTGCATGCTCGTGTGGATACCGGTAGAGGACATTCGCGTGTAGCAGTGTCTACGAATCTGAATAACGTTCATCAATCCGTGTAAAAGGTATTTTGTGCAATCTATAATTTTTGTTATACAACTTGTTGTGTTATGGTCTTTTCCGCAGCGTATTGTGAATACTCGGGCCATACGCGATCCAACAGTTGAAGTGTCCATAAAAGCTTTGCAGCAACAGAGGCAAGAACACAATACTCAGCCTCAGCACTAGAGTGTGCAACGATAGTTTGTTTTTTAGAGCTCCATGAAATTAAGTTACGGCTAAGATGAACAGCAAATCTGGTTGTTGATCGCCGAATGGCCGGACAGCCAGCCCAATCGGCATTAGAATAGCTGAGCAAATTTTGAGAAGAATCCTATGAGAGTTGCAGGCCATAATGATAGGTTCCTTTGACATAGCGTAAAATACGCTTCAAAGCTCTAAAATGATCAACAGTGGAGGCATGCATAAATTGACATATAGAGTTAACACTGTAGGACAAATCCGACCGTGTAAGAGTCAAATATTGTAATGCACCAGCTAAAGAAGGAAACTGTGTAGCATCTGAATAGGTAGTTCCATAATCTGTTAGATGGGATCCCACCAAAAAAGGAGTTGAGATTGGTTTGGAATTGACCATTTCTACTTGAGTCAACAGATCAAGTGCATATTTAGCTTGACTGAGAAATAGACCCTTGTCATTTTTAACAACTTCAATCCCCAAAAAATAGTGTAGATCACCGAGATCTTTCGTGGAAAATTCTTTGACCACGAATCAATGAGCGAATGTAGCATAGAAGAATTGCTTGCCATTATTACCATATCATCGACATATAAAAGAAGATAAATAACACCATGAGGACTATGATAGACAAAGAGAGAGGAATCGGCACAACTAGCAATAAAACCAATACCAAGTAAAAATTGGCTGAAACGTTGAAACCATACTCGAGGAGCTTGTTTAAGACCATAAAGAGCACGTTGTAAATGACAAACATGAGTTGGGAATTACGGATCAATGTAGCCTGGGGGTTGATCCATATAGACTTCCTCAGAGAGAGACCCGTGAAGGAAGGCATTTTTTACGTCAAGTTGACATAAATGCCAATTATTCATAGCAGCAAGGGACAAAATAACGCGAACAGAAGCAGGTCGAACAACAGGACTAAAAGTGTCTTCACAATCAATGCCATGCTTTTGAGAAAAACCTTATGCCACTAAACGAGCTTTGTGACGCTAAATTGATCCGTTAGCAAGAAGCTTTGTCTTAAAAATCCATCTACAATCTACAACATTACGATCAGCTGGATGAGGAACTAATCACCATGTGTTATTGTGCTTGAGTGTGGCAATTTCCTCATCCATTGCTAAAAGCCATGCTGGATGCTTAACTGTTGACTTAAAACCACGAGGCTCTTTAATTGCAAGATGTACCTAAAACTATGGAGGAGCAGTGAAAGCACATAATGAATGAATAATGCGAGGCTTAACAATACTAGCCTGAGCACGGGTAATCATGGGGTGAATAGAGGTAGGCAGTTGGTCAGCGGAAGAAGAGGCAGGTGGAGGAACATCCAAGGCTAGTTCAGGCGAAGAAGGCTGAGAGAGTGGGATGAGAGGCATGAGAGTGGGACTTGAGTCACCATAAGGAACATAAGGAGTGGGGAGTGGGGGCTGAACTTGAAATGGAAGTCACACCTATAGGGAAAGAACTATCACTAGAAGGAAAACAATAGAAGTGACATAATCAGTGCCAATTGAAGAAGGAATGGTGAAAGTCGCATAAGGAAAATAATCCTCAAAAAATTGAACATAGCGAGACACATAGACCCGATTAGTTTTCTTATCCAAATAACGAAAACACTTATGAAGAGGACTATAGCCAATAAAAACATAAACGATAAAGCGAGGTGATAATTTAATGGGCATATAGTCATGTAGAAAGGGAAAACAAAGACAACCAAGTGTACGAAGTAAAGAATAAGAAGGAATTTTACCATATAGAATTTCAAGAGGAGTCTTGCCATCAAGAACTGTGAGTCGGTTGATGAGATAGCACGCCGTAGAGAGCCGTAGAGAAGGACTCAACCCAAAGATGAAGAGATACATGCGAATGAAACATCATAGTAAGACCAGTTTCTGTGATGTGGCGATGTTTTCTCTCCGCCATACCATTTTAATTAGGGGTATAAGGACAAGCTTTATGTTGCAGAATACCACCCTTATAAAGAAAAGAAGTAAAACGGTGGTTAGTGAATTCCATTCCTCCATCACATTGAAAAGATTTGATATTACAGTCAAATTGAGTAATGACATATTGATGAAATTGGACAAAAATGTCAAAAAAAATCTGACTTAAGCTTTAAAGGAAAGAACCAATTAAAGCGAGAGAAATCATCTATGAAGACACAACAATCTATAACCGGATGGAGAGGGAATTGGTGAAGGACCCCAAAAATTGTAATGAATCCGTTTAAATAAAAAAGAGCAACGTTGGTTCAAATTTGGAAAAGGCAACAAAACACGGTTTTGAGTCAAAATTACCTTTATCAGAAAATGTGATTAAACCATGCTTATTCAAAGAGAAAACAATGCGAAAAGAAGGGTGTCCTAATCGAGCATGTTAAATGACAGAAGATGCACGAGAATTACATAGAGAAAGATTGGACAAAAAACTTGCATGGCCTCGATCAAGAATATAGAGCCCTTTCTCACAGCGCCCGACTCCCACCACTGTTTTTGTTGCTAGATCCTGTATGATAAAACTAGAAGAAGAAAATGTCACTAAATAATTGTTCTCACTAGTTAACTTACTAATAGACAATAGATTTTTAGTAGTATGAGGAATAAGAAGAACATCGAACATTTTTAAAGGATGAGAGGCAACAAGAGAGGAGATAGAACCAATGCGAGAAATAGGCAAAGATTGACCGTTACCCACAAAGACCCGTTGATTACCAATGTAAGGGATAGATTTATCAAGCTCAGCAGCATCATTGGTCATGTGAGAAGTTGCTCCCGTGTTTGTGTACCATTCAGTATCTTGAGAATCTTCAAGAGAAGTGGCAGCAAATGCTTCAGTCAAACCTTCAGCCTTAGCTTTCTTTAATAGTTTACTAGGTTTATGAAATTTCTTGACAGTGTATTGTTCTTTGCCACACCATTAGAAAGTGACAGATTGGCCTGATACTGGTGGTTTGGAACGATCAGAAGAGGAACCACATTGAACAACCATAGCTGACTAAGAAGAAGAATGCCCCGGGATTGACCGAGAAAAAAGCTCATGGCTGAGAGCTTTCAGAACTAGATTGGCAAAAGAGGGCAGTGGTAATTGTGACAACATAGAGGTTGAAAAAATTTTAAATCAGAACCAAGACCACGTAGAAATCAATGTACCTTATTTGTGTCATCAATTTCGTTAATAGCACTAAGTTGATCACATAATGATCGGAAAGAGAGTGCATATTCAGCAACATCACGAGAGTCGCGCTGCATTAGCTGAAGTTTATCTTTTAGTTGGAGTTCTCTAGTCTTTGAACTATGAGAAAAGGAAACTTCAAAAGCCAGCCAAGCATGACGATCTGGAGTGCAATGAACGACTTCATCCATATATTCCTTAGTGAGAGAGGCATATAGAAGACTGAGTAAAATTCGATCCTGTATGTGCCATGCCTTATAGGCAGGATTAGGAACAAGATCATTTCTAGCATGGACTTGAAGAGAGGGTGCAGACCAAGACCCATCCAAATAGCCCATAAGATCCTGACTTTCAAGCAAGGGAACAAACTGACGACACCACATGAGATAATTTGTGGGAGTCAGTTTGATAGTCACCATTTGAACCATTGCATTAAGTGGAAGCAAAGACATGTTGGATTCAGCCATGGAAAAAAATACAAAACCAGCAAAGGGTTACCCTATGGCTTTGATACTATGCGAAGGTAATGCCTTAAGTCAATATGCTGTGAGGAGATATTCATTTACAGACAAAAGATACATGGTAGCTATACAATTACAAATATACAAGAAAAACATATGGCTATAATTGTGGAGAATCACTGATATCTTGATCAAAATCAGAGGAGTCTATATATATATATATCCTTTCTTATCTTGAGAGAACATTTCGTCTAAATTGAAGGAAGTGAAATAAATAAGGAACTAAAAATGCAAGATAAAACTAAAGAAGAGTATAAACATTGATATAATAAACCAAACCATCTCTTATGGAGACACAATTAAGCATTATATGACTAGAGATTAATGTTGATTATTTTGAGATTAAGCCCAATGTAATCTAAATGCTACAATAGAATGTACACTTCAATGGATTATAGGATAAGGATCTCACGTAGACATCACCAGTTTATTAGAGATTTGTGATATGTTTAAGATTAATTGGGCAACTGAAGACACCATCAGTATATGGTTATTCCTATTCACACTATGGGATTATGGCAAAACAATGGTTGAAAGCCTTAACTGTTGTCTAACTTATCATTAGGGAAAGTCTTATAGAGAAATTCCTTGGTAAATACTTTCAACATCTAAGATAGTAAGGATGAGAAATGATTTTTCTTCAATCTAGCAATTTAACGATGAAGGCTTGTATGAAACATAAGAGGGATACAAGAATCTATTGAGAAAGTTCCCATATTATGGCCTTCTTATATAGATGTAAGTCCAAACTTTCTATATTGTTTAAATGCTCTTACAAGGTAGATGATATAATCTACAATAAGTAGAACAATGAATAATAAAACTCATGGAGGGTGCCTTAAAGTTGGTAAAAGAGGTCATAATGAATAACCACTAGTGACGGTTAGGAAGGGTAAGAATGAAAATGCTAGTTGGGATCCATAATGTAGATGTCATGAATGTCTTGATGGCTCAAATGAAGGTGATATTAAAAAAACTAGACAACTTGAGCTCACCATTAAAAACAACTCAAGTTATAAACAGTGAAATTATGCATGAAGGGGATAATGGTATAGAGTGCTCAGTTGGAGATTTCATGGCTATGTCAGTGGAATAAGTTAATTTTATAGAAAGTTTCTACAAGCAAAATAATCCCTACAATGAAATATAATTTAGGGTAAAAGGTTATTCAAATTTCTCTTAGAGCAATTAACAAGTTCAAAACAACTACTACCAAGTTTTAATAACCTATGTAAAAAGAGAAGCATTGGATTCTAGAATATATGATGGGACACATGCAAGCAATTACTTTTTGATCCAAAATCATGAAACTTCAATGAGAAATCTCGAAGTTTAAATTGGTCATCTAACAAAGGTGATAATATACACCATAGGACACTTTGCCTAGTGAACAATACCTATGAGTTTGAGTTGAGTGACATAAATTTGATGTCTTAATACTAGACATTGACGTGAAGCAAATGGAGGATAAAATTGATCACTTAAGAAGGATATGTAAAGTAGGTTTTAAGAAGTTTAAATAGTTACCTAGTTAACACTCCTATAATGTGTGAAGTAATCCTATCTAAGTTTGATAGATAAGAGAGTATAAATCCAACTTTGTTCAAAAGTCTTGCTGGAAGTTTGAGATACTTCACTTATACAAGGCCAAATATCTTATCTGTAGTTGGACTCGTTAGGTAATTTATAAAGAAAACTTTCGAAGTTCATTTAAAGATAAGAAAAATGAAGTCTTAGGTGTCTTAAAAGAACTATTGACTATGACATGTTTTAATCATCTTGCAAAGACTTTAATTTAAATTATTTTGTGGTAGTAATTTTATAGTACTTTTTTATGATAAAAATACTATTGAGTTTATTTTCTTTCTGGGGAATAAGCAAAATCTTGATGTTGAAAGAAATAACCAATAGTCATACTCTCTACGTGTTCATTAGAGTATATTGCAACTACTTTTTGTACCTGTCATTTTATTTGGTTGAGAAGGTTGTTGAAAGAATTTCAATTAGAACAATTGATGTAATAAAGATCATTATTGATACTAAATATGCTCAAGCTTTAGAAATTAATTATATGTTTCATAATATGAGCGAACACATTGATATAATGTTTCATTTTTATTTGAGAATATATTGTTAAAAAGGCAATTAACTTAAAGTTTTGAAGTCTTTTGATCAAGTTTTTGACATTTTCACTAAACCTCTTAAGCCCATTGTTTTGAAAAGTTACAAATGATATTTGGATTTATACAAAAATCAATGTTTCATAAGGAGTGTTAGAAATAAACTTAATTTTAAAATTAAATAATAACTTTAAAATAGGCAGTTGAATAGTTAAATCTTAATCAATTTAAACAATTTAAGAGTCTTTTTGAAGCTGCATATACCTAGATTCAAATGAACTTAACCTTGAATCATTTAAATTATCTAGAGAATTAGGATGAAATAAAGACATTGATTTTTTCCCATTATATATATTTTATTATGTTAATACAAATATTTCATTATTTCCCTCTTTATATTCGAACATTAAGTGACTTTAAGACGGTAAATATAGAATTCTATATTGTCTCTATAAATTATATATAATATTTCATTTTATACAAATAATAATAAGAATAAAATTTCTGTTATAAAAATACTTTTCATTCATTATTTATACGAGGGATGTAAATAATTGTAAGCATATTAATTTTTTTACCATAAATTATATAATTCTTAAAGTCTAGCCTAACATTGGCAACTAATGTTGCCGAACTTGTTGTTTCTCTCTTCTTCTTCTTTTTTATCGCTTACATCAAGGAGCTATAGATAGAGATGACAACTGGTCTAAAGTCAATTAGTTAGGTCAGAGTTGACTAGCCTCAGGTTTAATTTTTTGAAAAAATTGGGTTTCGGCCCAAAGCTCGACCCAATTATAAGCAAAAATGATATCATTCTTTCTTTTTAAAATTTTTAAAAAATTTCAGACTAGGCCAAATTGAGCTCAGGCTCGAGCTTTGGCCCACTGCCTCAAGCTGGACCTAAGCTCTCCACCTGATCCCTTACCATCCCTTGTTAAAAATTATTCTAGAGTCTTCATTTTAATGGATAAATGAATGTTTACATAATGTCTTCCTTCTCCATGCTACAAGGTTCAATAGTGAATATGACACTCTCGGAGCCCAAAACACATATTATATTATATCTGCTGTCAAAGAATACTTAATCCAAGTTCCAATTAGCTCGACTAACATGTATAGAGATTGTTGAAACATATGCTACATAAATTTTAGTCCTATGATCCGTATTATGCAACCTTTAAGGTTGTTAGCAGGAAATTAATTATCCATTGAGATATCCCAAGATGACCTATATGTATGCATCAACTCATGCATGTGGAGTTCTGGACTACCTATTTAAGCCCAGGAAACAGAACATTAGGAGCCCGAACTTCTAATTGTTACATAGCTCCAAGATATCATATGATGACTGAAATACAATCGTCTAATTCTCCTTATCAGTACAGTATAATTCTTGTTAATCACCAATGATCTTATAATGTCAGAATGGTTTTGCTCAGTCTATAGTTAACTGTTTATGTTCAATTCGTTAAAACTGAACTCAGTATTGAGGGGCATAAAGGTGGCAATCAGAGACTCAAATCATCCTTAAAATAGCAACCTTTAACGTTGTTCTGGTCAACCTCCAAAACCAAAGGACAGTATACGACCATAGAATCTGAGACACTTGCACCAATATCAGTTCTGAAATTCCGCTCTCTCACTTATAAGTTATAACCGCCCATCAAATTTAACTCCACTCCAAGCTTCCACGTTCCAACGTCAACCCTCAACGTTCTTCCCCTATCCCATTTTCACATTCTTCATTCCAAGCTAAAAGAAAACTCGACGACAGCTTAATTCGATCCCTACTGCAGGATCTTGATTCCCTTACTATTTTCTGACATTACCTTTAATTGTTCATTCAGACTTCTCATGACTTGTTATAACAATGGGAACAGAACTGCAAAGCCTGAAGAAGTTCCCGTCAATAAAACTGAGTACAAGTCATTCGTTCAATTCAATAAGAGAAGATGAATGTGTGGAGGAAGTGGACCACAGGTACACCAGCTTGAAAGACATCATAGTGAACTCGCCCTCATGGAATTCACAGATATACGAGGGATGCGATTATTTCGACCCTTCAACGATTATGATCAGAAACCAATTGGTGAAGCATGCAGCCTCAGCATACGTACAATCAGCAACGATTCTAGCAAGCAGAAACCAGAACTGTTTCGTTAGATTCTGGGAGAGGCTAAGGAACAAGTTTTCATCTGTAACTTGCTGGCATGTATACTTCTGGAACCCTTTTCAGGGTTGCTTCTGGCGTGCATATTGCTCTATCGAATATGTGGTAGGCGCTGTTTTCAATAAGATGATTCGCTTGTAATGAAGTGAAGATGATGATGATGGTGTGTTGGGGTTTTCATAGGTATATTATTTTATTTTCCATACCTTTGTTTTTGCCCCAGACTGAGTCATTTGTTCCTGCTATTTCGCATTGCTCTTGGTTTAAGTCTTCCTATCAAATCTTAGAAGTGGATTTCTGTGCTTTTTTATGTACTGAAAACAATCTTTTGTTCTAACTATCGAAGCAATATAACGTGTGTTTGGGAAGATAGTTCTTCAGTTTGTTTATGATCACATCGTTTCTAATCTCTGTTGTCATAAAGCAATTTGATATTTTTAGAAACTCACTCATTTGCAAAACTGAAAGAGCTCACAATGAATTCACTAACGATGGTACAACTTTTAAACCTTAAATATTTTATCTTACCGATTTAAATTTTGGTTCAATTTTTAAAACATTAGAAAATATCATAAAGATTAAGATGGATAACCATGGGATTATGTATAAGTGGTCATTTACCAAATTAGACTGTCTGGTACTCAGTTAATAACACTTTTCCTTGGTAAAATGTTGAGATGCAGACCATTCTGTATCCATTTCTTTTTCTTTTGCTCCATTGGTGAGAAAGGCCAAAAGTGACTCAAAATCATGAAATTGGAAGAACAAAGCAAACTGGGTAGAGTGTGTTTGACCTAAATAATGACCAAGAGCGGCAGGACAGGAACCTGAAATGCCTTTTTCTTTTCGTTAGTAAGGAATCCTAAGGCCAGAAGGCTGAGGTCCAATGCCAATCTGACAGCATCACTGTCCCCCAAAAGCAAGGACTCATAGGAACTGAAAACGACTAGCTACTTCTGACATTCAAACGACGGCGTTTCAGTCGTTACTTGTCGGCCTGTCGGTTGCTGTTTTTAACTAAAGATTGATCGTAAATTGCCCCCTTTAAATTGCTTAGGCCATTCATATTCCAAAAAGGGTCAGTCCATTTCAAAGCTCTGTTTGCTTTTTAAAGCATATAACAAAATCAGATGGAATATATATCATGCTTGTTGATTCCTTTCATGTCGTCAGGTTTTCTGAAAGAAATTACAATGGCGTGACTATGGGAATCCTTTTCTGTTGGGATTGCTCTGAATTTCTGTACCATATGCGATTTCTTGGTCCCCACACTCTCTATGTGTGTTTGACTGAAGGCCCAGGGGCCATGTTTTATATATATAAGAAACGTACCTTTATATATCATTGTGCATTCTCAAGGCTTTCTCTCTAACTCTCTGGTAAATGACTCTATGTGTTGATCTCTCTTCTTCCTGCTTTTCGGTTTGGTCTGACGCTTTTTTTCTGATCTGGGTTCTTCATTAACTCTTCTTTTCATGCATATGATCAAACAAGTTCTCTCTTTCCTTGTATGCACGTCAAGCAATTAAAGAAAGGGCATGCCTATAAAAGTTGACGATTAAGAGGGTAACAGTCCGTATATTTTGAGGCCCAAATCGTCAGAGTTTGCCGGGTATAGACTACAAACCTAACCTGTGCAGCGTATCCCATACAAAGTTCCGTTCTTTTGTTCAGGTTTGATAATATATATCCTTTTTCTCTTTTCATGTCTTGTATTGAATGTTAATCTATTCTTCTATTTGTACATCCACGTAGCTTGTAGCTAGCTGGCTATATATGGAAGCTTGGTATTCTAGTATTCTTATCATTTCCCCTGGTCTTTCAGTCCTTTTAGCTTCATTTTCACTCACATATGTATTCTTACAATTTCCTCACATCTTCTGTGGTCTTACTGTCTGATAGATACAATTACAAAACATCACTGCGTCTGTGTCACCGTTTTGTTTGTTTCCTTCCCCTTACTGCAAATTCCTACACACAATCTTCCATTTCTCTACTACCTGATTCTCTCTGTACTTTTGACTTACTGTTTTTCTAATATAAGACTTTAGACCTCTTCCAATACTGTTGGACACTTACTCTTCTTCATTTTCTTTGATCACTCAACAGAAGTTGATCATTTTCGGAGAAAACATGCAGGTGGCGAAGAAAACATCAGGAGTTGGCATGTCAAGCGCTGTGGCAATCAACACCGAGCCTCCTACATCAACAATGAACCTCAACAACCCCTATGAGATCGTGAAGCAGTTGGTTTCTGGCAATGCAGTGGTGGTGTTTAGCGTGAGTGGCTGTTGCATGTGCACCGTGGCCAAGCGCCTCCTCTTCAGCCTTGGAGTTGGTCCGACCGTCGTGGAGCTCGACCACCACTCTACTGGGCCAGGCATTCAGGCACTCCTCTTCCAGCTTGTGTCTGACGGTCAGCAGCCTGTACCTGCGGTGTTTGTGGGTGGAAAGTTTCTTGGTGGCATTGAGACTCTCATGGCCTGTCACATTAATGGCACCCTCGTCCCTTTGCTCAAAGATGCTGGTGCTCTTTGGCTCTGAGCCCGTTGACACTAAATTTGATACAATCAACTGCATGAATTTAGTTTTTACACATTGTACAGACTACTACTGCTGCTACATGGTTGAGGTGAAAAGAGCACTGAGACAAACTAAGTTCTTGCTTGTTAGTTCCAAAGATCGGAAGTCTTTACTTAGAAGAAATGAAATATTACAAACTTTACATACATTTTTTATTGATGTCTTGAAATTTCGTGATGATGTTTATGCGTATGTTGTGGACGCTTCTTGCCGGTGATTATTGGTAAGAGGTGATATGAAAAGCATCACATTTACATGCAAAAAACAATACAATACATACACGTCATTGTTCGGTATTATACGAACTGGACACTGATGGCATGAAAGAAACGGTAATTCTTGACCGAAGAACCAACCTTTGAAGGAAAATAATGGCTAACTTGGAATTCAAGGATTCATTCTTAGAGATAAAACGAAAGGAGGGATCTTTTCAGTAGTTTTACTGTAAAGATCCCTTAATTCAGACAGTAATACTATTGTTATGTGGATATAAAACAAAAGGAGGGACTTTTTCAGTTGAGAAAATGCGAAGCTTTGGTTTGGAACTATGAAAATGAAGGCACGTTAGGATCGATGAGGCAAGTTGCGAGACAGAGACAGAGACAGGTCCTTCTCAGAACCTCGTCAGCATCAGTCAAAGTGGAAAAAGTTTAAATGTTTTGACCATATTAATGGTTTCTTTCCCTTCGTCCCAACTCATTTTCAATAGTTTAGGACTGGGCCTTTGGGGCCGACATTCAAGAACTAACATACCAAGCAAAGAAATTTCAAATTAAGAAAACAAAGCCTTTCTTCAACGGTTTCACATCGCGTCTTCACTTTGATTGGCTTGCTTGTAACACCCATCGTTGACTTTTTGTTCTCATTTTGGTTGAATCCATCATATTTAATGACTCGCAGTTGGATACTTGGATTGGATGGCCCACAGTTTTATTACAAGAAGTTGTAATGGAAATTCCCATTGTTTGGATTTCATTACATTAGCCTATAAAGGAACCGCCTTGTGAATCAATTTTGACGCTTTTCCATCTTCTTTGCTCTTAACGTCAAGAAAGTGTGTTTTCTCTCACTTTCTTGGCAACCAAATATATTTCTTTCTTAGGACAGCCCTGTTCGTAACTTTGTCCCGTTTGTTTTGCGATTTGTGATGGTGAACTCAGAATCGAAAAAGAAGGAAGAGAAGGAGGCTAAGAGTGAGAGATCAAAATGGGTGGGAATTGGAGCTGTTCTTGCCCTAATCATTGCTTTAGCTGTGGCTGTTTCGACTGGTAATCCTAAGGTCTCCCTGTTTGGATCGCTTAATCGGTCCTGTAATTGTACTCAGGTTTGATCTCTTTCGGATTATATTTGGCAATGTTGCGATGATTGAGATTAATGCTCTATGTTGGCTTTTGATTTTAGTAGTTTGGCAGTCTCTCTCTGTTGTCTCTAATGGGTTGGTTTATTTCCTGTAGAAGTATATCGGTACAGTGGAAGATTGTTGCTGCGATTATGAGACAGTTGACCGTTTAAATGAGCAAGTTTTGTATCCTTCTCTCCAGCAGCTTGTCAAAACCCCCTTTTTCCGATATTTCAAGGTTCGTTTGCTATTACTATTCTGGAAAGTTTCTGGTTGGTTGTTAATGGACTGGATGAATGTTGAATTTGGGTACTGTTTAATTTATGTGATTTTTTTTCTTATGCGCGTGAAAATGACTAACCAGATATTTAGTTGCTTTTAAGTTTTATCAATTGGTAAGCATTACGTTGAGTATTCAATAAATCGTATAAACCGAGTGGTTGTGACTGTATTGATTGCATGCTTCAAGGAGAAATTTAGTATTTGTTCTGTTGTTGGACACAGTGAGCAGAGTGATTTAAGCACGTGGGCTTTCAGGACTCAGTGCTCATAAATGGACGAAAACTGGATATTATAGTGTGTATTTGGATTAGATTCTCATTTTCTGGTTACTTTTAAAATGTTTTCCAAATCATAGCTTTGGGGTTATGGATTGAACGCAGTTTTTACAGAATTTTCTGAGCACTCTTGACTATCTAAATATGGTAGGTTAAGTTGTGGTGTGACTGCCCTTTCTGGCCTGACGATGGCATGTGCCGCTTGAGGGATTGCAGTGTTTGTGAGTGTCCAGAAAGTGAGTTCCCTGCATCATTTAAGAAGGCCATCTACCATGGCCTTTCACCCGAAGATCTAGTTTGTCAAGAAGGAAAGCCACAAGCTGCTGTAGATCGTACCCTGGATAGAAAGGCTTTTAGGGAATGGACTGAAATAGATAATCCCTGGACACATGATGATGAGACTGATAATGGTGCATATCCTTTCTGTTCAAGTGTAATTGAATAACATAAATTATTGTTGTTACAATTTTTTTAATGCTTTCATCCTCTTCAACTTTTTTGTTTTTGCACTGATAAATCCTGCAGATATCAAATGATAATAACTTTAATTCCGTCCTTATTCAGTTCATGTTCACTTGAGCAACTATCAGTTCTTTCTCCAACAGATTGCCTTTTGTTAATTTACAACCCTGTAATCCCAAATTTTTTACTGAAAAACTAGTAAATGTTTCACTTTTGCAGCTGAATTGACATATGTGAATCTTCAATTGAACCCTGAACGCTATACTGGATACACTGGTTCATCAGCGAGAAGGATATGGGATGCTGTCTACTCTGAGAATTGTCCCAAATGTGAGTTCTTGTCTTCAAT
>JAOSBN010000002.1:39894746-39905346 GCA_027563595.1 Erythroxylum suave
TAATAATAATAATAATAATAATAATAATAATAATAATAATAATAATAAGATATTATGAATAATAATAATATTATTAATATAGATATAAAATAAATACTACTAAAAAATCAGCACAAGAGCCAACCACTAAAAATTAAAAGCCAAACAAGGAAGGAAAGTAAAGTAAATAGATGTCCAGCATGAAAATATATACATACGAGGGAGAGAAGCACAATATACTAAGATCAAAACACAAATCAATTAATGAAACATGCTAATAAAGATAGCTGTATAGAGATTGTACTAAAAGAAACAAGGAAACATGCAAGAGAGCTGTATAGAGATTGTATTAAAAGAAATCACTGACACAGAGCCCGCTAAGAATAGAGACCAATTTGCCGGTAGAGTATGCAAGAATAGGTGCGGGAAGAGTATGCAAAAGGAGACATAAAGTAAGATAGCATGTTAATGTCTGCGTTCTAAGCATCTTACCTAATACAAGAAGGCTTGCAAGAGAAGTAACTAGACTAACAACGGATCTCTGCGAGACATGACATGATAGAGAGTGGCGGGATACATGTCAGGCGGCTCCAAGAATGTCAAAAGTTTAACGGGAGTGTTATCGACTAACGCCTTTGTTGCAAACTATATTATTAGTAAATATTATTTGCTTTAGGCAGGGCTGTTCCTATCGTTTTATAGGCCCTAGGCAGGGCTCCAATAAATCGATAATATATAAATATGAAATCTTAAAATTGATTAACTTAAATTATAGGGCCCTTTTTTATAATAGACTCTGAAAACAACCAATAGGCTACCTCTCTTCTTATTGCAATTCCGATTTCTCGTAATAGAGATGATACTGTCGATAGTTCTGTTTGCACATTGGTGAATGTGTTTGTATGTGGATACTATGAACAAAAGAAACAAAATGTGAAGATCAAACTGTTTGCCTTTATTTTGACTAAAGGTTAACATGTAGCCCTTTGTTTTGGTGTAAATATATTTGCGAACGTGCTAAAAATTTAAAGTGATTATAAACTAGGAAATAAGGAAAAAAAGATATTGCGACTCGTAATTTAAGACTGAAATCAAACGATTGTTTATGCTAGAAAGGGACAAAAAATCTATCAAAAAAGAACTTTGCTTTATTGATAAACAATTCAACAAAACACAATGACGAAGAAATTGAAAATTACTGATGACAAGTGAAAAGAGAAGACTATGCTAAAAATTAGAGAATTGTCAAAAAAATAAACTGATAGATTTGCTGGGATGCCAGGCTTTTGATATGTTAGATGTTGTCATTTTTTGTCCCGCTTCAAAACTTCTATTTATAGCCAAAACTGATGGGTCTCCAGCCTTGATCAAACTTGCAATCCGATAGAGATAAAATTTGGATAAAACTTTATCCTGCCAGATAGAGATAAAATTTGGTCTGGTGTTTATCAGGTTTATCAACTTATCTCCTCATCATCTCGGACTTCAAGACTCTCACTACAACTCAAATTCTATTGCTTTCCTTTTTGTTGGATACTGGATTTTTGATGGGCCAGGATCAGTGGATTTCTTTTAGACTTCGAGCCATGGGCTCTCTTTAGGCTTCGGGTTTTTGGCCCAAAACAGTAAAAATGGGCCGAACCTAATTTTCGATGTAAACATTTGCCCCCTGCACCATTGGGTTTATAAATATAAGCCTTATGGTGGCTCTTAACTTATTTAGAAAACCATTTAGCCAATGCCTTTGCCTAGAGTAGCTTTTGGATGCTTTGACTAAATGCACCTGAATTTTATTCCTTTTGAATATTCCTTCTTCATAGTGCTTAACTATCTGCTTGGTAATATTGGCCAGCTTCTTCCCTTTATCAAGCATCTTTTGTTTCTCCACAAAGTGAGCTATTGATTGAACTTGAAGTTTTATTTTCAGACCTTCTTTTTCCTGGAAAAGTCTCTTGGCCAACTTCTTGATGACCACCTGGTCACCGGCTTCCCTGTTATTTTCGGTGACCCGATCACCGATCCTTTTCAGTGCACTGACTCTCTCCGGACTTTTAGAGGCAGTGGTCAGGTTATCTTTCCTTTTCCATACGTTTTACCCTTTCGGCCTCCAAACTTGATTCGTATGCTTCTGACTCTTTTTTTGGTTGAGCCAATTCCTCATGACAACACTTGCTACGTTTACTGACCCCACCGGAAATGGATTTTTGTCAATAAACATTGCCTCTTTTGGGAACTTGAGAATTTTCCTGTTGATGCGATCCTAGATCACGTTCCTAAAGGCCTAGCACATGTTGGTGGAATGAGTCCACGCGTTATGATATTTGCAATAGTTTTTGGCCTTCGTCTCCTCCTTGGTAGAGAAAACGTGATCTTCTGGCAAAGAAATAAAATCGATTTTCATTAGATAATCGAAAATTTCAGATGTTCTACTTACATCGAAGGTGCACTTGTTCCCCCTCTTGTTTCCATTTTGTTACGTTCCAGGAGACATCTTTGTTAGGTGTGGGCATACTATGCTCCCAGTATCTGATACAACAACTATAGCAACTTCTACTTCAGCGTTCTGGACTTTCTTGAACTAAGTTCCCATAGCTTGCTTTTTCATCTTATTGTCTTCTTTGAGCAACTCTTCGTATTCTGTCACCTTTATAGTCAACTTGAAAAAGTCTCTAAAATTCATGCCTTGAAACTTTTTCCTTAACTCCAGGTCCAAACCCTTTTGCACCATCTTCATGAACTCAGTTTCTGGAATATTGATTCTACACTTATTTCTTATTCTTTTGAACCTGGTGATAAAATCGTCCGCCTTCTCTCTAGTACACTGAGTAAGCCTGGACAAATCCGCGATACTGACTTCAGGCTTACTTCTGTAAAACTGAGCGTGAAAGAGTCTTGTCATATCTGCCCAACCAAACACGATGTCTCTTGGCAATGACACATATCAAGAGAAAGCAGCTCCAGTTAACGAATTTGGGAATAATTTCAAAAACAGATACTGGTAATTCTCATAGTTAGAAAATTCAATGTACGTGTTGTACAGCACGAACTTGACTTGAATCTTTGGTGGGTACGCGTTGTACAGCTCGAGCTCGTGTCTAAGCTTGAAACGACATTATTTTAATTAAATGATCAGGTCATTCGAATTTTCGGATAAAATAAATACAAAATGAAGTCAAATTAAATCTAATCTTTTATCCTTAGATTGAGTTGGGTTTGGGTACGGAGGCATTGCCAAGGCCTAGAAGATCACTATTATGAACAAATGAAGTACAAGGTTATTTCATAGCGTCATTTAGGAGGCTGTTGCACAAAATTATACGCCATAGTGTACGTGATTAGTAAATTTAATGTTTTCATATAAATTCTTATAGTAAAGCAGTGATATTGACTTAGCCTTCACACGGAAAATCCTTTGTACAATATGGCACGTTCGTTTTTTCATATTTTCATGTTTAGTCAATATTAAATATCCTAACACTCCCCCTTAAGTGCAATCAGGATTGGACATTCAGTTGTCACTTAAAATAAATGCAGTAGTAACCGGATTGAGCCACTATGGGACTGGACATTCAGATAAACAACCGGAAAATTAATAATCCAAACCAAACCCGCTCTGATACCATATTAGAATTTTTAATATGAGAAGAGTGTAGAGCCATTTAATAAGAATTGGGATTTGGATCAACCATTGCCAAAATAACTAGAACTAGTCGTTCGAATGGTTGACTCTTACCACTTATAAACCTTTTAACATTCTCATATTTAGTCAATATGAGATGCTCTAACAAAAAAAAAGATCAATTTGGTCTGCTTTGCTTGATCCAGGAGTAAAGCGTGCATTGATTGTTGAGATTGGAATTCAGATACTTCAGCAGGTACCCTCTGATTTAATGAAGTTTTGTTCATTCACCTCCTCTGTTTCCTACAACCCTTAATCATCACCATTGACTTAGTAGCTGCAATGCTTCCTATATTGTGACTCAGTAGACGTAATGCTCGTATGTGCAGTTTTCTGGTATAAATGGACTGCTCTACTACACTCCCCAGATCCTTGAAAAGGCAGGAGTTGAAGTTCTTCTTTCAAGTATGGGCCTTGGAACAACTTCTGCGTCATTCCTCATCAGTGCATTCACAACCTTTTTGATGCTATCATGCATCGGCATAGCCATGAGACTCGTGGATATTTCAGGGAGAAGGTGACAGTACTCTTTCCATATTGATTTCCCTCTCACCTGTGGAAGTGTGCTAGAAAACCAACATGTTCTCTTCTTGCAGATCGCTGCTACTCTACACAATCCCAGTGCTAATAGCACTAATCGTTCTAGTTAGCGATGAAGAGGTTAACCTGGGAACAGTTGTAAGTGCAGCAGTATCATCAACATGTGTGATCATCTACTTCTGCTGCTTTGTAGCTGCTTATGGCCCAATTCCAAGTATTCTGTGTTCCGAAATGTTGGAGATCACACCTCCTTCACTTTAACCGCAAAATCTATAGTTTTGCCGGTTGAAGCTTTTCCTTGAACAGTTTCTGAACTGGTTTCTTCTGCCGCAAGAATGTAGGAAGTTTGACAGCAAAAATGTGCAAATCCCTTGTATTCGTAATTACAAACTTTGGATATTTTAAATGGAGGTTCACTCTCAAAGGTTTTAAGTGTTTGGTTGATGTTTGGCCATGGTTGTAAGATTTTGGTTGTCACTCGAATATGATTTTAGAACCAACGTCTATTTTATCCTACTCTGTGCAACACTATCAACCACTCAACTCCATACAACGATCAACTCAACATAAGCCACAAAAATAATAAGGTTTTATTCACAGATCAATAACTTTTCTACTGCTGCATTTCTTTTTGAGCTGCTGCTACATAAACAAGAAAAGGAGCCTTTTATATCAGCTCTTACAAACTTTCCATCCTAATCAATGGCTGAGAAAAAAGAAAGTGATCTGAGCAACAAGATTTTGGCATGTTGCTTGCTCTCATTCGTTCAGCTACAAAACAAAAAACACACTGTCTGTGCCTTAACAGAATCTGACATGTAATGACAACCAACAATATTGACAGTAGCAGAGTCTTGGGCAGCTTGGCAGTGGCAGAATAAAACTTGGCAATTAAAAAACTTTCGATTCTGAATTTCTCTTCTTCAGTAGACTTTGTAAAACTCTTCACAGCTTCATTGAGATCATTGAATCATGCTTTGGTCTTCCTTCGACTGATTTAATTTTCCAGAATCTACATTTGCTGTGCTTCATTTCTTTGATTAATGCACTTCTGAATTATTCCTAGGATCATCATCTCCAGTTTCCTTAGAAACCTAGGAACCTTTAGCTTCTTCTTCAAGCTTCCTTTACTTTTCTCCTTGACTGACATAGCCAATTCTTCCACAAATTCCAGTATAGCAAGCTGCATAAAACAACCTAAGTCAGCAGTGGATAGCAATATGTGCGTTAGTTTTCTGGGTAGGAGACATAATAGTGACATACTCGCTACCTGTGATGCTGAGATCAATAGGGTTAGCAGGCATCTTTGGAACATATGCAGTGTTTTGTGTGTTGTCGTGGATATTTGTATACCTGAAGGTGCCAGAAACCAAAGGGATGCCCCTGGAAGTCATCACCGAGTTCTTTGCTGTTGGTGCAAGACAGACCAAGAATGATTGACATACGATGAATGTTTTGGAGGGATTGTCAGAACTCGAAGTGCCCTTTTTTGATTCCTCACCAACCCTCCCAAGGCTTTCAACTTTTTGTTAGGAAATTTTTGGGTAATTGTCAATGAACTTGAGGACAAGGATCAGTAAAATGGTTCAAATTATTAATTTGTTTACTACTGTTGTTCATGATTTGATGCGCAATTACTATTATTTAAGGGAAAGAGAAGTCGATTGCAATATGAAGAAAACATAACTTGAAATGTCTATTATCCTTCACTTTACAAACTATAGGATTTAACCACTCAAAACCTGGGAAAAGGCTGATTCAAAATTCCAACAGTAGTTTCTAAAGAAATATCTAGAGTTGTACTTCACAATACAAATCAATCCAGGATTGAAGGAAAAATACACGTATTTGACAAATTAAAGTGATAATGTCACCACAGAAAGTAGATCAGGGTTCCTGCACTTCTTCAGAAGACTACGAACTGCTATTGTAGGAATCTAGGGCAGGATCTGATATCCCGGCCTTAGATTCACCTACTTGATTATGGAAAGGGCTCCGATCTGGAATCTCGCTCAGCTTTGAATTCAACTTGAACGACCTATCAAAATCCTTCACATTGCCAGTGTCAGTGAACAATTTATTCAGTTTTTACTCCTGCAATCAGAGCACAAAACCCTCAAATAGGGAGGAGACAAAAAGGATGCTATATTTTGATGGAACCACACTCATAACGCTCTTTGAAATTAAAAACCCACCAAGAATTGATATAAATATGCATACATCAAAATACAGTTTTTGTCTTTAGACAGATCAAAAACTTAAGAGAGAAAATTTCACCCCATACCACGCAAACAGCATAGTAATTGCATCAGCGATTTTGTGGTAGCACATCAAAATTATGGGTTTGGAACCTAGAATGATGTTCCCATGTTAAAAGTTGAATAGTGTGAGTTTTGGATTAGTCATCATAACCACAAAAGGTTATTCCTTATTGAATGCCATGGAAGTGATGAATTGATTAGAAGAAGACTAATTCTAGGGCTCTTGACTGAAGTTTACATTGATGGTACTTTTTGGCGGATCAAGATCGTATTGGTCTTAACATGGAGCTCAAAGGGGACATCATCGATCGAAATTATTTCAAATTGGAATATTTATACAAATAAATCTCCCTATTTAATCTTTAGGACATTAAAAGTCACGATAGCTAAATATTGGGATAACCAAATATTGGCTTGTGCAATAACTACGTAAGATAATTAGAATAATTATATATGTACACGTATATGGTGCTACTGTTGGTCCATATGTCAATAATCAATGTTATCTATCTAATTGATTGTTTCTGGTAGAAAATCTAAAGACCAGATATTACCTTACATCAATAAAAAGAGGTAGTACTACTCATTCCTTACGTGTTGAATATAATAGATGTGGCTATTCTTAAATATCAATCATAACATTTTTTATCATCCCAAAATTAGTATATTTTCAATATTGACGGTGGAAAACTAAACATACCAATCGGTCATAATATCTAGGGTTTATCCCTTACTTTAACTTGTTTGTAGAAAACCATTTATATGTTTATATTAAAATTCAGGGAATAAGTAAATTAATATCCCGACCGAATACATGTATATGTATATTCATTCATAGGTCCAAATCAAGTGTGAACCCTTGAATATTTGTATTCATAGGTCCAAAACAAGTGTGAACTCTTCACCTTCGCTTGTGTTTCTTACCCCTTGACTGAAACCCTTGAATATTAGACAAGAATGATCGCAACAGGACATGATATACCAAACTTTGTTTTTTTATTAATTGAGAATGAAAAATGAAAGATTTGAGACTATTTTTCTCTTTTCATTTAATTTGTTTAAGAAAAAAGTCTGGAATTGTGGATGCAGGATCAACCACGTGTATGCATATGACAACTAAGCTTGGAATAAGTCCAACATAACACAGACGACGACGACAACGTCCGTGATGGAAAATAGGGAAGAGAGTTAGCCGATACATGACACGCAATGTCAAGAATGGTCCGAGGGAACCCAAACGTACATGAACGTCCCACCACCATTTGCAAGTTGCTTGCCTCCGTACAATCCCGTATATGTCAAACGTGCTGACTTCTGAGGCATCTGACACTTTTGGAATCAGAAAAAATAAAATATACCGTAAAAAAACTCCGAAATAATTAATTAATTACATAAGAATAGTGTTTAGTGTTGACATTACTGAAACAAATGTTTTTAAAAACAATGCAAATTCGTAATATCACGTGTCTTTAATGACTCGGTAATTCATGTACAGGCAAGTGGTGGTCGAGATTGAGAATGGATTTGGTCAAATGCTTCACTATACATTACTATACATGGGTGCAAATATTAGAAGTTATGTAAATTTATAAAATGTTCTGAAATTTGACCTTGAAATTATAAAAATAATGACAATAGGCCATTGTTAATTTGCATGGGTATGACAACGACTAAGTTCTAATCTTTATCTACATGGACCTAATCCAAGCCTCCCATGCGATAAATGAAAACATCAATATAATCTATTTTAATCAACATAAGATAAAGTGGTCTGACTTGGCAGCCTATAGTCTTTCCCATTGTACAGTGAAAGTCCAAAGTTCCGCATATTCTGTCCTCTACTCCAGTGGCCAGGTCCAAGGGCAAGAATCTACGCCAGTGGTCTAACTTTTCAGATCATAAGTTTCCAAGAAAAAGCGATGGGCCACCTATGGCGTGCTTGAAAATTCGTTATATATGTATATATAGACCTATAATATTGAAGCTAAGCCTATCTTCCTGCATTCATCTATCATCAACTTTTCTCCATTAGTTTGGAATTTTTGCTTAGAAAACACAACCAACTTTAGCTCTTCAATGGAGCTTTCATCAGAAGTGAGAGAAGTCACGAGAGAGAAAGCGAGATCGAGAAAGGCCAAAAGGGTATGGAAGTTGAAGTTTAACTTTAATTGGCAAGCCATCAAAAGGGCATTTAGAAGAAACACGAAGCTGCAGTACTTGAACTGCGCACCAACCGTGAAACGTCTTTCCTCCACAATCAAAGTCCATCAGGAGTTGTATATGAGCACACACCCAGTTGCTCAACCAAAGATAAAAGCCCGTCGTGCCTGCAAGTCTCTGGAGTTCCTTCTCAGAATTTCACAAGAAGTTAACGATGGGGAAGGCCTCACAGCTCCTACATCATCACCGAGGGAAAATATATCAATGGAGTGGCGTGCAATTCATGGTTCCTGCAATTGGGAAAACCTGCTTGACCCTCTGCACCCTTGGCTTCGCCGAGAACTTATCAAGTATGGAGATTTGGCCGAAGCAACTTATGATGGTTTTGACTCTGATCCATTATCTGATTACTATGGAAGTTGTAGATTTAACATGCACAAACTTTTCCAAGAAGTAGGTCTTACCAATTATGGCTACGAGGTGACCAATTACATTCACGCCCTGTCACGTGTAGATGTGCCCGACTGGCTGGAGAAATCAAATGAAACATGGAGCAAAGAATCCAACTGGATGGGATATGTTGCTGTTAGCAACGACGAAGAGTCACAAAGAATTGGCCGTAGAGACATAGTTGTAGTTTGGAGAGGCACGGTGGCCCCCACGGAGTGGCTTTTAGATCTCAGGACAAAGTTGGAGGTTTTAGACGATAAAAAAGCAATGGTTCAAAAAGGTTTCCTCACGATTTACAAGTCTAAGGATGAATTGACTAGATACAACAAGTTGAGTGCCTCCGAGCAGGTTATGCAAGAAGTGACGAGGTTAGTGAATTTTTATACGGGAAGGGGCGAAGAGGTTAGTCTGACGACTACAGGCCACAGCTTAGGAGGTGCTCTAGCAGCCCTCAGTGCCTATGAAGCTGCGAAGTCTTTTCCCGACCTTTTCATTAGTGTCATTTCCTTCGGTGCACCGAGGGTCGGAAACATAGCCTTCAAGGAGAAGCTGAATGAATCAGGAGTTAAGACACTGCGTGTTGTAGTTAAACAAGACATTGTACCAAAACTTCCTGGTTGGCTACTCAACGACAATGTCAGTAAGCTTGGAAAAATTGGTAGAAGATTGAAATCGGTTTACAGGCATGTCGGAACTCAATTGAAACTTGATCTGTTTGCGTCACCTTACCTGAAGCATGAGTCTGACCTGAAGGGAGCTCATAATTTGCAGACGTACCTCCACCTTTTGGATGGATTTGTTAGCAAAAAAGAGAAGTTCCGATCAAATGCGAAAAGGGATTTGGCCTTGGTGAACAAAAGCACTGACATGTTGATAGAGGACCTAAAAGTACCGGAGTCCTGGCACCAATTGCCATACAAGGGACTTGTGTTGAACAAATATGGTAGATGGGTGAGACCTCATAGAGAACCTGAAGATATTCCTTGTCCACCTTGACAAAGTATAGAATCATAAAGTCACGACTGCACTGTTATTCATATGTTTAGTCCATAATTACAGGGAAAAGCCCTGAATTCAATTCAAATGGAGCCTAGCAATAGAGTAGATCGTTAAGTTTTATTATCGCTGTTAGCCGCACAGAATTCCTGGTTACCTTTGTACTTGTTTACGGTAATTCCTATTCATTCAAATTACAAATTGACAGTATTTATTCCATAATTTTTATTATGTTAAGTTTTTGTTAAATGTGCGTTATAAGATCATTATCTTGTTTTATAATTATACCAAATTAGTGCTATCTTTTTGTAATTATCTATTTACAAAATCAATATATTATTATTATTACTTAATTAATTACATTATATTTAATTAAAATATTATTATTAATTAAAATTTAACTAATTAATTAAAATATTATTCATTAATTAAATTATTGTAATTAATTAATTAATTACAATATAATTATTAATTAAATAAAATATTGTAATTAATTAATTAATTACAATATAGTGAATTAAATTATTATGATTAT
>JAOSBN010000002.1:39905446-39919906 GCA_027563595.1 Erythroxylum suave
TTTAAATTCAAGTGTGATTTATTTATTATTATTGCAATTAAATTTTCAATTGGTGACACAAAGTCGTCATAAATTACGTACGGGGACCAGGGCCAACACACATCTTTAGTGACAAGTAATCCAAATGCAATTCGTTCGAGTACAAAATGGTAATCCAACTCGATGTGTTTGATTTGAGTATGAAAGACATGATTAATTGTCATGTATAGAGCATTGATACTATCATATTATTATTAATTAGTTAATTACATTATAATCAATTTAAATATAATTAATTAATTAAAATATAACTAATTAAAATATAATTGTTTATTAAATAAAATATTGTAATTAATAAATATAATTAATTAAAATATAATTTATTCATTAATTAAAATATTGTAACTAATTAATTAATTAATTATAATTTATTCATTAATTAAAATATTGTAATTAAAATATAATAAAATTTATATCTCAATATTTTTTAGAAACCAACAACTATCAATGTAACTAACCATCATAATTATAATAATAACATTCATTTTCATTTCTATTATTATTTTCCTATACGAACCAACCGATACCTTAATCTTGCCACGTGTTCATGTTATTTATGAGCAAACACATCCGCAAATTCTCAGGAACTAGGGATTGACTGGGTCATAATTCATAGCCCTTACAAGTTTCTAATCAGCCTGGACTTTCACATAATTTTCGGGCAATGGATAAAACAATTGTCCCGCCTTGTTACACTTCTTTTGAAAGTACAATTGAAAAGGTGAAATGATAACGTATATAGTAAATGTGTACAACTGAAACAGATAAAACAATTCTTGCGCTTATAGAATTAGGAAACAAGAGCAAGGAAGAAGACAAAATGATTTAAGCTCTAAAACAATTCTTGCGCCTATAAAATTAGGAAACAAGAGCAAGGAAGAAGACAAAATGATTTAAGCTCTACAATTTATCACTCTCACCATTTTCGTTATAGGTACCTTGAATTTATGTATCAAAAGGCCTCGTGTTCGTTAAATTCCATAGTGTTTGTTCATGGATAGTTATACAGGACGACTGGTATACAAATTAAGAGTCTGATCTAGCAGTAGTAAAAGATGAAAGAAGACCTGCAGCTTGGACAGGTAAAATATCGCCAAATGTTGACATGGCAGCTGCTGATCTATCTTTGAATATGCCTACTTGCCCTTCCGTTAATATGGATCCCAGTTTGAGCGTACTTTCACCAAACCTGCTGCCAACCTGCAATGAAAGGTTTACAAACATCACATTTTGGGATAAATGACGGAGAATCAACGCCAATCAATTAGGCAAGCTAATTTGAGCAGGAAAATGCTCCAATATCAGACGGAAATAAGTTCAATATTGCCATAAATTGAAACATAAGACAAATTCATCCCATTTGAGTTTGAAAAAGTAGTCTTGAGGAAAATTTAACCTCTTTTTTCTGCTTTTCTTCGTGGCCAATCCATAAATAGACTAACAAATCATACTAAAGAAAAGCAAAGATACATAGAACCATTTAGTTTGAGATTTATAGCCCATTGAGTCCTAGATAGAGCTATACAAAAAACAATTGACAAGAAAAGGAATGCATGCATCCATGCACTACCCTTTGGTTGTCTCTTTCATACCCTGTGTCTAACTAGCTCAAGGGAATTAGTAAGCACAAGCATGAGATATTGAAAACTTTACCTGCATAAAAGACTTCAATATTGGTGCAGCTACGCCAAAACTTGAGTCATTGTCCAAATCAACTGAATGAGAAAACTCCTTGTTGGCAAAAGCTTTCCAGGAATTTCTTGAAGAGATATCATCTGATGCTGCTGCAATGGAGGTTTTAGGAGTCCCTCTTGAAGACAACGCTGGTGCACTGCACAATAACAATGAAAATATTGGATTACTAAAATTAAACTTATAACTTAATCCATTATGAGGAACACATAAATAATGCAGAGCATATTAAAGAGACAGAATGAACACATGCAAGTAAAAACTGAACATAAAGAATTCACTAACCTAATTGGAAGGTATTTGAAGCGAGGAACAGATAAGCATCTCATCACATTTGACTCGGGATTGTTTGGCAGTTTCTGCATTGTATCTGTGTACATCCTATTTAATTGTACAAAGAACCCAAAGAGGACAGCATGTCGCAGGTAGGACTGCCTCTCATTCTCCCATAGATATGGTTCATACCTGAATGCCGTTAAAAAGAATCAGGAGATATTACCAAGAAAATACACAAGAAAATATATATTAGTACCATGGTTCAATTAAATGGTTCCTGGTTACTTGCTGTCATGCCAAACACTAATAAACAACTCCATCAAATGCAAATAATGTGTCATTGGATAACTCCATCAAATGCAAATAATGTGTCATTGGATAACTAGATTGGTTACTTTCTAGAGGCTATTATTGCCAGTATGGGGATATTTCCCTCTAAAATCATGACTGACTGATATTGGTATCAGTTGACATCAAAGATATGGGTATCTATATTTTCAAAAGAGCCACAAACAAGCACTCAAACACACATTACTACAACAAAAACGTCCCATTAGTAATCCCACTCAGAGGCTATGTTCTGAAGAGGTTTAAAAGTATGTAGCCTAATCCTAGTTAGTAGAGAGGCACTCAAACACACATTACTCCAGACGTTTAATGTAGAGCAGCACACGTTGTTACTTCTCACTGTATCTTATTCATACCTTAGGCTTGCACTTCCTCTAAATGGTATTAAACATGTAAACTAAGAAGTAGCACAAAACACTCATAATTCCAGCATAGAACAGTAGGCAAGCACATTAAACATGTCCAAAACTTGAACAGTTTGGAAAGTAACTTTGCTTAGTGAACATACCCCTGATAAAGTACATGCTTACCAGGCATGCTATGATAGCAAAATAATGTTAAAGACCACAAGTTTGCAAAGAAGGAACATAAATTGTGTAATAACATCACTGCATGACAAATATGAAATGATTTAAAAAATTTTAGTCCGACAAACAGGCTCCCATACAGGAATTATTACAGGTGGTTCAGCTGTCATTCACAGCATCTAATCAAAATAAGTTTAACAAGAACATGTGTTAAAAAGTAGCTCCACTGCTCTTAATTAGAGGACATTTATTTCACACTTCTTTTTGTTTCTACCATAGAGTCAAAACTTGGCCACACGGGAGAATGCCACAAATAACTCCTTAGCCAAAAGATTAAAGATCTTTACAACCCCAGCAACTTTCATATAAAACTCATGAATCAAAGATGTCTACGCATTTTGACACAGAACAAGATTACATGTTTCTAGGGATTATCAAATATAAGAAATTCATCGAATTAAGACTTACGTAAGCCAGTCAATCGGATCCAATCTTTGTTTAAAACGATCAATTAGCGCATCCATACGCGCTCTAAACACCAACTTCATTGGATCATGGTCCTGCTTATGTCTGTGAGAAGCCTTCACCTTGGAACTTCTGGAAATCTCCTCTTTGACATTGGAGTGGCCCCCAGAAAGAACATCTGCAGTAAATCTTAGGTCTAATAGAATCTGCAGAATTCCTTTCTCCGACACTTGAAAACAACAAGATTCTATAGTAGAAAGAAATTCCTCATAAATTTCAATAACCTGCAAGAAATAGCGGAGTAGGAAAAAGATAACTTTCAGTTATAATATCTTTTCAGTTATAACGAATGCTGGAGAACAAAACAATATTATGTCACTGCACTAAGCGACCATCAAACATTCTTGACAGAAATAGATGGGTTGGATAGATTAAAAAAACTTACGAATGTAAGTCATCAGAAAAATAATGATAAGTTTTACTACAGCACTAGTGGAAGAAGAATACGGCTTTGTTCTGTTAAAAAAGATCAGCAGCCCTGATTGGCCGCATCTGATCAAGACCACCTGCATTTGCATCCTTCAAAAAGGAAGAGAAATTTGACCTCAACCAATCAGTTCCTTACTGATGACACTTGTACCAGAATTTTGTACAGATCAATGCCAATTGGTCAGAGCAAGCCAAGGAGGAATTCCACACTCTCTTATTCATCACAAATGGTACTTTCAAAAAACTTATATATCTTTGAGAGCGAGATTGGAGCAAAGATTTTGCAAAGGAAAGAGAAAAAAGGCAAATTGCCTTCAATGCAACGGAGCAAAGAAGGATAACAAATGTCCCTTTGACTGACTAAGGAAGAAGAAGACAAGGAAGAGAGACAGTTTGCGTCACCAAATAGAATGGAACTTAACAAACAACTAGAAGGTTCTGCACTTCATTTCCCCTTACTTTGGAACATTTCAGTTCAAGTGTTAAATGCTCAAAAGAAAGAAAAGGAAAAATGGACAACAGAGAGATAAAAGGAAGACATAAGAAAATGGGGAGAAAAAGTTGGAAAAGTTAAGTGAAATCTGGCATCAGTCAATAGAAGGAAAAAAGAAGAAGGCCTATATCCTAGCATATTAAGTTCAGTTTTGAGATTTAATGGTCCGTAGTAATATAGAAACATATTTTTTCATCGTCGTGATCCAATGTTGTAACTATAATTTAGCAAAAACCGAAAGTCTGAGCACATAGCAAAGTAAATGGCCTCTCACCATGCATTAACATTAAAATTAAAAATATCACTCCTCATTTCCAATAACAAGCGTCATTGGATGGCCACTAAAAGCTGCAACTAATCGCTGCTATTCCAAGCTTATAAATTGATATCAATGCTGAGGATATGGCTACCAACAGAACAGTGTCGAAAAAATCCTACCAACCGGGAGCACACAGCCATATCTTGTATGTTTCAAGTTGAATGTTACCAGAAACAACACCAACTAATTAAATTTGAAGTCGACAACAATCTATTTTGAAAATTCACAAGCATGTATTGAAACAATTTTCTTACTCAAAAAGGAATGGAACTTGTACAAACTACCAAACAAAAATGCATGAAAGCACTAATTTTGACAGCGCTGTCCTTCGTGGGCAAATTTACATAGACTGGAAAAACATATCCAATAAGTGAATTCCTGATATAGGACTCATGGAAAAGGTAAATCAAATTTGAGTCAAGCCGCAAACCTTTTCCAGTAATCTTGACGAAAATTTTCGAAGGATCAATTTGTCAAGCACATGACCTCCAATTCGATGAATTTCTTCACATGCCCGAAATAGAAATGAGATAATGTAGATAGAAGGCATGGATGGCAGTAATATTTTCAGTTCAGATTGATCCTCAACAGATTGTTCTTGCTTAATCACTGTCTCCTCCCAACCCTTCAAATTTCAAGAAGGTACAGAACTCAGTATACTATATAGCACAGAAAATGGTCCCTATCACATGGTTTTGCTATTAAGCCAGTTAGGAAGCCCCACAAACGTTGTCTTTTATAGAGAATGTCCTTTCACATAATACGATGGTATGATCTTTTCTTAAGTTGTCTAACTTTATACATAAACACGTGCATCTGTGAGCATATACACCGAAACCAAAAAAAAAAATTAAAAACATTAAGTATGGGGAATGTAACTTCCTAAAATTCCCTCGACAATTTATATGCATAAATCTCAAATCCATTTAAGTCTCACTGGCATTGGCTGAAAATAGCTTATCATTGCACTCAGAATGTCAATTGAACATTGAACATGAAAAATGTTAAAGACTACTGTTCAACCAAAAAAGGCCCAATATAAGAAGAAAAATATTTTAACCAGCACGAAGAGGATGAGATGATTTAGATTAAGATTTTCAATTCGCTAATGAATATTGTCAATTACTTGTTAGCATCCTACAACTAATAAGAATTATAAAAGAGAAGAATAAAAGCCATAATAGAAAAAACCAAAATTATATTTTTCAAAAATTAACTACTTACTCTCAACGGAGTTGTTGCTGATAACCCATCATCCTTTCGCAGATCTGATAAAAGAATGACTGAAAGCTCACCAGATATCCAGGATATCCACAAACTGTGAGCTCTGATGCAAAGATCACTCATTATCTGGCCAAGTTCTTCAAGTTTAGGACTTGGAAAATGATTTGTACCAAGCAAAGCAGAAGTGGCAAACGAAGTATGCCTTCTAGAAGCCGGCGCCAACTGCCTACCAGGAGTATCAAGGGTATTAGAATCAGTGGCCATTCTAGATTGCCACCACAAGGAAGGTGACCTGTCAGGAACAGCAGCCACAGCGTCTTTGCCCCAAAACCTAGGGGAACTAAGCACCAATTGCATGTGTTTTGAGTGATTCTTGAACGCAAACATAAGTCTTCCGATGAAAAGTGATGTCTCAACAACTATAGCAGCAGGCATAGATTGACCTCCCTTCCTTGTTTCCAAGCCAGCATAGAATTTATCAAGTGCTCCTTTGATATCTGTCAAAATGGTTGACAAGCTATTGTAACATTTATCCTGTATGTATGGAGCCAGATCCTTTAGCCTGATAACCGCCTTTGGAGACTCCAAGAAACTGAGGAGGTCCTCAAGAACACTTTGACAACGGCTATCCACAGCATCTCTGATTTTACAAACTTCAGGACCAAAGTAGGCATTAAAGCAACTATGGAAATCACTCTCTTCTGGTGATGCCATGTAACATGAGGCTAGACCTGACTTCTTCGCATTGGGTTCGATAAACCAAACCCCACCACCAGTGGATGGTCTGTTTAAATACGCATGAAAGTCCATATGTTCGCCAGAAGTGACTTCGATTGCATTGATGAAGCCTTGCAATTTGATCTCTCTAGCCAAATCCTCAAATCCAGAACCGATAATTCTTTTCATCCTCTGAACAAAAGCATCCTCGAATATTTCATCCCAGAGATCAGAATCATCTTGGAGAACTAGTTCCCGAATCCTACTCCAAGGTAACTCAATTTCAGACCCAAAAACATTCTTGAGCCACTCCAGACTACCTTCCAACACTTGTTTGTTATCCATGGTCTCTCTTATCAACTTTTCAGCCAGTGCAAGCTCTTGACCATTAGCAATAGAATCAATCAAGTACTTGCCATTCATTTTATTGACAATCTCCCCACGGCAATCTCTCAACCAAGTCAAACAGGTGCTGGAAATATAGTCTTTATCAAGAGTAAGCATCACGGATTCGAGCTTTTCCCTAAAAAACTTCCACAACCTCACCTCTTCGTCTGGGTTAGGAATTCCACCAAACAATTGCGAGGCAGGAGGAGAACCAAGAATAACGTTGTAAAAGACAGGCATATCGTTCAAAACTTGGAGAAACAACTCACCAACTTGTCCTACAGTAACCTGAATGATTCTGAGAACTTGACAAAACACGGAAACGATGACATCGCCATCTTTGTGGGGCGCAGAGCCAAAAATAGCCAACTTCTGCAATATCCAAGATTTTCTAGTATCAAGAAATAGAGAAAGTACTTGTTTAGGATCTAAGTCGCCAATAATAGCAACAGCGGACAACGCATCGGCATAAGCAGAGACGCCAAGACCTGGATCCAGCAGCCTCTCGTGACTGCGTTGAGAGATCTGGGATTTGAAGCTCTCAACAATCTGCCACTGATGCTGCAAAAGAGGGAAATTAGACAAAATGAGGGTATTGTTGGTGCTGTTGTTCAGTGAAAGGAGGTGATTGTGGACGTGCTTGGCACGAATATATCGGGCAGCAGCTTCTAGGAACATGGACTCGTCGAGGCATCCCCAGATGTTTTCAGGGGTGTCTACCAAATACTTCACGCGACATGCGATCCCGTAGATACGGAGGTGGGTGGGATTCAAGTTTGCAAACTTGGGAGTTTGTGTTTGGGTGGAGAGAAGAAAGGCTGAGAGAGATCGAACGTTGGATTGAACAGAAGCGATGTTAGTGGAGATGGAGTGGCAGGAAGACTTCATTTGCACGATTGAATCCGCCGAGTCAATGAGATCACGGTAGCGGTTGCCCACCAATTGCCGGAGCTCTTCCTTCTTGTCCTCGATCTGTTTTTTAGCTGTGGCTTCCACATTCCGTATTTCCGAAATGTTCTTTGACCTGAACAGCGATTCTGCATCTCTGTATCCTCCCACCGGCCGCTCGTCCGACGATACCCTCATCATCGTCATCGTCACCGTCTTCCGTTTACTGTGATTCTCCTTTGTATCTGAACGACGGTAGGCGCACTTCTTCTTTGAAAACGTTCCAGGTCTCTCCTAATACAGATCTGGTGGGTAAGGCTCTCTCTCTCTCTCTTCGACGTCGGCAATCAAAGATTGCGCCACGTGTCCACTCACTCACTTTCATGTGTCTATTTTTGTTTTTCTTTCCTATTTTAAAGTGAGTGGGAAGTTGGGAACACCGGTTGGATCTCTTTGCGGTGGACAGAATGGATGAGGTATGTGATTTAGGTATGAGGAGGGAGAGAGATCGAGTGACGTGGACATCGTTAACATTTCCGGTGGGAGGGCGGGTCGACCACTCGGAACCCGCTTGCTTGGATCCGGGAATCGTTTTCCTCAAGCGAACAGGACATCGTTAACGTTTCCAGCGTTGATTCTGCTGTCTACTTTGTGTTCCTTGGAACCGGTTTGTCTGTGATTTTACTTTTCGTGATTATACTATTTCCAATTTTACTAGTTTTGGCTGTCTGAACCTGTTGGTGGATCTTTTCTGTTTTTGTTTTCCCCTGTTTTGGTTTTGCTCTTGTGCTTCTATTTTTAAGTAATCGTATCTTACTTGTCACTTTCTCTCTTCCTTTTTTCCTCAACCTACTTTTAGTATTTCTTCATCTTTTCTTGAGGCTTAACAAAAATTAGCAGCTTGCTTTTTAGGTGAGCCCCTTACCAAAATTTTCTAAGCTTGAAGTATGTTCATACAGACTCTGTATAAAAAGATAAGAAAGTGCAGTTTTATTCATCTGTGTTTCCAAGTTCTTTTCATTTTTAGGTAAATTGATCCCAGTAGGTTTTTACACGGCCTGTAGTTTCCCAAGATCAATCGGAGCTTGGAATTGCACAGCCCTTTTGCAATTGATTTGGTCCTTCGATATAATGGTGTCCTTGACCATGCTGGTTTTGGAATGACACTTCTCGTTGGCGCCGTTGGATTATTACAATGTACAAAACTAGAAGACTGGTTACCCATTGAGTCAAAAGTTCAGGACTGTTTTCAAGTATTGAATAAATGTTATCCGTCTTTTGAAACCATTACGTAGCTTGCTTTTGTTGTAATGCTGCTCCATGTTTAATTTCTTGATTGAATAAGCTGACTTTTCTGAAAAAATAATTTGCCCAGCGTTTGGAATTCTGCTTTTGTCTGGTGTGGTTCTGCTACCACTTCTTCTTCCAATTGCTGCGACAGATGACAGTATAAAAAGGGCACAAGACACTCCAAGTAATGGTACTTTTGGTGAACTTGACAAGTTGGCCATGGGAAACGTTCAGGTGAGTGCCAAAACCATTGTATCAGCTGAAATGACTTGCCTGGTCCTTGATATACATCATCACAAAATTGACAGATTGACACTTGAGATTGTTGAATGCATTTCCTTACTTCTGTACCTCAACTCATTAGTGTGTGTATTGTTACTCATCTGGCATGCAGACAAGAATTTCAAGGTTGTGGGCATTCTTGATTGCTACCTATTGGGTTTCCTTTGTCAGTTATTACCTCTTATGGAAGCCTTATTTACATGTCTCTCGGCTGAGAGCTAATGCTTTAATGTCTCCTGAAGTGAATCCCGAGCAATTTGCTATTCTTGTTAGAGATTTGCCATCTGTTACTGAAGGTCAAACTATAAAGGAACAAGTTGATTCATATTTTAAGGACATCTATCCTCAGTCATATTACCGGTCATTGATAGCCACAGATAACAAGAAGGTATTCCTAGTATCTTTCTTCTTCTTTGGAAATTTTAAATGCTTTATAATGCATTATGTATTTTTTTTTCCATTTAATTAGCTTTCAAGTTCATATAAACTTGTATGACTTTCCCCAGCTTCAGTTGTGTCCCAAACTAATTTACGGAAGGTCGTTTACTTTGGCGTATTGCGTAGTAGAAAGCAGAGTAGATCTGATGATTAAGTTCTTTCATCGTGTAAATCATATATCTTGTAGTCTCATTGCTGGATGCTATAAGACCTTCTCAATTTCTGAGATTTACCTTTTCTTTTTCCTTTCTGAAACTGTTTTAGGTTAACAAGATTTACGAGGAGCTGGAAGGGTGTAAGAAGAAACTGAAGATATTCCTTGTCCACCTTGACAAAGTATTGAATCATAAAGTCACGACTGCACTGTTATTCATATGTTTAGTCCACAATTACAGGGTAAAGCCCTGAATTCAATTCAAATGGAGCCTAGCAATAGAGTAGATCGATCGTTCAGTTTTATTATCGTTGTTAGCCGCACAGAATTCTTGGTAACCTTTGTAGTTGTTTACAGCAATTCCTATTCATTCAATTTACAAATTGACAGTATTTATTCCCTAAAATTTAATTATGTTAAGTTTTTGTTAAATACGCGTTATAAGATCATTAACTTGTTTTATAGGTATACTAAATTAGTGTTATCTTTTTGTAATTATCTATTTACAAAGTCAATATAAATATAACAAAACTAGTTTATCAATAATAAATTTAATGGTTTTAAATTAATGCAAATTAAGTATCATTCTATAATATTCAATTTGGGCATGTTAAATATCTCTTAATATAATAATATATTAAGTATATATACATTTAATAATTCCAAATACATTAAAAAAAAGTTTTATGAAAATTCAATGCGTTCAAACATATGTAACAGAAAATATATATGATAAAATTTTAATTTAATCTTTCAAATTTTATTAAAAATACATATCTTAAATTTTTTTTCCATAAAATAAACTTTAAACTTACAAGTTATAGTTAAACGTACCCTTTAGACCTTAAACTAGTAAGTATATAATGAGTTTAATTATATGAATTATACTTACTCATAAAAGTTATATTCTAATGAACATAGCCTTGCAATTTGTTTTTAAATGTATGTTTAATGTTTAAAGAATATATTTACTTATAATTTAAAATTTTAAGATTTATTTGATGAAAATTAAAATTTAAGGTCGTAAAGTATACTTTTTACCAAAATTTGAAAGATTAAATTGGATCTTTTATCCAAATATATCATAATAAATACAACGTATTATATTTATTGATCTTAACATAATAAATACATATGCATGCATTCAAAAATTAAACCTATTCATTAATAGCATACTATAGTAAATATCAATTTCAGAATGCTAATAATTTAAGTCTTTATACTAATAATTTTAAACCGTTGTAGTTCAACACTTAAAGCTCTAAATTAAATGCTTACTAGAAGCATTGAAAACACGTAATTAAACCCCTTAAATATATCATTCTTTTATAAAAATTTAGAGTAAGAAGAAAAGGCATTGGGAATACAAAGGAAATAAAAAGGAAGTACCAGAAAGATAATAATTATAAAAAAATTATCTATGCATAAAAAAGAAAAGAAAACCATAAAGTTATATACAATTTATTTGATACACAATAAAAATAAAATATTAGACAATTACTTTGATACACATAATTCATAAGTAAATATATTAGAAAATTAAGAAGTATTATTTAAAATTTATATACTTCAATTTTTTAAATGAATTAAAATTACGCATAAGAATAATTATAGCGATTTTTGAAGTATGTGAATATAGTACTTTAAATTAATTTCACTTTTTATAAATAAATATTATTTTAAAAGTTTAGTTTTTGTAGGGTTGAATCTAATTCACTTTTTCACAATGCATACGCACAAAAATAGTTAAAATAAAGTAATATATATCAGTATAAATAATATAATAATCTATCATTGATTAGTACAAGAAGATTATAAATAAAATCATATGTATTAAATAAAACATTGCGCCAATAAATATATTAACAATAATAAAATTATTAAAAATATATGTAATTAATAGTTTTCAAATGTTAATTATCTGCCATAAAATTTAGTGCAAAGGCAACGCAAAAGGCAAAATTCAAAGCAAAAGAAACATGTGGGAATCGATTGAAGCTTGATGTGCTTAAGTCAGCACGAGATCGACACGAACGAGTTGGGCTCTCCCTCTCTTGGAGGTGTTTGCTATCTACAAATCCAAGTTCCTTTGGTGTTGTGAAGTAACACAGTGACACGATGATAAAGGCCCTCAAACCAACGGAGTTTTGTACATTGAGATTCTTAAGATCAGTTTGATTCTTGTATTACGTTAAGAGTCTCTTCTCTCTACCGTTATGATTCTGGTTCTTAATGATATCACACTTGGCAAATTGCAAGAATCACCAACATAGGACAACATGAAACACATCAACATGTTTACTAGCACTCTAACGGGATTTGTAGGACAGTATTCACGCGGAAAGTAAAATTACATTATATTACAGGGGGGAATTTCCATAACGTATCCAATGGGTGAACAATTCAAGGAAAAACAGTTCGATCAGAAGAATTTGGTGGAAATACAGCAACTTATCCCATTCTAGAAGCCTGTGATAATGCATCTTCGTACTGGTCTTCATCAACCTTTTCAGAACTCAAGCTTGGTGGGACGAAGGATCTAAAGATTTGTTCCATGTTTGGAGTTTCCTTCAATTCTTTGCTGGCAACCTCCAGAGCTGTGTCAGCAAATGACCGGTAGAATTTCTTCGCACATACATAAACAAAGAGCAAGGAAAGAATGGGCAGTGGAATCAGAAGCGGCATATAGAAAAACTCCTTCACCCCAAAATAACCAAGCATTGTAACTTGGTACAACAGCAAAGCAGCCATCATTCGAGTATAAATGTGAGGCCACATCCTTCCGTAGCTCTCATACGATGGGACAAAAACTTTGAGTGCCTGTCAAAGCAGCAAAAGTAATTATCGGTGGAAGTTGCTTTGTTATCAACGACAATTGATAAAATGGAAACAAGGTAGCATTTACGTCTGGTTCTTTCACTTCCACATCTTCCTAAACTTTAAATGAAGATGCGGTAGCCAAAGAAGATTCACTATGAACTAAATGTTCCATCCATTACAATCTTGGAAATGAATACTGCAGCCAGTAGAAATGTTTCGAGAAAGTTACCTGATTCCGCAAAACAAGCCATCCGAGACCAAAGTAGACCGCCCCAAATGGGATAATTAGAGGAGCTATGACAGAGTAGCATAAAACAACCGTAATTATGAGCATGTCACTGGGAATTCTAGTTGTATACCCAAAATCTCCAGGAGACCAAGCTTCTTTCAACTCAGCTTCAGTCTTACAAAGATACT
The DNA here is from genome assembly GCA_027563595.1 of Erythroxylum suave. Taxonomy (NCBI): domain Eukaryota; kingdom Viridiplantae; phylum Streptophyta; class Magnoliopsida; order Malpighiales; family Erythroxylaceae; genus Erythroxylum; species Erythroxylum suave. Next base: position 39,918,712 of record JAOSBN010000002.1, read on the forward strand.
TCCTCTTCAAGTGAAAAATGATTAGAGGAACCAGTCGCGACAGCTGAAGTCCATAACCAACAAAGAACCTGAGACCAATAGCATATTGCAAAATCACAAATATTTCTCACAGATATCGCAACTCAAATTGACCTTTCTTATACCTAAGCATGCATCCAAAAAGTAACACAAACCCAACTAAGGGTAATATCCTTGTGACTTGTAGTGAGACGATTACTTCGATAAGGATACAAAAACCCAGAATCTAAGGAAAAAAATTGTCCTTTGACAAAATGAGTAATTAATGTAGATAAAGGCGCAAACTTACTGTAGAGCAACATAGGTCAAAAAGAAGGTTGCATTCCCCGGAAGGCTATTTGCTAGCGTGGAAACAATCGAATTCGGGTGCTTCTCAATACTCTTGAACGATTGGAATAAGGTTCCACCCACTGTGACTCCAATAAAAACGTTCAGAACAGTGAAATAGAAATATTTTCCAGAGGCAGCTCTAACTGCATGGCTCTCGGAAGGAATCCCCTCTTGCTTGGAGAGAAACAACAGCAAACTCGGTAACAAAGCTAGAAAGATAATAAGAGCAATCTGAGGGAGGTAAGCTTCCAACACTGTCTTTAACACACCAATATTCACAACTGGCTTTATGAACGGTAAAATCTTCTTCAGATTATCTAGGGTAGTTAGTGCAGAAATAAAACCAATCGGTATCATGTAGAAGAATATGGTCAAAGCCACAATGACATAGACAACATATTGCCTTATTTGCCTCTCAAAAAATTTGATTTTAAGATTTGGCCATATTAGTTGACGAGGTTCAGGAGCCTCAGTGACCGTCCATTTGTCAACCATTTGGGCATGCAGACTCTGAGAGGCACAAGCTGCAGTCACCCTGCTGGTGAAGAAGACCAAAGCAGCAGGTTGTTGCTTCTCTCTAAGAGTGACTTTTTGTTCTGCTTCTAGTTTTGGAATTAATTCGTCAATCTTCTCACTATAGTACTCTATACTGCCTACTTTTTTGCCAACAAGACCAAGGAAGCCTGTTCTAGTGGTTGGTCTTGATCCTTCTGGTTTACCCAACTTTTTGGACTCAGCATATACTGCTTCTGCATGCGCTAGTTTCTTCCTAAACCCTTCCAGCTCCTCGTAAATCTTGTTAACCTAAACCAGTTTCAGAAAGGAAAAAGAAAAGGTAAATCTCAGA
>JAOSBN010000002.1:39922131-39935699 GCA_027563595.1 Erythroxylum suave
GAATCAACTTGTTCCTTTATAGTTTGACCTTCAGTAACAGATGGCAAATCTCTAACAAGAATAGCAAATTGCTCGGGTTTCACTTCAGGAGACATTAAAGCATTAGCTCTCAGCCGAGAGACACGTAAATATGCCTTCCATAACAGGTAATAACTGACAAAGGAAACCCAATAGGTAGAAATCAAGAATGCCCACAACCTTGAACTTCTTTTCTGCATGCCAGATGAGGATCCAATTAACAAGTACACAAACTAATGAGTCGAGATACAGAAGTAAGGAAATGTATTCAACAATCTCAAGTGTCAACCTGTCAATTTTATGATAATTTATACCAAGGACCAGGCAATTCATTCAGCAGATAAAATGGTTTTGGCACTCACCTGAACGTTTCCCATGGCCAACTTGTCAAGTTCACCAAAAGTACCATTACTTGTAGTTTCTTGTGCCCTTTTTATACTGTCATCTGTCGCCGCAATTGGAAGAAGAAGTGGTAGCAGAACCACACCAGACAAAAGCAGAATTCCAAACGCTGGAAAAATTATTTTTTCAAAAAAGTCAGCTTATTCAATCAAGAAATTAAACATGGAACAGCATACAACAAAAGTGAGCTACGTAATGGTTTCAAAAGACGGATAACATTTATTCAATACTTGAAAACAGTCCCTAACTTTTGAAAATTGTTAAACCCATTGAGACAATGGGTAACCAGTCTTCTAGTTTTGTACATTGTAATAATCGAACGACGCCAACCAGAAGTGTCATTCCAAAACCAGCATGGTCAAGGACACTATTCTATCAAAGGACCAAATCAATCGCAAAAGGGCTGTGCAATTCCAAGCTCCGATTGATCTTGGGAAACTACAGGCCGTGTAAAAACCCAAAAGCCACAAATGGTCATTAAAATACTGGGATCAATTTACCTAAAAATGATAAGAACTTGGAAACACTGGTGAATAAAACTGCACTTTCTTATGTTTTATACACAGTCTGTACGAACATACTTCAAGCTTAGAAAATTTTGGTAAGGGGCTCACCTAAAAAGCAAGCCGGTAATTTATGTTAAGCCTCAAGAAAAGATAAAGAAATACTAAAAGTAGATTGAGGAAAAAAAGGAAGAGAGAAAGTGACAAGTAAGATATGATTACTTAAAAATACGAGCACAAGAGCAAAATCAAAACAGGGGAAAACAGAATCAGAAAAGATCCACCAACAGGTTCAGACAGCCAAAACTGGTAAAATTGGAAATAGCATAACGTCATATGCCAAAGAACATCTACAAAACAAAAGGAGAAAAAGAAAGGGCATATATAGATCTCTAATTAGAAACAGTATAATGAACACAAAAAGTAAAATCACAAAACTGAAAACTCGAGAACAGACATGATAAAGAGACAAACCGGTTCCAAGGAACACAAAGTAGACAGCAGAATCAACGCCGGAAATGTTAATGATGTCCTGTTCGCTTGAGGAAAACGCTTCCCGGATCCAAGCAAACGGGTTCCGAGTCGCCGACCCGCCCTCCCATGGGTCCAAACCTTTCAAGATCCTATTGGGATAATACACAACGGCGTTACCGGGTCTTCTCGACAGCCACGTGAAAAGTATCATGAGAACCACAAAGATCAGAAACGACGTCACTAAGGACGTCAAAAACGAACTGAAATCCATCGCTCAGAGGCCAGACAAACAGAAAAGACGCCAACTTTATGTTTCTCCTCTCCAAAATGGAAAATGGGCAGACTCGTTTTGGTTGAGAGAATGCGAGTAAAGGAAAAGTTTACGTTAAGAGCAAGCAAGTGAACCGTTGTTAAGAAAGGTGATGAGTGTGGGTAGTTTTAAGAAGAGCATTCATTGCTGGTGGTTGTGATGTGGAAAAGACAGGAAAATATCTGAACGCTATAGTGAGATTAGGTGCGACACTGCTCCGCTGTGGGGTCTGATAAATTAGTTTCGTCTCTCTGATAAACCGAAGTTTGGATTCCTTTCTCTTTTTTTCTCACTTCGTTTCACCCTTTTCGTTGGACAGAGAAACAGATAGGCTCTGAGTGTAGAGAGAGAAGATTTGATTTGACAGCAGAAGTAAGAAAACAGAAAGAGAGAGGCAAAGACAAGTGAAGCTCTTAAAGGACTAAATTGGGCTTTTGGGAAGTAACTGTCTGAATCTGAAATTGAGTAAGCTTTGCTCTGCCCAAAACCATCCCTAGTTCTTCATTTACTGTAGTGACAAGTGTTGCATTATTCTCTTTTCCTACCTTGTTTCTTGTGGACTTCGTGAAGATTTGATTTTGTTATTAAAATGAAAGTTTGTATCTTTCCAAACAAAATGGAAACAAGACACCGCTGTCGACAACCATCACCATGTGCCATGAATAAGAACAAACACATGATTTCAAGTCGTTATGGACCTGTCCTTTTTGTATTTACTTTGGATTCAGTGTTCCTTCATATATGTTGTAAGCTTATTGGAGATACTGTGGAATCCTAATAAAGAGAGCACAATTACCAGGCAGACGAAAAGGTTAATTTCGTCATTTCGATTCAAAGTACGTAAAGGTTCTTATCCACTATCAACTGAAAATTGTGAGTGGCAAATTTCCACGTCACTCGATCTCTCTCTGTCTCTCTCTCTCCCCCTCATACGTATATCACACACCTCATCCACTTTGTCCACACTCATGGATCCAACTGGTGTTCCCGGTCACGTTAAAATAGAAAAGAAACACAAAAATAGACGTGGCATGGAATGCAAACATCGTGAAAGTGAGGAATGGACACGTGGAGCAATCTTGGATTGCCGACGTCGGGGAGAGAGAGAGAGCGGGGGATTGTGTCCTTTTGCTTTTTTTTGTTTTTTCTCCTATCCCTGTGGATAGCCATAATTGCATCAACGATGTCGGTAATGGACGTGTTGAAGAGAGGACTGATCGGCACGCGGATAACGGGTTGGTCTGGCATTCGTCAAAACTCTAAGACGTGGTCACTTCGTGTTGGAGGCATTTTTCTTTTTTTTTTAATTATTAATAATCCGTTGGAACCTCCGGTCGCGGGGGAATATTTAACAGAATCTACGGCCCTGAAAGTTGACCTGATGCTCTCAGCTTCCCATGATGTAGGCAGACGTAACCACATGCCTGCAACCAATGCAGTACGTTCGAAGTTGACCATTCGTTTAATTTTAAAAAGATTAAAAGAAGACTACAGAATTTCTCATAATATTTTATTTCCTATTATAAAATTGTAATTTAAATGTCAAAAGTGACAGCCACTATTAAAAAAATCAAATTCAAACGTATGAAAATGTAAATATATATATGAAACGTAAAATGTAACTACTGTGTAAGTATGTGTGAATTTAAGGTAAATTAATTTGTTTATCATGGCTGCTTTTAATAATGTGGTCTAAAATCTATTAAGAATGCGTAGGTGCGTCTTAATTTTTCACGAATAATTTAAACAAGTAGATCACAAAAGTCAAAACTATATAAAAAAGCAGAAAAATATATTTGGAAAATGATAAATGGAACTTGATGTATATGACGCAAAACAATCCTTGTCTAATTTTATGTGATGTGAGCATTTTCTATACAGTATCTATGAGTCCTCAAATTGACTATATATCTCAATTGTTGTAATCTGAATCCTCGCTTCACACTATATTAGTAGCCCTTAACGAGCCCTCAAACTTCCTTTTGTCATCTTGTCTCTTCTTATCTGGACAATTCCTTTTAAATGTTAAGTTGTTTTAATTAGTGGTCAGTTAACACGCAGTGCATTTAGTCTACCACATTTATAGGAGTTGTTAAAAAGTGGATTTGTTGTTTCTTTCATAACTGATTGTAAGGCTATATGATAGCCAAAAGTTGTTCTTTAATATTAGTGTGATTACTCCTAGTACACTACCATCATCATAAGAATTTTGTCTGATACTTTTCAATTGGTATCAGAGTTGGTTTGATTAATATTGGAAGCGGCAATCTTCTACGTTCGTACCTAGCATGACGATAGAGCACTCTTTCGTACAACCAGCAATTCCGAAATTCAATGGCCACTACGAGCATTGGGCCATGCTCATGGAGAACTTCTTGCACTCGAAGGAGTATTGGGGTTTGTGGAGAAAAGGATTCCTGTAGCAGCAGAAGATTTTGGTCTTATAGAAGCACAGAGGAAAAACATATAAGATCAGAAGTTGAAGGACCTCAAAGCAAAGAACTATCTCTTTCATGCACTAGATCGTTTTGTCATGGAGACGATTCTTAACAAGGATACATCAAAAAGTATATATGGGATTCTTTGAAACGAAAGTATCAAGGCAAAACACGAGTCAAGCAAGCACAACTGTAAGCTCTTCAAAAAGAGTTTGAAATTCTTCACATGAAAGCTGGAGAATCAATTCATTAATATTTTGCTCAAACTCTTACGATAGCCAATAAGCTAAAGGCAAATGGTGATGAAAAAGGAGATGATGTTATGGTTGAAAAAATTTTGAGATCTTTGACTCCCCGATTTGATTATATTGTGTGTTCCATTGAGGAGTCAAATGATACATCTACTTTAACGATTGAAGAATTACAAAGCAACTTGCTTCTACATGAACAATTTACGTCTTCATATGTTGAAGAATAACATGTTTTGAAGATTAATTATGGAGATCAAACAAAAGGAAAAGGTCACGATCGTGGTAGAGGAAGAGGACGGGGAAGAAGCAGAAAAAGCTTTGACAAATCCACGGTGGAGTGCTATTATTGTCATAAGCTAGGACATTTTCAATGGGAATGTCCAACTAAGGAGGAGGCTCATTACATAAAGAATCAAGAAGAGATGTTGCTGATGGCATATATAGATAATGCCAACAGAGATGATACATGCATGGTTTCTCGACTTGGGACGTAGCAATCATATGTGTAGTAAGAAGTAATATTTCCCATATCTTGAAGAAAAATTTAGAGATATTGTGAAGTTGGGCAACAACTCAAGCATGGATGTAATAGGAAGGGATAATATGAGGCTGCAAGTGAATTAATGGATTCATACAAATTATCACAGACATATTTTATGTTCCAGAGTTAAAGAACAATTTGTTGAGTGTTGAGCAATTACAAGAAAAAGGGCTTTCCATTCTATTTCAACATGAAAGTGCAAAGTCTTTCATACTAAGAAAGGCTTAGTCATTGATATGAAAATCTCCTCGAATCGAATGTTTATCTTCAATGCTACATTTCAGCCTATTATATCTACTTGTTATAAAACAACTGCAGAAGATATAAAACAACTTTGGCATCGTAGATATGGGCACTTGAGTTTTAAGGGCTTCAAGACTCTTTTATAAAAGATGACGGTGCATGGTTTACCACAATTGAAGTCGTATTCAAGTTTAAGCAAGGATTGCCTCATAGGAAAACAACAAAGAGAGTCATTTCCAAAGAAAAGCACCTAGATGGCTTCCCAAATTTTGCAGCTGGTACATGCCGACATTTGTGGATCAATCAAGCCTATATCTAACAGCAAAAAAAGGTATTTGATTACTTTCACTGATGACTTTAGTAGAAAAACATGGGTTTATTTTTTGGAAGAAAAATCAAAAGCCTTTGTTGTTCTTAAAAATTTTACGATTGGTGTTCAGAAGGAAGTGAATTCATCTATACGAGATTTATGTATTGATAGAGGAGGAGAATTTATATCACAATAATTTGCCAATTTTTATGATACAAATGATATAAGAAGACAATTGATTATTGCTTACATGTCACAACAAAACGGCGTTGTAGAACGAAAGAATAAAACCATTAAGAATATGGTTCGTAGTAGGCTTTTAGAAAAGAAAGTTTTCATAATCTTTTAGCCCGAAGCAATAAATTGGGTTGTTCATATCTTAAACCGATGTCCCACTTTGGCAGTATGAGACAAAACCCCAGAAGAATTAGTGTTGTACCTTTGGTGACAATTTTAGGTTTAAATTGTCACCAAAAGCCTTTGTAGTGACGATTTTTAAAAATTGTCACCAAATATCAACCTTTTAGTGATGATCTTCGAAAATCGTCACCAAAGGTTCAACAATAATTTTGTAAACATTTGGTGACGCTTTTAAAAATCGTCACTAAAAGTAAACCTTTAGCGACGATTTCAAAAATCGTCACCAAAGGTCCACATTTAGTGACGGTTTTATAAAATTGTCACCAAATGTAAACCATTTGGTGATGATTTTAGAAAATGGTAACTAAATATGTACCAAAATTAGTGTGGAACTTCTAAAAAATCGTTACCAAATGTCCACATTTAGTGACTATTTTGTAAAATCGTCACTAAATGTGGATCCTTTAGTGACAATCTTCTAAATCGTCGCTAAAGGTTTACTTTTAGTGACGATTTTCAAAAACGTCTCCAAATGGTTACTTTTAGCGACGATTTTTAAAATGTAGCTAAAAAAAAGTAGCTAGATGTTTACCTCCTTGTAGTGCTATGTATTCTGTCATAAGTCTTTTTTAAATTAATGAAAACCATATGCAGGTCTCTTTGTCTATTCCTACGATATCTCATTAATCATCTAAAGAGGTGTATAGCTTTTGTTGTGAGCCTCCTAAGCATGAAACTAAATTGGTTCTCTAAGATAGATGCATGATTTCTCACTCTCTTCTCAATATCCCTAATAACATGTATATAAGTAATAGGAACACCCTTAAATAATCAATATTATAGATTAATTATTCTAATTACAAAATATAAATATTTTTATTTTTAAAAGTTGTAATTGATCCACTATGTCACGTCGCAGTGAAACATGTCATACATATCTCTAACCATATGCCTAATGATATGTTACTTCGGCAATAGAATATGTACCTAATAATGTGTTAGTGTTATGTTATACGTATATTTATAAAATGTGATTGCGTATTAGTCATGCTTATTTGAAGAAATCGATGACAAGGGAACGGGACTGGCTTTTGTGACCTGAAGGAAGCCGACAGCTTTCCCCAGACTCTCAAGTGAAGCCCATGGTGATGGTCTCCATTGACTCCAACATGTTATTTCTATTGTGGTCTTTGTCCTCAAGTATCGCCTTCCAAGTTCCAACAATTCCTTAACACTTGTACCTGTGCTTTTTTCTGGGGTGCTACTTAATTAACAGCTTGGGTATATTGATGTTTATCCAGGTGTGGGTGTCTGGTTTCCTTTCGTTCTGCACCTACATACCATACAATAATTTCAGTTCTAAAATGCGTGTCCATCTCAAGAAACGCATAGAAAACAAAAGACTTTAATCCGATATTTACTCCAACAGCCAATTAATCTCTCCATCATAAGTTGCACTTTTAACATGTTCTAGGAGTCGTCTTAAATTTACTCTAGTCATTTATTTTAATCTTCAACCAATCTCTAAAATGTTAGAGACAAACTTTCAGAACGTAATTTGCTACGTCCAGGGGGTTTCTGCTTCTGAGGTTTACCGAAAGATGCTTGCATACATTATCAGAATTCACAAGTACACATGTTTGATGAGGAAGAGATGCCAGAGTTCAGAAATTTGCACATCAAAATAAGCTGGACGTGGAGTCTTTCTTTACTCCTTCAACCTAATTTGACCATTAAATAGCATTCAAGAATATACATATTTTCATTCATCACAGAAATCCAATGTGGTTGCCTAACTATCAGCGTTCAGGATTACAACATTCATATTTTTGCAAAACACGAGAGCGGCAAACCAGCAGAAAGCCGTCTCTTGAGCTCCAAGTTCGCTACCAACAAAAATCTGGCAGATCATGCCATTGCCAGGTGAATGTGCGATATAGGAGCAACAGTCTCTATGATCAGGCCGTCCTGAATCCAAGTTTTGTAAATCAACAGCCCCCCAGGTGAGATTTATATTATCTGAAGTTGCAACAGTGAGCCCGACCTCTTGCTAACTTGTCCCATAGGCAGATCATCTGCCTTGGAGACTGATAATGTGCAGTGTAATAGTCCTCCATGCATCCATACTGACAGAATTTCCAGTTGTGCGAGTATTGCACAGGTTTAGAACTGTTAAATTGTTCAACCCACATTCCCATACTCACATCTTCCATCTTGAATAGCTGAAGCCAAAGGTAGCAAACATGCAGAGAAAGCAATAAACTTAAGAAATGATAAAAGGAGTGTGTAAAAAGATTGAGAAAGAAAAAGGCAGGGAGAGAGAGAGAGGCTTCTCCCAAATTGTATTAGATAAGATTCAGTATCACTAACCCTCAGGTTTTGGCTGCTGTGTTGAGCAACAACAAATTTAGCAACATCACTGGAAATTACATACCCAGGCCCATTAGCATAAGGGGGATAGACTTCTTCGGGCCACTCCTGTTAGATTTTGCCATTATTTGTCAAAATAGAAGACTTGCAAAGAGAGATGGAACTTATTATTCTTCAAAAAAGTTTTTTCCCCAAAAAAACAAACATATGCATTGAAGATAAAAGGACTGAAAATATCTCTACATCGAAGCACCAAAAAGAAGCATAAATGCAGAAACAATATTGTTGACTACTATCTTCTTAATCCAATTCTCAATCCTAATCCAAGTAATACACTCTTTTAATTGATTAGGAATCCGATGTATGGAAGTAATTCCAAATGCCCCTCCAACAATATGGGAGGGAGAATGACTCTTCCCATTCTTGAACTTGTAAAAGTCAATCACAAAACTGTTTGCAGGAGAGGTCAAGACCTCATATGCTTCGAGAGAACACACTTAGGAGCCAGTGAACTACTAACTGTAATTCCAACTTAGTTTAAGCTTTTGAAATTAAGAGCAGAAGGGAGCTTTTAAGCTATATTACATTCAAGTTCACTGAATGAGGCACAAAAAGTAGAATTTGACCACCAATTAGAAATTCTTGACCAGAAGACCAGTTTATTATAGAGGAGGAAAAACTGAAACAATAGAATGTAAATTTCAATAAGACTACACAAAAAATGAATACCTCAAAAGTGACAGCCCATTTCCCATGTCTCAAAGGACGGTGCAAGAGATTGAGATTGCCCATATACAGCGATTTTTTTGGGGAAATGCCATCAATTTCTTTTAGCACACTATCCACCCTAGCAAACGTGTCATCATCACATTTCATAATATATGGTGCTGAAACATTATGCACCTGAGTCAAGATATTTGAAGCTAATCAGGAGATGCATTGAGGCAACTAGGGCGTGAAATGTAAAAGCAAGATAGACAAGAACTTAGAAGATCTTATTTACGAAGTTCCATGAAGGATTAGAAAAAAAAAGAATAGACTTACCCCAAACTCACAGATAGCTATAGTTTTGAGAACCACAAGCTCGTAGCGATCCATAAAAGGCAAAATTACAACATCACCAAAGAAAGCAGCCTCTTTCTTGAGCATTGCATTGACCTCCTTCCGGGGATTCTACAGATAAAAACACTGATCAAAAATATGAACATCAACAGGGTAAAAGAATACCCATTAAAACATGACAGAAAGGATCTGTGAGACTTAAGTAGGCATAAAAACTTGCACTAGAAGCTTAGAAAGAAACGAATATGCAGAACAACCAAATTCAGGAGTGTGACTCGAAGTCCATTAGTCATTCAAAGTACCTCATCACAATATTAGTTTAAATGCATTCAGATAGGGGTTGACTACACAAACCTTGTATTATGTGGGTATGTTCTTGAATGGGAATACAATGTTAGTAGTTCTAATCTCTCACTTTAATTAGCAGTTCTAATCTCTCGCTTTAACGCAATTGTATGTGTTTGAATGAAGCTAAACTGTTGCAGTTAGATCTTGGTGCTGGTCAAGTTACAAAGCCAATTTCCATTCAATTTATTAAACCATATATTAACGACTGCTACTTATGCAAAACACCATCCTCAAGCAAGTAAGGATTTTCTAAGACAAAACTTAAACGGATCATCCATAAGGATTTTCCAAGACAAAACATAAACAGATCGTCCACACTTTATGTGTCCCGGATCATAAGTTAATTGATACTGCCATCTACTGCTGCTTAGAAACTTGGCATCTATGGCTGCTTATAATTATGTAGGGTAGTTTAAGAATCAATGTATTACCAATGCAACAAAGAAACGAACAACTACGTTTGAAGACTTTATTGCCGATGATTGCATCCAAGTTTTCCTAATTGCCATCCGTTCTGCAAAGTGATTAGTTGCAGAGAGAATCCCAACGAAAAGTCGAATACGTTTTCTAACTAAAGGATGAGCTTTCCACTTTTCAGACATTTCTAACACCCTTTGTGGAGAGAAACTTGGATGGGAGCTAGGGAGAGTGGTGGCATAAACAGAATGAATATCTACATTTCCTTTGATTGCTAATCCTGTTGCATCCTCAAGTGTAAAACCCTGGAGACAGTAAAAATTCATAAAGAATGAGTATCAAACTTTAAACAAGAAAGAAACAGGATGATATGAGAACAGTAACAAAACCATCCTTGTAATGAACCCAGCCAGTAAGAAGATGAAGTGAAAGAATCTAGAATTGACTCAGACTAATGGGAATACAAGGAAAGGTTTGCTTATGGAGAAACCATAAGCCATATCAATGTACCACAGTAAAAATAGCAATCTAAATATGCAAAGATCAAAAGCAAAAGGTATTAAAATGTGAAATATAATAGACAATTACCCCAACCCAAATAGAAATATCAAAAGGAACAAGTTTAATCTCTTATGTAGTCATGTAGTCAGTTAACATCTATGTCTATGAGGCAAACATTTGCAAAACAGATGAAAAATAAAATAGGGTATCACAGAGGCAGACAGAAGTTTCTCATATACAGCAACATACCGGACGATATGGAAATGAGGTCACATGCCGACCTCCAACAATCACATGGTATCCTTCAACACCGGCACGTAAGGTCAAGATAAACAATCTACCCTCCACAAAAGGAAATGGCCAGGTCACTTCTGGTTTCTGCTCACGCCCTATGAATCTCTTGAACCATGATGTAGTTTTTGACTCCTTTGAGTCCACAACATCATTTCGAATCCATTTCTCGCATCTCAAATGACCATCAACTGCAAACATTTGATGTAAAACAGTTTTAAAAGTTCACCTTATAACACACATTTCAGTGATTCAAGTGTGAAAGCACAAGCACATAATAGATAGACAGACACATACAGAGAGAGAGAGAGTAAAAGATATTGTAAATGAAGTATATTGCATAACATGAATAGGAAGGATAAGAATCAAGAAATTGGAAGAAATTACAGGAACTTAAGGAGAATAGTAGAATCATTTCATTGAGAAGAGGAGGACGAACAACATTAGAGGAGAAGATAACCACCCTCTATCCATCTGTAAGAAGATATGAGCCTTAAAACCATTAAAGGTTGAATTCACAAACTAAGGAGGGCAATTACATAAAGCTTATTCCTCCAGACAAGTATGGGAAAGGCCTAACTGAAGAAGATGCAAAATGGCATGCAATAAACTCTAATTATAGAACATAATTATTACCTGCAAATCATGCCACATTATTACCCAAGATTAACACATAAAAAATCACCTTCCTTAAGAATCTGTAACAAAAGAGCAAGATTTATCTTTCTTTTCCCCAGTCATTTATGGTTTATGTCATCTAAATTTATATTTTTGTAGCGCATGTCCCTAAGAATCTGTTGTAGTGACCTCATTCATCAAAAATAAAAGAAAAAGTGGTGCACAATGTTTAGATGATAAATAGCTCACCTAACATATCTTCATCTTTCTTGGATGGCAGTCCATCGCACCTTTGAGCTGCCCCCCATTGCATCCTATAGCAGGTGTTGTGTTCAATGACTGGCACCTGGCTCCAATCTCCTCTCAATCGAGGATTCAAATGTAAAATTTTTGGTGGATCCTCACCTTCAACTGACTTCAATCCTTGCAGTTCAATCATAAATTGTGAAACGAAAACATTGCCATTACCTTTCCTTAGCTTTTCCAGCTGAGGCACATATTCCCGATGAGCAAGGTGTGGTGTTCCAACTATAGTGACAGAAGATCCAGCAGCTAAACCACAAGGAAGGAACATCATTTTATCACCCTCAGCCAACTCCTCCCCACTAATCGATACCCACGAAGGACATGACTCAGACTTCCCTTCGTATACAGAAGTTTGTTCTGCATCCTTCACGTCATACTTCTCTATCTCACCCCAAGCCTTTAGTCCCAGCGACCACGCCTCGTTTGCCATTCTTTCAAGCACTGAAAAGTCCCTGGTTCTATTCCTTCGCCTCATCATTTCTCTGGTTAAACGACCATAATGGTTCTGGAATGGCTTAATAGTTTTAGGCCCTCTTTTTTCTACCAACGGTTCCTTACTGGGCATCATGGGTGCATCTTGATTTTGGTTATCCTCTAATTTCCGATGGAACACATCCTTGTAAACAGAACCCAAAATTGGCCTGTTTATGTCATCTTCAAGATCACTAACTGTATTCCCATCCAACCCAATGTAACTATCATCTCCACTCAACAATGCAGCAATCTCCAATAAATGCCGAAACTTGAATCCTAGAAAGACCAGGTACAATGCCGCAACAGCTACTAACAAATGTGATAGCTTGAACCTCCTAGGACTATAGGGTTCACCTTTTACCCTCTTCATTATGCAAAAACCCAGAAAAACAAACAAAAAAACTTAATAACACTCGAAATCCTCTTCTCTTAGACCCTTTTTTCTCTAATTGATCAAAGAACACTAATCCAGCTAAAAGAAAAGCAAAGCCTTCAAAAAAAAAATCCCAAATCTTCAAAAAGAAACCGTCTTGAACTATAAACGCAGAATCAATATAATCCACAAGATCTCGACCATCAAACGTACTTCAAATTCCAGAAAAGAAAAACGAAGCTACAGGTACAAATGTAGATCAGAATCACAGAAAGAGATGATTTTCAAGAATTACTACTATCACAATCGAACACCGCAACCTCCAAAAACCCCAGAAATTCTGAGACCCAAAACCTCAAAATTTTCAACATTTAACCAAACATTATCGTAAATTAAGAACAGAAGGAGATTGACCAACCGATCAAAGCAGACCCGGAGAAAAGAAAATGTGAACTTGGTCAGATAATTTGAAAAGAAAATGGAACAGACACTTTGAAACTGAGGTGAGGGAAACGAGATAAATGTGGACCAGGATGGCACTGTAAATCGAAAAGTGAAACTGAAATTGAGTTTTAAGTTATTTCCAGAATGAAAAAAAAAAAAGCGGAAATGCAGCCAAATATAATTTCTTTTCTACATAAATAGTGTTCTAACTTCTAATTATAAATTAAAAAAAACAAATTGTTTGATTTCTTACCACAAGTACCATTCTTTACCTTGCTAGATTATCCAATTGTCCTTGGTTTTTAGATTTTCTGGTTGTTGGAACTTAACCATTCTCATTTACTTTAAAGTTAGTCCTTTTTAATCATTTTTGTAAAAATTGTAAAAAAATTAAAAAAGATTATGACTTTGGACTTTTATAACATTAGAAGGCTTATACACCGAATACATTAACAGTAAATTAACACAAAAACCTTTCTTTCTTGCATTAAATAACTCAAGTATCATAATATTA